>OY292529.1:8829726-9429726 GCA_958496365.1 Subacronicta megacephala | reverse complement strand
TAATGCTAAAAAAATAATAAAAAATAAGCATAATACGGTAAGGCAACATCGTTCGACATTGAACTACCTGTAAAGGCAGTCGTGTTGGTTGAAAGACATAGTAATGTCTTCAATAGATGGTGCCGACGTCGCCTCAAGACGTAGAAGGTGGAAGAGAAATTCGACATCACAGGCAGTGGTCTCGGTAGCTTAGTTGGTAAAGCGTCTGGTGTACTTAACCAGAGGGACGCAGGTTCAAACCCTGCCTGAGATCGAATTTTTCTTTCACTAGAAATTTTCTTTAATTAGAAAATTCATTTTCTTTGTGATAAGTGAAAATGTTTTGAACTTGAGCAAGTCGTCGTGCCCTTCTCAAAGGACTTATGCAGACCACATTTATATGAAGCTGACCATACCAATGGGCATATACAACATTGTATACCACTATGGAAGAGGCCACAATTGGGATAACGCTAAGGAAGAGACCACAATTACTTCTGGATCGGATCGGGATGATCCATAAATCGAATATTCTATATTCCTTCCTTAACAAATCCTATGTCCACATACACGTCACGTTTTCTTTTTGTGTGAGTATTTTCTATTTCTGTTCCATTTGATGTACTTAGCTGGTGATCTAAATTTTGTTATACCTTGATTTTGGAGTATTACAGTTTTTTACCGTGCGTGGTCGTTTCATAAATGATTTTATATCATTAAAGTTACTTTAATTTTGAGGTCTATATATTTAATTATATTTTGCATTGATGGTCTTAATTGATTATTTGGATTTTTAACTATCCTTTTAGATTGAAGTTGAGGTAGATTTGGTTGCTTACATTCATTGGGAAGGAATATACCGTTACGTATTTGATATTATATCTCATTATTTAAGGGAACAAAACTCCTTTTGAATTGTATTCTGCTACAAAATTCCGAATAATTTTCGTTTGGCCTTTTATATAATGATTCTAATTCTAATACTAAAATCGTTTGCCTGTGCTTATCTTATGTGTTCGTTTGGGGTTTACGGTATATAAGGTTCGATTCTGGTAGTGGTTGATGATGCGCCTTATCCCTTAGACATCTATACTTAATATTATAAAGCTGAAGAGTTTGTTTGTTTGCTTGGCCGAATGTGGCCGATTTTCCTATTCTCGGAGCTTGTGCAAGTACAAGTGCTCAGTGAATGGCAATAGGCTCGCATATAACAGGGAACTCAATCCTACCCGCGAACTGTATGTGTTCATTAGTACACCTCTGCCCAACCCTTCGGAGAATGCAGGCGTGGTGGTATGTCCCGTTCCTAGATATTTACGGGCCCTAAAACCAAAATGTCCCACAAAAGTTGTCACCATAAACCCACCCAACAGCTTTCAAACATTTTAAACACAAGAAAATAGGTGAAAGTAATAAAAATAAACGGAATCCCTTTAATAAAACGAGAACGCCCATTAATATCAATACCTTTGTCCAACCTGACAAGAAGGCGGCTTTATTTTCTGGATTCAATTTATTTGAATCATTCAGCTATGGCAAGGTTAGTTGAGCAGGTGAGTTATATTGGCGTTAGGGATATTTCATAAGCGTGAAATTAAATTTGTTTCATTTCAGGTTACATTACCATTTCATAAAATAATGCCAGAATTGACAGGTGGTGAAAAAGCGAATTATTAAAAAAATATCCATAATCCATAAGATTAAGGCGTTATATCATTAAGGTATTCAATGAAATGCTCAGTTTCCTTATTTCATATTCCTTATATCCTAACTACTTATTCAAAAACATACCATCACGCCTGTATTCCCTCGAGGGTTTGCAGAGGTGTACCTACTAATGTATACCCACATTTCGCCGGATGTTTATGTCCTATGGTATAGGGGGCGAGCCATTAACCGGGAACAAATCCAGACTTTGAGCTGCAACTGAGAATTTCATAGAAAAACCCAATAACACTTTGCTCGACCTGGGGTCGACCCCAGGACCTCTAGCGTAGCATCTGCGCTTAGGACACTTAGTATATAAATTTATATGTATGTAGCTTTAAAAAAAAACACTTATTTCTAATGATAACGCTTTATTCTAACACTCGCTTGATGTGAAAGCAGCTAATCCTGTCCAGATAAATAACAATAAAACGTCTAAACAAAAATATGAAAGGAATAAATTGAGAATAATGTTCGCCTAAGTTGGTTCTAAATTACGTCTCTGGCTAATAAAATCCATTTGTTCATATTTAGAATGCCCTTTAAGGTATGAAAGGATAGGCGGCTCCGGAAGCCTTGGTATTACGCCTATTTTATCATAAAAAAGTAAGAAAAAGAATTGCCTCATTAAGTACTAAAATAATTTATAAAAAACTTGCGTACAATCTAGATGTCTGAAATAAATTCTTATTATAAGTCTAGTGGTTCTAAGCGTGACTGCTGCGAAAAAGGGTCTTCGGTTCCATTCCCAGGTCGAGCAAAATGTTATTGGGTTTGCTGTGAAATTTTCACTATAGTAGCTCGGAGTGTGTAGATATGCCCGGTGAATGGGAATAGGCTCGCCCCCTATTACATGGCACCAAAATATACCAGCGAGCTGTGCGTGTAAATTAAGTACCTACACCTCTGCCTTATACTTTGGGAAATACAGGAGTGATGGTATGTCTGTCTGAATAATAAAAAAAATACCTTCAAAATGAGAAAGTAGTTCAAAGCAAAAAGAGAACGAATTAAAGTAAGTACTTAGTTTGAAAGGAAATGATAGACTATTACCTTTTTTCGCCTTTATTAGAGTTTCTACGGGAACGAAATTACATCCGGTGGATGTTCAAAAAAGTTTCTTTGATAAGCAAATAACGTTATTTAATTTTATTTGCAAGTTTATTTTTCTAAGAAATATATAAATTCATATTTATCCATACTTTATTTATCTTATAAAGCTGAAGAGTTTGTTTGTTTGTTTGCTTGAATGCGCTGTACACGTCACAAAAACACTTAGTTCACATTAACACTATATAAATAATACACTTCTTCAGAGCAAGACACATTTAATAGGTTTGTACCGTGAGAGGTCATTAGATTGCGGAGTATCTTAACATCGCCATTTAGAAAAGTGACGTCACGTCACAGCGACATCTTTTAATAAAAAACTCAAAGAAAATCATATTCGACATCTAAACATGCGCTAATCTCAGGAACTACGGGTCCGATTTGGAAAATTCTTTCAGTGTTAGATAGCCCATTTATCGAGGAAGGCTATATGCTATATATCGTCACGCTAAGACCAATAGGAGCGGAGCATAAATCAAAAATGTTGCAAAAACGGGAATAATGCAGAAAAGCCGAGAAAACGGCCATTTAGAAAAGTGACGTCACGGCACAGCGACATCTTTTAATAAAAATCTCAAAGAAAATCATATTCGACATCTAAACATGCGCTAATCTCAGGAACTACGGGTCCGATTTGGAAAATTCTTTCAGTGTTAGATAGCCCATTTATCGAGGAAGGCTATATGCTATATATCGTCACGCTAAGACCAATAGGAGCGGAGCATAAATCAAAAATGTTGCAAAAACGGGAATAATGCAGAAAAGCCGAGAAAACACGCGGGCGAAGCCGTGGGCGGAAAGCTAGTAATATTATAAAGCTGAAGAGTTTGTTTGTTTGCTTGAACGCGCTAATCTCAGGAACTACGAGTCCGATTTGGAAAATTCTTTCAGTTTTTTTTTTTTATCATCCCGGTTGATCCCACTGCTGGGCAAAGGCCTCCCTACCTTCCTGCCATTCCTCACGATTTAAGGCTTTTACGGCCCAATCTCTTAAGTAGGAGTCCAGTTCGTCCCGCCATCTCCGCCTGGGCCTTCCGCGTCGTCTTACGCCTTGTGGGCTCCACTCTGTGGAGTGTTTCAGTGTTAGATAGCCCATTTATCGAGGAAGGCTATAGGCTATATCTCATCACGCTAATAACAATAGGAGCGGAGCGGAAAAAAATATTATAAATAAATTTATTAATATAAGTTACTTACTAGCTGTGCCCCGCAGTTTCACCCGATACTTCCTCATGAACGTGGTTATGGTATACATTTTTTTTCAAATCCGATATGTAGTTCCCGAGATAAGCGCGTTCAAACAAGTAATAAAGTTATTTTAGTGAAGGGAAAAATCTACTGCGGGCAGGATTTGAACCTGCGTCTTCTGGTTAGTTACACCAGACGCTATGACCAACTATGCCACCGTGAGTCCCACCCGCCAGGTCGAAATTTGCCTTCACTTTTGAATTAACGTCTTTGAGGTGACGTCAAAAAATACAAAAAGATAGTATTAATATATTTTTTTCATGTAAACACGGCTACAAATCCAGCTTAAGCTGATCGCGCATTGTAAAGGCTTCCCATACAATAAAAGGCCAGTAACTGGATTTGTATAGCTTGATGTGTAGCCGTGCGTACAGAGTCACACTGCTGATAAGTGAGATTAGAGATTCTTTATATATCCATTAAAATTACTTTTAACAAAAAAGTTAAACCGCCTTCATAAAATAATAAAATAATTTTGTCTAAAACAGTTGCTAAAAGTAATTTTATTTTGTAATTTTTAGTGGAAAGTTTTGTTTAGAAGTACTTGTTAGCCAACTAAACGCACTGCTCCAATAAAACAGCGATGTTTCGGAGTAAACGATAATATCATCGATGTAAACAAATTTTAGATTTTTGTTGATATTTTCAAAACTGCTCAACCGATTTCGATAAAATTTGAACGGGACCACCTCTGAAGTATAACCTACCAAACAAAAAAACAATCATTAAAATCGGTCCACAACTGGAGGAGATATCGCGTAACAAACATACAAAAAAAAAAGAAACATACAGACGAATTGAGAACCTCCTCCTTTTTGAAGTCGGTTGAAAAGACCTGTTTCCATATAAAAGTTGTTCCATATAAAAGTTGAACATAAACAAATACAAAATTAAACTAAAGTATATCCAAATTCAAAATAAATATCTTTCGATCACAAAATCACAGTCGACGAAAGACTAATGTTACCACCAAAATGTGAATTTGTGATGTGAGCTGACCACCGTGCAGTCGCCGTCTTATTAATATTACACCAACCAGCCGCCATAACTTTGGCACGAGGACCTCAAGTTTATACAAGTAGATGATGCTCTATCAAAGTTACATAATTGCCTAGTTAGGCCACCTAGTTAATTACTACCGGAATTATTAATGAATGTCTAAGTTCGGTACAAAGGCAGTTAAAATTAATGACAGGACTCAAACGATATCATCGTTATCAACCCATTAATTAATTGTATTATTATTCCTAGCTTATTAATTGTAGATACTAATAATATTATTATTAGTTTTTCTACTCAACTTTAAATATTCTAAATGCTGTGCATATCTTTTATTGATTTAAACATAATATGTCCAAATAGTGGGAACTATTTGCTACCTACCAATGTTTATGTTATTATTGTTAATATGCTTTAATAAATAAATAAATAAACCCATTTATTCTCTTACTACCGGGCACGGGTCTTCTCACAGAATGAGAAGGGTTAGATTATACTCCAGCATTGGCCTAAAACAGGGTTGGCAGACTTCTCATTCTTCTTCACATACAGGTTTCCTCTGGAGGTTTTCCATCACCATATAAGCAAATGATATTTAATTATTATAAATACAATATTATAATCTTAAACTTACGTACGAGAATTGCGACTATGAAATGCGACTGCTACACTAGGGATCCTGGGTTCGATTCCCAGGGCGAGTAAAGTATTAGTGAGCTTTTCTATGATATTTTAAGTAGCAGCTCAAGGTTTGGATTTGTGCCCGGTTAATGACTGCCTCGTTAGTCTAGTGGTCCCAAGCGCGACTGCTACGCTAGAGGTCCTGGGTTCGATTCCCAGGTCGAGCAGTGTTATTGGGTTTTTCTATGAAATTCCCAGTAGCAGCTCGGAGTCTGGATTTGTGTCCGGTTAATGGCAATAGGCTCGCCCCCTATTACATGGGACCTAAAAATACCGGCGAAATGTGGGTGTACATTAGTACACCTCTGCCTAATCCTTCGGGGAATACAGGCGTGATGGTATGTTATGTTATGTTTAATGGCAAAAAGCTCGCCCCATTTAAGTAACATGGATCCTAAGTATCCAGCGATATGTAGAATGGATATGGCAAATGATCTGATTGAACTGACAAAGAAGAAATCCTGTCCTTACTGGACAGAATTTCTTAAGAGGATAGTATCCGCTCCGCGCTCCATACAAACGTAGTTTGGTCTTATCTTGAATATTAACAAATGAAAGTCTTTGGAATTTTGCAGTAACAATCTTATCATTAAAATACGTGTTCCTGTAGTATACAATTTCATTTCAATATACGGTTAAAAAGTTACACGAGCTCAAAGATTGGCAATTTTCGTTGAAAAACGGCCCAACTTTATGCTAGTATTTCTCGACAATGTATCACTACAGAAACATTCTGTTTCGAAAGAAACCCAGATAATATAGTGAATATATTTTTACAAGATTTTTTTTTACGTATTAACAATATTATAGGAGTAATCTCCAAAATTCGGAACATAAGAAATACGCGTGAAAATGTTGCAAATGTATTGTTGTTTCTCCTCTCGGGCACGCGTTCGCATCGCGAGGGATAGAGACAGCGACAACTGTGCAACATTGTTGCGTTCGCGAGGGACACTCCTCTTAATCAAGTAAGTAAGTACGCACGGCCACACATCAAGCTATATTAACCAGTTTACGCTGGCCTCTTACTGTATGGAAAGCCAATACAATGGGAGATCACCTTAAACTGAATTTGTATTGACCGGTAGCCGTGTATACAAAAAAAAAAATGATTTTTTTTAATAGCCCTACGATGCCAACTCGGTGCGTGTTCTCATTGCGTGTTCTTATCTAATCTTTTATTACATTGTATTTTTATTCAAAACGCTGACGAACTAAGGGCCTTCTTTTGACGGTAATAATTCGTATTGTAATTTTTCTTTTAAGGAATTCAAAAGGGTTTTTAAAGCTAAATTAGTGGTGTTTCTTTTGTATGTCAATAAATGCGTTGTAAAGCTGGTTACGAGAAGCGGAGGGCAGATGATTTATGGTGCTCTTACGGAGGCCTACGTTCAACAATGGACTGATATAAGCTGATGATGATGATCATGATGAAAAGTATGAGTAAAGGTATAAAGGTACACCGGAGGCAGTCCATCTTCATATTTTTAACCGAGTTCATTAAAAAGGAGGATCTCAACTCGATAGTTTTTTTTTTATATTTGTTCCTGAGAACTGACATGATAAAACTGATTTTGAAATTCTGTTTGTTGGATGGTACTACTTACCTACCGTTTTGGTTGACACTGACGTCACCTTAAAGACGTAAATTTTTAACATTTGAAGATAAATTTCGACCTGGCGGGTGGTGGTGGCTTAGCGGTCATAGCGTCTGGTGTACCTAACCAGAAGATGCTGATTCGAATCCTGCCTGCAGTCGTTTTTTTTCTTCACTAAAATAACTTGCCGCTTGGTTTGCAAACTATGGGTGTACATAAGTACACCTCTGCCTAATCCTTGGGGGAATACAGGCGTGATGGTATGTTATGTTATACGTAGACTCGAAATAAATATTTGTGGATCACAAAATCACAGTCGGCGAAAGACTAATGTTACCACCAAAATGTAAATTTGTGTGTGAAGTGAGCTGACCAACGTGTAGTCACCGTATTATTAATATTACACCAACCTGCTGCCATAACTTTGGCACGAGGACCTCAAGTTTATACAAGTAGATGATGCTCTATCAAAGTTACATAACTGCCTAGTTGGGCCACCTAGTTAATTACTACCGGAATAATTAATGAATGTCTAAGTTCGGTACAAAGGCAGTTAAAATTAATGACAGGACTCAAATGATATCATCGTTATCAACCCATTAATTAATTGTATTATTATTCCTAGCTTATTAATTGTAGATACTGATAATTTTATTATTAGTTTTTCTACTCAACTTTAAATATTCTAAATGCTGTGCATATCTTTTATTGATTTTAACATAATATGTCCAAATAGTGGGAACTATTTGCTACTTACCAATGTTTATATTATTATTGTTAATATGCTTTAATAAATAAATAAATAAACCCATTTATTCTCTTACTACCGGGCACGGGTCTTCTCACAGAATGAGAAGGGTTAGATTATACTCCAGCATTGGCCTAAAACAGGGTTGGCAGACTTCTCATTCTTCTTCGCATGCAGGTTTCCTCTGGAGGTTTTCCTTCACCATATAAGCAAAAGATATTTAATTATTATATACAATAATATAATCTTAAACTTACGTACGAGAATTGCGTCTGTGAAATGCGACTGCTACACTAGGGATCCTGGGTTCGATTCCCAGGTGGATTAAAGTGTTAGTGAGTGTTCCTATGAAATTCTAAGTAGCAGCTCAGAGTTTGGATTTGTGCCCGGTTAATGCGGTTTAAGCGGCGGTAGCCTAATGGCTAGGGCGTCGGACTTGCGATCATGCGGTTGCCAGATTGGAACCCACCCATTGCACTACCGACGTGAACCGACTCGTAATACAAGCATTTAGCTTAGTACGAGGGGTTAACAAGAATACTAGTAATGTGCTACCCACATTGCTAGTAAGCTTTTTTTTAAATTAAAAAAAAAAATATAATGGCAGAAAGCTCGCCCCATTTAAGTTACTTTGATCCTAAGTATCCAGCGTATGTAAAATGGATATGGCAAATGATCTGATTGAACTGACAAAGAAGAAATCCTGTCCTTACTGGACAGAATTTCTTAATCAAGTAAGTAAGTACGCACGGCCACACATCAAGCTATATTAACCAGTTTACGCTGGCCTCTTACTGTATGGAAAGCCAATACAATGGGAGATCACCTTAAACTGAATTTGTATTGACCGGTAGCCGTGTATACAAAAAAAAAATGATTTTTTTTAATAGCCCTACGATGCCAACTCGGTGCGTGTTCTCATTGCGTGTTCTTATCTAATCTTTTATTACATTGTATTTTTATTCAAAACGCTGACGAACTAAGGGCCTTCTTTTGACGGTAATAATTCGTATTGTAATGTTTCTTTTATGGAATTCAAAAGGGTTTTTAAAGCTAAATTAGTGGTGTTTCTTTTGTATGTCAATAAATGCGTTGTTAAGCTGGTTACGAGAAGCGGAGGGCAGATGATATGGTGCTCTTACGGAGGCCTACGTTCAACAATGGACTGGTATAAGCTGATGATGATGATCATGATGAAAGGTATGAGTAAAGGTATGACATTGGAGGCAATCAATCTTCATATTTTTAACCGAGTTCATTAAAAAGGAGGATCTCAACTCGATAGATTTTTTTTTATATTTGTTCCTGAGAACTGACATGATAAAACTGATTTTGAAATTCTGTTCGTTGGATGGTACTACTTACCTACCGTTTTGGTTGACACTGTGACGTCACCTTAAAGACGTAAATTTTTAACATTTGAAGATAAATTTCGACCTGGCGGGTGGTGGTGGCTTAGCGGTCATAGCGTCTGGTGTACCTAACCAGAAGATGCTGATTCGAATCCTGCCTGCAGTCGTTTTTTTTCTTCACTAAAATAACTTGCCGCTTGGTTTGCCATTTAATTGATTTCCGTTCTATTTTTCAAATAGTTCTCTAAGAAGTAGAACTAGGAGGATGTATTTCTTTTTGAGTTGGAAAGTTATAATTTTTTTAAAGTAGCTATGTAACCATACTCCTTGCTCCTATTTCTAGATCGAGCAAAGTGTAATTACACTTTCCATAGAAGTTCTCAGTAGCAGCTGGAAGTTTGGATTTATGCCCGGATAATGGCAATAGGGCCCTCGCATTACATGGGACTTAAACATACCAAACTTTGGGTGTACATAAGTACATTAGTATATTATGTAACCACATTTTTTTGCCAAAGGTCGACCCCAAAACGGCCATTGAAACGACTGTTCGACTCAAAGTATACATTTCAGGCAATCAGATAAAGTCCTATTGGGGTTCATGAATAACAAAATTTACCCTTGAACCGTTAATCGTTAGCGGGCTACCGGTCAGTCGCTGCCCCAAAACCAAGGTTGGATTTAGCATGATTTAATTATTATAAAATACGAAGGTATTCGTTAAGAAAGACTACCGTTTCAACAATAATACTGTCTCAGTAATATTAGTATATTATATATATTAGTATTAGTAGATCTCCTCCCAGAAGGGATTAGGCTGACTTAATGCTGGTTGACACTTCACATGTCATCGAGAAAATCTCTCAGACATTCAGAATTCCTCACCATGTTTTTCTTAACCGTTCCGATCAAAGAATAGATTCGATATTCGCAATTTAAATTCATATGTTGCATTGTCGCTACATATAAGCGTTATATTCGAAATTTAGAATTATCAATAAACATGAACGTATTCCGAGAAGGATTAGGCAAGTGTATTAATGAATACAACCACAGGTTGCCGGTAATAGGGACCAGTCTTTTGCCAATGAACAAATCTAAATACTAAGCTGCTACAGAGAATTTTATAGGAAAACCCAATAACAATTTGCTTGGCCTGTAAATCGAACCCAAGTTCTCACGTGCAGCAATCACGCTTAAAAACACCAGACCATTGTAGCCAATTCCTCAAACAATAATATAAGTACATAACTAAATACCTTGTATAGCTGAAACCTCCAAGGACATCGAGTTTTTACCCCAAACCCCCACTATAAAACGAACCTATTATTTTCAACTTACACCAAATCGCGATCGCGTGAAATTGCCAACACTTAAAATATTTTTAATCAATACTAATAATATATAGTTATCAAGCTGTCAGAACACAAGGCTGGTTCGACCATAGCTGAAGCGGCTAAGGGCCTACGCCCAGTACACCGTACCTACCAACTATTTTTATATTTATTTTTAAGAAAACAAACAGTCCTTTCCATAAAAACAACTCCTAGACTAGATAATAAATCCTGTATCGCGGGGGACTTCACAATCATAAAATTATATTGATGGACAAGACTTAAAACAAGTGTCTGCTTATGTATGCCTCGAATGAGAATCCATCCCACGAAACGTGGCCTAACAATAGGGGCGAAGTGATGTGTTGTATTAAATTTAGATACTGAAATTAATTATATTCATCATCATCATCATCATCAGCCCATACTCGTCCACTGCTGGACGTAGGCCTCTCCTAGTGAGCGCCACAGAGCCCGATCTTCGGCTTTCCGCATCCAGTCACTGCCAGCTGCCTTCCGCAAGTCGTCACTCCATTTGGCCGGCGGGCGCCCTACACTACATTTGCCTAATAATATTAATAAAATTAAATAACTTTTAGCGAATAATAATTATGATCTCGAGTTCCATATCTTTTAATCGGTATGACATACCCTACCACCTACCCTCACGGCGGACGATTTATGAGGATTTTCCGTCCCATAAAAAAAATTACCCGCGCTAGATCATTTACATTATATAATTATCTTCACTTGTGTGAAGGCCTTTTAATGAAAGTTATTATTATCATTAATACTTGTTTTCGAATCTTTTTAAGGTCTAGGAAATAACCAGCGCCAGGCAGCTTACCAGTGGTCCAGTTTTTAGCTGAACTGGGCCATTTGGCACAGCCGTGGACACACGAGACATCATTTATTTAGCCTTTTTTGACTAACTGTGACTGTGTCAGTTAATATTTTCCTTTTTTTCTTAAAAATCCATTAGCAATTGAAACACAACTACTTTTTACGGATTATATCGTGTTGTATTGATATATGATGTTACAAACCAGTATTATGCATTAGCAACATTACTCGGTGCCGCGAACAAGGGAGCTTACAACTCTTGATACGATATATTGTGCAAAGACCTTTAGCGTTACCGGCAACGTAAGCGGTGATAATAATAGGGGAGAATAGGGGTTGTGTGATTGCGGGTAAGAATATTGCCAAGAAAATTATTTCGTTATTGGAGAATTTCCAAGTGCTACAGGATATATTTATGTGGTAAAATTTAATACTAGAAATTTATAAACGTAATATAAGCAGCAGTGACCCAGTGATTTTGGCCTTGAGTTAAAGAATTTGAATTTAGGTTGACGCGCAAAAACATATTCAATTTCATTAGGCTCTACGTCAGCATTAATCTCTTACCATCTTTATCGCATAAATAATAAAAAATATCACGAGAAAATTCACAAATTCAAAGTCTCCAAATTTAATAATAAATCTAGATTTTAGGATTCTTATTTTTTTGTCCGTAATCTGGCAAAGCCCCAAAAACAGTTGAAAAAGCGAGATACTGTGTGCGTTTGATATTTCAACCAATGCAACGTTGGATACAGCAAAAAATTCCCAGATCGAGCACATTGATATTTCCTATAAAATTCTCAGTGGCAGCTCGGAGTCTGGATTTGTGCCCGATAAAAGTCAATAGGCTCGCCCCCTGCTATATGGGATTTAAACATACCGGTGAAGTTTGGGTACCCCTTGAGCCTTTCAGGGAATACATGTATGATGGTATGTATGTATCCCAAAAAAAGCAATACAGGTATAATTTATTTTTTATTATAATGTCGCAAGTTTATAGTCTTAAGTACATACAAGTATGCTCACGTGCCCAGTCGCAATAAAATTGAACAATATTGAAAGCACGCCCTTCACACTGCGCCGTGCGTTTGTACTAGGATGACCACGCGGTAAAATAAAAAATTAAGGATACACTTTGTTAAAAATTACTCTACACGTCTGAAGTTAGCCGTTCCGGACTACCACGCTGGTAAATCGCTTCATTAAATGTTTTTATAGATAAGTGGATAAATTTTACAGAGCAGTGTGCAAAGATGTTAGTGCAACTTAAGTGTTATATCGAAATCAGTAAAGAAAATAATCACAAATGCGAAACATAATATATGAACCCAATTGTCTTTACATCGACTCTTTCTATTAAAATTTACCACTGCTAAACCACTTGCGGATAACTTTAGACAAGCTTAGTTATTTCGAACAAACTGTAGGTACCCGTGTTTATCTTATCATTTAGTTTAGGTAAATTCATTTAAAATTTTAATCTAGGGCAAGGTTCTCCTCTTAAAATAAGAGGGGTTAGACTACAGTCCACCACACTAACCTACCACGAGGGCCTAGTGTTGGTACCTAATCAGAGTTCACAGAAGTTCTTAGGCATGCCTTGTAACTCGACACCCAGGACTTTACAGTCAATAAAAACTATGGTAAACATGGGTTTGCCAGTCACCCGTAAATTTAGAGGAATATTTCAAACAAGAACAGCTTATTCTATAAGATCCACGTTAATTATTCTGCATGAATTAATTGAAGAGATGTTTCGTCCTGAATATGTTACATTCAGGTTTTTTTAAATATTAATTTAATAAAAATCCTAAGTATGATAAATTAATAAATGATCTACTACAAAGTTCCAGTCCAAGCTTTTAGTTTTGAACTAAATTATAATGATTTTCGGAAAGAAAAGATTTTCGGTCGTTGCCTGTAGTAAAATATTTCGCCAGTTATCACAGACTAGAATGTCCAATTAATGCAACATTCCTGGCAACCCGAACTTCACATACTCGTACGAATATAATTTAGGTAACTTATCCAATTTAAATTTCTGTTTTTTATTTATCTTTATCTTTTCTAGTGGACCTCATTAGTCTAGTGGTCCTAAACGTAACTGATACGCTAGAGATCTTGGAAAATTTCATTTTGGTTTTTCTATCAAATCCTCAGTAGCTGCTTGGACTTATAATTTGTGCACAGACATAATCGACTCCCCCACTATTAAATGGGACCTAAACATACCGGCAAACAGTAGATGTAGGTACATCTCTGCCTAACTCTTTTGGGAATACAGGCGTGATAGTAAGCTTTATGTTGTGTATATTTTTTATTCGGATTATATTGACATCGTTATCTTATTTGGGTATCAAGAATAAACGTGAAAGAAACGATATCTATCGATAAAAAAGTTTGGAGAACCTACCTTTTGTCAGCTTCAGATATTCTTTTTAGTCATCATCAAAATTGTTTGGATTCCGTTTTAAAATCACATGCCTTCAGGACAAACACTATTAGAAAACAGTGAAATTCTCTCTTTTTTAACAATATGGATACATTCAATTATACATGGTTATTCAAAAGTGGAATGTCCGATTAATTACACAATTTTGGCAACCCTAACCTCATGTGGGAGTGACGATAGTGATCTATGCAAATTTTAGTTTAGATGTAAATGGATCTACTATATACGTAGCATCACACGTTACAATGTTTATTCTAGTTATTTTTACACAGTTATTTTTATTTTTTTAATCTGACCCGTGTGTTTTAAAATACATAATAAGTTTTAATATTTCAATCCAAAAAGGTAATCAGTAAAGAAAACCTAAAAAGGTTTTACCAAAAGTGTTTGTCTGCGCACAAGTTAATACTTTATCTTAAAACATTTTTTTAAGTTTGCATTAGCAAAGGAGATCTAATGAGTCCAGACTCATTAGATAAATAACAGCGAAATATTTCCATTTATTTCAAGCCCCATTTAAAAATATAATATCATAATATAAAACAACATCAAAGTCAACTTTGAGAGGTGTACAAAAAATGATGCAGTATTTTTTCTACTTTTAGCTACTAAGCTATGTTTTTTATATAAGTACTCTTACTTACTCTACTTCCTAAAATTGCACCCTTTTTTTTAAGTCAAAAGAAGTAAAAATAACGATAAAAAAGAAACAACGCAATAACCTATTTATATTCCTAGAACATTACAAAGTTGCCAATTCAATCTAGTCCGTGATTTCGTTTCGTTTTTTGTATCGTTGTTGTGATATCCCTTCCACCTGAGGATATTATAACTAAGTCACTTAAGCCGTGTCTAAAGCCGCGAAAGCCTCTTGATCCATTTTGCAACCTTTACCTATTCTTCACCGTTTTTCGGTGGTCTGGGCGGTATCTTACCCTTTCAAATTACTATCACATGACTGAATTTACTAAATGATACTCCTACCTCTCTAAACCTTTATTACTGCATCATATTTTCCAAAACCACAACGATCCCTCGGCTCCAACCGAGCTTGTTTTAGCCATTGCAGATCTTAATTATCTGCGATCCTTTATATTTTATTTTAAAAACTTGCCCTTAACTTACTCATTTAATTACTACCTCATTATTCTAGTGTTCTTTTGCGCGACTGCTGTGTTTCAATTCCCAGGCAAAGTGATATTAGGTTTTTTATGAATTTCTCAGTACCTAGTAGTTTTCGGATACGTGCCCGGTGAATGACAATAGGCTTGCCCCATATTACATGTGACCTAAAATATCTAAACATACCGGCGAACTGTGGGTGTACTATGAGTCCGACATACATACACTATTTATGTGGATCTTCCGCATGAAATAAAAATTCAAAATATAGTAAAAGGCCATCCAAATATTATGTTTCATAGAAGGGAATTGGATCCTATGCTAATCGAGCTGTTATGTGGCTCGAAGGAGAAGCCGTCATGGTTGTAATTTTTTATTCCTATAATATGAAAAACACTTAAATGAATAGAGCGTAATAGTGTCGGCAAAGCAAGAGTTTAGCTAAGAATCTCCTAGCAAATTTTTGAATATCACTATCACTACATAGTATAGTACAAAGTCGCTTCCTGCTGTCTGTCTGTCCCTATGTATGCTTAGATCTTTTAAACTACGCAACAAATTTTGCAGCGGTTTTTTTAAAATAAATAGAATAATTCAAGAGGAAGGTTTATATGTATATTTGTATAATACATACATATTATATTATAGTATAGTACAGAAAACTCGAGAAAATACTCGGGCGACCAATACGGCACACAACACAGTAACTCATATGAAAATGGTAACTGTGAAATCCAACCAACAGTTGTTTTTTTTTCCAATTTGGATTTCTGTATTAATGTACAGAAGACTTCAAATTGAATAAGATTCAGATGCCACATTTAAGTCTCAATACATTTGCTTCTAAAATCAATTCTCAAGCGAAATATAAAACATAACACAAAATACAAATATCGATCAATATTTAAGTCGCAATGACCCACATAGGGGGAGATGAGGCGAAAACAAGTCGACGGTGGCCAAATGCAATGACTCCTGCCTTCGTTCGTCACGCGATCCGTCGCGACGCAAGCTTACCGCTAGGTATTTATTGTGCTAGAAATATTTAGATATGGCAGTAAGTAAAATTAGAACTAAAATCACTAAGAGGCCCTATATTTGTTTAAATCAAATTCACTATGCTTATTCTTACAAGAATCTGAATAATTTTCTCTAATAAACATTGAATTAATTCAACTTCTTCAAGGATAACGTTCATGAATAACGAAGATAAATAACATAGTTTTCTATAACTATGTTTATTAAGAAAAGTTCTGATTCTTGTTTGAATTAATATACTTACTAAACTATTCAAATATGAATAAAAGCTACTGGGTACTAGACTTTCTGATTTATCTAATTTTGTTTTCTTGGGACCCGAGAATTCTCGATGTTAAATTCCCGGGAATTCACGGGAACTCAACAAATCTTTTAAGTTATTTTATTACGTCAACTTCCGAATTTCCCGGGAATTTTCGCTTCGGGAATTCTCGATCAGAAACCCTACTAGGTACCTATACTTTTCCAAATCAAGATACATCATACTGAGTTGGTGAACTTGGCGGGCACATAGCTATTTATCTAGATATGTACGCGAGAACGCGGGTTCCTTACCAATGAACAACGTTGACCAAATTATATATTATAGCAAATTACAGACAGTAAATCTGCTGTCAAAGTTTTTGTGATGTCACCCTGGTAACCCTCACTCAAAGTGGTGAGAATCAATATCGCAATGAAGTACTGCATAAGTCTTCCTCTCATAACAATTTATAAATTAATTTCAGACTTTTAAATTGTAATTAGTCCTTAATAATACTAAAGACCAACAATTACGAATGAATATTGAATTGCTTGAAATCAAACCTTAGTGCGGGAAAAATGTATAATCTTCGATTAAACAAAGACATGATGACAACCCTATATTCGGACCTTACAATTGTTTTGTGTATCCTCAATAAATAATGCTATTCAATAAAACTTGCAAGCCAACTCTAAAACAAACAAAGTTCACAATAGCAGTTCCTTCGTCGCTATAACGACGGACAACCCCACTGTTTACGAGCCGAAGTCTGCACGAGAAACAGTAACGCACCACCTTCGAACACGAACACCCACCGATACCGTACAGTACCAGTAACAAAATCGAACAAAACTGAACTACACAAAAAAAACTACAAACTAAATAAAACGTGACAAAAAATAACCGTCAATTATTAATTTCGAATATCGAAATGTACGTCCATTTTAATCAAATCGAATACAAATTTCGTTTTTTAAAATAAAATGAAATTCAAATCTAAAAATTCTGTGCTGCCAGTTACTAAATAAATTTAAAATGATTCGTTTACTAGTGCTGTTACTGAAAATGAGTTTAGTTTTATCGGCGAGGGAGCCGCGCCAAATAACTTTGGCGAATCAAGGAACGATATCGGGAATGTATATTACGAGATTCCGCACGAAAAGAATAGCGGCCTACGTTGGAATACCTTACGCTCAGCCCCCAATAGAGTTCAGAAGGTTTATGCCCCCGGAGTTCACCGACTTGCCTCAATGGGAAGGAGTGAGGAATGCTACCATATACGCCCCAGACTGTATGCAGAGTGACCCTAAAAGGGAAGATGTACAGAACCCTTTGAAGAAACACGATGATTTGTTTATGAAACTGTTGGAATCTCAGATGGAGGATAAGAAAAAGAAAGAGTATTCTGAGGATTGCCTCTTTTTGAATGTGTATGTGCCTGATGGTGAGTTTAATTCATCCTTATTCATCATCATCAACCCATTACATTGTCCCACTGCTGGGCACGGGTCTCCTCTCAGTACGAGAGGGATTAGGCTTTAGTCCGCCACGCTAGCCTACTGCGGGTTGGCAGACTTCACACGCCGTCAAGAAAATCTCTCAGGCATGCAGGTTTCCTCACGATGTTTTCCTTCACCGTTTAAGCGCGTGATAATTAATTATTAATACGCACATAACTTCGAAAAGTTAGAGGTGCGTTCCTTGGATTCGAACTCGAGACCTTTGACTTGGCAGTCCAATGGTCATATCACTAGGCTATCACTGCACTTCTCAATTCATCCTTATTAGAAGATATAAATTTCATCAGTACAAATAGAATACTATATTTGACATCCGGGCATTATTTATTGCGTTGCATTAATTCATGAATATTAAGGCTGAAATTTTGAATGTTTGCAACTCTATTGCCAAGTTATTTCGTGTGTTTGAAATATTAGCTGTCACGATTGATATAGAGTAGAATATTGTCGAATGCAAATTATATTTAATTACTTTCCATAAATTAAATAAAATAAAATAACTTTCGAAACCAGCAAAAACTATTAAAAATGCAACGAACGTTCATTTTCAAATTGTCAGTGTTACTATCATAAAAATAAAATGTTTCCACGACAAATTCTCGTCTTTAATCCTCTGTTCAGACAAGGAGATAAGCTCTGATAAATTATGTTTCATCGATCATTTCGACGTATCGCGCTCAGTATTCTTTTTAGGAAATGGTTTATTTATTTGAAATATCTTTGGCGACAAGTACATATGATGTGAAATTCATCCGAACCGACTTCAATAAAGGAGGAAGTTCTATTTTCGACTATGTCTTTTGTAATCTCATCCTGCTGGGAAAGAATAATAGCAATAGCTAAAGAACTATTAATTACATAACATAGTATGACACCCGTATTCCCCGCAAGGATTATCGATCACGTTGTTATTTTTAAGTCCGTTGTTATTTGTAAGAAGGGGTCGAGCCTATTGCCATTTACCGGGGAAAAGTCCGAACTTCGAGTTATTACTGGGAATTTTATCAAAAGACACTTTGCTCGAGCCGGGAATCGAGACTAGAATCTCTTACTCACCAGTCGTGCTTACGAGTACCCACTAGACTATCATTTGTTAGTGGGCTTATATTAATTGGTCTCCAAACTCATGTATGAAGACCTATTATTTTAAGCCAAGAATACTTCATGAATATGTAATCAAATATCTATTCTTGTAACTTAGGTATAATTATAGAATGCGATCAAAGGCAACGCTGATTCAATACATGAAAATGTTTACGTATCACACAGATAAGATAGCTACTACAGTGTAGTGGTCCTAAGAGTCCGTATATTATATATTATTGTATGGTATATTCTTGTGTGCTTCGTGGAATGAAGATCTTTTTTATTTTTTTATTTGAAGCCCACATATGGCTGTGCTAAGTGGAATACTTTAAGTGTGCTGTGACTGGGTGTGCTTCGTTTGGGTGTGCTTCGTGGAGTACTTCGTCGGTGCCTGTATATTATGATTTTAGGGCTGAACTCTTAACAATCTCCCCAGCATTTTCCCTAAGAGTCGTTGTCTTTGGAACGGGATCAGGCTCCAAATTCTGATAGTGGCCACCGCTATCTTTGGGGTTTTCGAGTCCCCGTTTTAAACAAAAGAAAAGAAAGTTCTTGTACTCAGTACTGGCAACTACAAAAATATAATCCAGGCAAAACAAAATAAATAAATGGAACCTTGTTAACATAGCATGGTGTTTTTTCAAATATTTTCACTCTTCTGTCAATGATAGTCTTAGTGAGCTTATATTAATAGGTATGTATGAAGATGAAGGACGACTTTTTATTACTTATTCTTTGACAAATAAATACACAGTACCTACCATGAGAATACGCCTTCAAACCGTTTTTTTTGCAGTTCTTAATGCCATGGAGCTGTGTAGGTACTAAAATGCCAAAGAGACAAACACTTTGCGCCAAAAAAACTTTATCTCAGAAACACTTAAATATCTTGTCCACTCTAGGAAAATAATGCACTCAAAATTATTTAGCCATCACAGATTTTTTCATTGGCAAGTAAAGTTTTTTTGGTATGTGACCCGCCTACGCCCAATTACGGTATTTACGAAAAAGGCATAAAAAGCCCTTCATTAACCCACTTTAGGGATTCACGAGGTTCCCCTACAATCTGATAAGGGTTCGTTCGAAGCCACGTGTGGTTGGCGCCATTTTGCCCTACAATTGGCTGGAATGCGATTTATTCTCGATATTTCCGACTGTAAATCAAATAAGGATGTCAGTTTCATTATCATTGTCAGATTTAATTCACTCAAAAATTACTTGATTTTAATAAAACGGATCTATATTTTGGTATAAAATGATATAAGGTTGTAATACTGTAAATTAATAAATATTTAATTAAAATATTAAGCTTCCGCAATTCGGAGAAAACATATAGGTATCAACCATCCATCATCAGAAATTAAAACGAATTTAAACTTCACTACATAGTATAAAACAAAGTCGCTTTCTCTGTCCCTATGTCCCTTTGTATGCTTAAATCTTTAAAACTACGCAACGGATTTTGATGCGATTTTTTTTAATAGATAGAGTGATTCAAGGGGAGGGTTTATATGTATAATACATACATATTTTAGTATAGAAAAGCCAATAAACCACGCGGGCGAAGCCGTGGGCGGAAAGCTAGTATTCTATAAATGTATTAAGCTAATGTTTATGCATTTATTTACTTACATGTGAAAACATTATTGATTTTTTATGGAAAATCTTTTTACAAATGAACTTTGGTGAACGTGCTGATTGCTAAAGGTTCTCTAATTACATACTTATTTTAGCTCATAACTACAAAGTTTTATGAACCTGGAAGTGTTTTAGCAACCATAGGGCAAGAGAAAGAAAGTGCGGTTTTTATTTTAGTTGGCACGAGTCCGATAAAACCGACAATCCGTGAGAAAAAGCCACTAATGAAAATCGTTATCAATAGAAAATCACAAAAATCAGATCATAATTATTTGGAAAAAATATTTTATAGAAAAGCAGGTCTAAGTACAATAGTAGTTGTGCCTTGAATGGGTTGGCACGACCGGGGAAGTACTACCCTCCCACAGAATATCGACGTCAAGTAGCAGTTATCATACTGTTGCGTTTCGAACGGTGAGTGTAGAGCTTCGGAGGCCCAATTCCTCCCTCGTCCCCATCCTTCTCCTTTTCTCCTTCCCCTCCCTTTTCCCTAAATAGGCTCGGCCTCGCATCTGCAACTCCGTTGGTATTGTAGATGTCCATAGGCAGCGATGCTACTTACCATAAGGTGGCTCGCCTGTTCGTTTGCCGAGTTAAATAAACAATAATAAAAAAACAGTCAACTCATTCTACAGAAAAAAATGGCAGAATTAAAAAGAATAGAGATAGGGACAGTATTGAATTGACAGTTAAAAGAGATAAGTATCGACTATCGACAAGAGCTTGTTATCTAGTACTCTTGTACAACATAATGATCAAGTATTTTTTTAAATCTTTTTTACAAAGTACGGGGTTAATTCTTAAAGGTCTTTCTAATGCATTGTTAAAATTTTATTTAGCCAATTTGAAAATTTTATATTGCAGATTTAAATATTCCCAATGGCTATCGGGATAGGGTTGCCAAAAATAATGTACCTTTTAAAATGTTATTGTAGATATAATTTTATTTTTAATACATTTTATTCCCCACTGAATACCCAGTAATAAAAACCCAGCACTTTTAGTAATGAATCCAATAAAAGGAATGAATTATTAGATTTTTTAAATTGACAATGAAACAATATCACAATTTCAAAGTACTAAGTAGTTCAATTTGAAGCATTTGATTGGAATAAATAAGGATCGTTGAATCAATTACGAATTTCTTTCATTAAATAATATACCGGGTTTTTTTACCAATAAGTAATTTATATTTTCACTGTCTAAATATTTTCTAGACTGATTTGGAATAAACGAAATAAACATCTGTTTAAACATTCAAATCAAGAAGAGTGTGCACTGTTCCGTAAAAATTATAGGTTCGCATTTTCATTTCGGTGCCCTTACGGTTCTTAAGAATACCTCATTTTAATCATTCTTAACGCGGCTACTACACTATAGATCCTGAGTTTGAATCCTAGGTCAAGCAGTGTTATTGAGTTTTTGTATTGAATTCTCAAAAGCAGCTTGGGGTCTGGATTTGTGCCTGGTTAATGGCAATAGGCTCGCCCCATATTACGTGGGACCTAAACATAACTGGAAACTGTCAGTATAGACTGTGGAAACTTTCGGGGCTTCGCCCGCGTGGACTATACGTTTCTTTTAATTTAACAGTAATACGTAATATATTTATAGGCTATGTGACTCAGAAAATAATGTAGTTTGCCATTGGAAAGAATTTTAAAAATCGGTTCAGTAGATCTAAGATTACCCCCATACAACCTCACAAACTTTACCTCTTTATGCCTAATATTAGCAAAGATATCGTCCCTTACAACTCCTTACAATAACGAATAGCTTTAATTTCCTTAGAACGTGACATGCCTTCTTACTCTTGTTCCGAGCATGTCCGGCGAAGCCGCTCAAATAAATGTTGCGTACGGCCGCCAGCCTGAACATAAGGTTACCACAAAATGTCAAATGTTCTCAGTCGATTTTGAACTTAATCTTCAACACTTAATGGTTTAAAATCATTTGGAGAAATTTTACAGTTTTGTATAACGTGATGCGCTGGCGACTGTATACCATACTGTCAAGCAACTATGTATTAATGCAAACAATTTTAGATATTGTGTATATTTATGTACTTTCTTGAGTACCTATACATTAGGCTGGCATTTTTGATGCTATTTTTATTTTGAGAGACTCATAAATTTCCTTACATTTGTGGACGGGTGATCATTCTTATCAAATGAACAATAAATAATAATTAAATGTTAATGATGGCTCACTAAAATAATATCCTTCTACAAAAAAAATAAAACCCAAATAGACGTACCTAGATACAATTTTATAAAAACTAATTATGTTTAATCACAATCGAATAAAACGGCTTTCCCCTTGATGTGTGAAATTATAAATATTATTATTTTATGATGAATAGATTGGAAAATGACTAAGACCAAATTTCACTATGTAAACTACTCTCCGAAAAAAAATGAAATAGTACGCGTCTTATTCTTATTTTGATTACCTGCTCCCAATTTTGCGTCAGTTTAATCTCTCTCCATTATTTACAAACATGCAGTTCTTGCTATTATATTATAATGTAAAAAATAGGTACACAAAACAAAAAGAGGTTTTAAGAAAAATGTGTATTTTTATATCTTGTGAATTAAATTGAGTTTTTGCTCCCATAAAGTAAAAGCTCAGATCAAATAAAAAGTTAAGATGGAACTTTGCGAACAAAGAAGTGAGGCCGGCTAAAACTACGCCATGCCGTGTACAACACGCAATTAGCTTTAGCCGGCCTCACTTCTTTGTTCGCAAAGTTCCATCTTAAATTTTTATTTGATCTGAGAGTAAAAGTAAATATTTGAGACTTAGGTACCCGCAGAACACTGTTTTTTTGTGTAGTCAAAAGTATCATTATGAAAGGCTTCGAAACTCATTACATAACAATTAACGTTAAGAGTAGTCTAAAGCGCATAGCCAAGTTAATCCATTGCTTTTTAATCTAAATGAGGTCGACATAGGTCCTCTTTTTTACCGGAAGGACTTCCATACGGATATCAACATCACATAACAGAGTAAACTAATATGTTTACTCTAACTTTTCGTTCTGTCTATAATGAAAAACAGCCTGCCTTTCATCTCAATCATAACATCGATAATAAATTTAAAGTTGTTGGTAAACAAATTTATATTCATACAACGCGTAACCAAATAGCTTTTGATGGGTGAAAGAGGATTTATCAAACAAAATACTTAAAGTTTTCAGAATATATATACAGCGTTTAATCACTTTTGTATTAGTCTCTTATAATGAAAGATTTTGTTGATGTGTGAGATTTTATTGTTACTAGTTTTGACAGACAGTGATTTTGGTTTGTCAAACATCAAAGTAATTATAAACAAAATAATGATACATCAACAGATTGCAATTGTTTCGTGGGCTTTTAGCGTTTACTAATATACATTCTTCACGTTGTTTACAAAATAAGTTTCAAATAAATTAAATCGTAGACAAATAAAAAATAAATGGGTAGGTACGCAAATATATTACAATATACTGTTATTTTTAAGGAAATCTCCAAGAGACTTGTCGACTCTTCATGTGACCAGAGGGCTGGGTTATTCTTAGGACAAAGAATTAGTATTGCCATTCAACGTGGCAATGCTGCCAGTCTTCTGGGCACATTACCAGACGACAGTGATGCGGAGGAATACTTCGAGACCTGGGCGTGACAATTTGTTTTCGTATATTGTGTATAGTTTATTAGAATAAGTTAAGCATGTTCAATTTATCTTATTTAATTAATTATGTGGTGTGAATAAAAACAACTATGAATAAAATATACTTAATACGCTTCTATTTTAAACAATACTGGTGATCAAAACAGCTGCCCCGGGTTCAATTCTGAGACGAGCAAAGTTTTTTGGGTTTTTGTAATAAACTCTTAATAGCAGCTTGTGGTTTGAATTTAGTTAGGTACATGAAGAAATGTTATGTTATATTTAAATACATAAGACAATAATTATGTTCTATTTGTACATAAAAGTTTAGGTCGTATTTAGTCGTACGTAGATCTTAAAATTTCTAGTTTATTTTTACATAACCCACCGTCACGCCTGAATACAGGCGTGATGGTGAGTGGACCTGGACAGTAATGCAGAGGTGTACTAATGTACACCCACACTTCCGCAAGCTAAATGCCATTAACCGGGCACAAATCCAGATTCCCACCTGCTACTGAGAATGTTGCTACTGAATATTTTCACTTCTCGACCTGGGAATCGACCTCCAGCGTGGCAGTCGCGCTTAGGACCACTAGACTAATGATACAGTCAATAAATAATATTATATTTATGTAAACTATAAAAAAAAAACAGAAAATAATTCATGCGTGGATTATTCAAATGCAAATGTAAATTTTGACAGCCCTATCGCACTATTAGAATCTATGCTAGCCAAATATGTCTTAATTTATTCTACCCTGCTAAATGGCATAATTAAACACACATTTATAACGTCGAGGCATTTTGTCAAAATATAAGTCGGGAAAATATTGCTATTTCTACCATACGTATCGCGTACTTGAAATTCAATCAAAGAACGGAAACCAATTTTTTTTACTTAGTATATTTTGGAGCTAGTGGTATCGGATCAAATATTTTTTTATTCGTAAATTCCATGACTTCTTCCATTCGACGAATTCTGACTATCCCAGCGTGAAGGATATTGCCGAACCCCTGTCATTCTGAAAGCAATCCCGTGCCCAGCAGTGGGATAGTTCATGGGTTGATGAATATCAATTTGTAGTATTATTTTAAACAGGTTTTTATAATCCACCGTGTTCGATTTAGGATAGCGTCACAAACTAAATGTGTATGAAAAATTTGAGCTCAATCGGTAGCTTTAAAAATTTGAGCTCAATCGGTAGCTTTAAAATTTCGTTGCAAGATTTGACCCTAACAAACAAACATACATACATTGCAAGTTAATTAAAAACTTGTAAAAAGAGGTACAGTTTCTCGACAACTACACTTTTTAACAATAACAAGTAAAGAGTGAAATCCGGCGTCATGTTGGTACAGTCATTAAAGAAAATAACCTTCCATTTAACTACATCATATTCCAGCAAGTTACAAAGAATTCGTACAAAATGCCAACATGCTTCAAACATTGTTGTTACAGCGACCATCGTATCTTGATACTTGCTCAGTTAGCAATGCGAAACAAAGATGGATTTGATTAAAGCACGACATAAAATAGAGTACAAGAAACATTTATTTTAGGTAATATTACCTGCTTCTCGCGTATCACTTAGGAATAAAACAAAAGGTCTCCTTGCCAAAGTTTTATCGATATCTATTCAGCAGTTTAGGAGTGAATATAACAAACAGACAGGTAGACAAAAAGAGTTAATTTCGCATTTATTATAATATTAGAACTTGAACTAGTTAGTTACTCGGTCTGTTGCGGTAATGTAAGCACGTTTTGTTTTAATTACATCTAGCCCGATTGTAACTCCCGAAAATACTGACTAAATGCGTCTTGTCCGATTGTACACTCTTGAAAATACTAAATACATCTAGTCCAATTGTACACAACTTTACGTGTACCTTATCGATAAATTGTAATTTAATTACGCTAGATTTTGCGTCACCTGGAAATCGAGGGCAGCATCTCACACTCACTACACTTGCACCACTGTATAGACCAATGAGAAAGCTTGTTGATATATTAAATTATTAATGCTAGAGAGTTTGTTGCGCTGCTTTTTCCCTGCAAAAACTCTAGGCGGTTGTGAAGGGCGGGCGTATTGGGGGCTGTAAATGTAAAAATTACGATTGAAAAGTACTACTCGTTGTCTATCTTTTTTGACTTTGACTGACTTTGTTTGAGGACTTTTTGTTATTTATATTAAGCTCGAATCTTTACAATTTGGATATCTCAGCTATTAAAATTTCCCACCCAAATTGAATTTAAAGATTAACTTCACAATAATTCGCGTTCGTCAGAAAGACTTGACCAGAATATGAATTGGTCTATTTTCAATGAGAATATCTCATGTTCAGAGAAGCTTGTTAACCTTTTAATTTTATAAATTATCTATTTTCATTATAAGCATGTTACAAAATCTTATATAGGTATAAAATTCTCGTGTCACAATGTTAGTTACCATACTCCTCCGAAACGGCTCAACCGATTTTGATGAAATTTTAAATGCAGGTCTGAGAATCGGATTCTCAAATATTTTTTTTTTGACAAATTATGTCATTAAACAAGAAACGTATACTCCACGCGGGCGAAGCCGCTGGCGGACAGCTAGTCCTCTAATATTATTTCAGCATGTATCACGCGTGCCAATATAAAATGGACTCGCTTGCATGCAATAGAAAGCAAACAATTATTGTACTAGCTTGTTATTTAAGCTCAGCTATGTAAGTTACGTGACTCCAAGACTTTATACTTTATTTTTAAATGAAAATGTAAATAAGAGTTGCTACGAGAAAATACATCATCACTACATAGTATAAAACAAAGTCGCTTTCTCTGTCCCTATGTCCCTTTGTATGCTTAAATCTTTGAAACTACGCAACGGATTTTGATGCGGTTTGAAAAAGTTAATCGCAAGGAAACCCGATAAAAGACAAAGTTTACAATATTTATTTTATTTAATCTATACCTATAATCTATACTAATATTATAAAGCTGAAGAGTTTATTTGCTTGAACACTCTAATCTCAGGAACTACTAGTCCGATTAAAAAAAATATTTTACATACCATCGCGCCCGTATTCCTCGAAGGGTTAGGCAGAGGTGTACTAAAGTACACCCACATTTCGCCGGTATGTTTAGGTCCCATGTAATAGGGGGCGAGCCTATTGCCATTAACCGGGCACAAATCCAGACTCCGAGCTGGTATTGGGAATTTCATAGAAAAACCCAATAACACTTTGCTCAACCTGGGGATCGAACCCCGGACCTCTAGCGTAGCAGTCGCGCTTAGGACCACTAGACTAATGAGGCAGTCAAAAAATTATGTTATTTTTAGATAGCCCATTTATCGAGGAAGGCTATTGGCTATCACGCTAAGACCAATAGGAGCGGAGCATAAATGAAAAATGCTGCAAAACGGCCTCTTAAATGCAGAAAAGCCGAGATACCATCCGGGGAAGCCGTGGGCGGAAAACTAGTATCACATAATAAAAAAACAAGATCTTATACAGATATACTCAACCTGCGGCCCGCCGAGCTTTTGTGGTTATATGTCATTAAAACCTTTTAAAATATTTTTTTACGGCCCGCGACATGACTTAGGCACAAGTGTTTGTGGTCCCTATGAAAAAAAGGGTTGAGTACCACTGATCTAGTATGTACTTACGTACGTTTTCTTGTGGGAAAATTCTTTTTATATTTTTTTATCTAAAAATGTGTATGTATTACTCTCAAATCATAACATACATAACATACCATCACGCCCGTATTCCCCGAAGGGTTAGGCAGAGGTGTACTAAAGTACACCCACATTTCGCCGGTATGTTTAGGTCCCATGTAATAGGGGGCGAACCTATTGCCATTAACCGGGCACAAATCCAGACTCCCAGCTGCTACTGGGAATTCCATAGAAAAATCCAATAACACTGCTCGACCCGGGGATCGAACCCAGGACCTCTAGCATAGCAGTCGCGCTTAGGACCTCTAGCATAGCAGTCGCGCTTAGGACCACTAGACTAATGAGGCAGTCTCTCAAGTCAATAAAATTATTAAAGTGAAAATGTGACATTTTCAGATATTGATGTATACCAGCCTGGAATAATGCTCTGGACACTCAAGACGCAAAAAAAACAGTCACTGACTTTGATTTTTTTCTCTTTATAATAACTCTAATGACCAAAGCTCCTTTACACATTATCAGCACTTAAATGGCAGCACTTAATGCTTAGTAGATTGATGTGTGTGCAGTTAAGTCAAATTGTCTTGCCGCAAGCACTAAATGATTTTTAGTTTTTTGAAAATTGTACGTATTTAACACAAAAAATCCTTGAATGTTATAGTTATTAAAACCAACAAAATAATAATTTTACGCCCTAAGCGAATATTCGCTTCGCGGTATTCGCTTAGGCGGCACTAAGCTACTTAAATAAGTAGCTTATGGCCACGTTTTGCTAAGATCTTATTAAAAAAAAGATTTAATTCCGTAAAAACAATGTAATATTATTAATATTACGTCAAACTAAACCTCTTGGCTTTCTGCAATTTGAATAAACATACCATCACGCCTATGTTCCCCGAAGGGTTCGGCTGAGGTGTACACCCACACTTCGCCAGTATGTTTAGGTCTCATGTGATAAGGGACGAGCCTATTGCCATTAACCGGGCACAAAACCAGACTCCGAGCTGCTAAGATTTTCATAGAAAACACTTAATAACACTGCTCGACTTGGGAATCGAACCCAGGACCTCTATCTTACCAGTCGTATGTATAATACTAAAAGAGCTCGCATTCGTGGACCTATATTTACTCCACCGTATCTTCTGTAAATTCTGTTTAGTAGTCAAAACGTGAAGAAACAAACAAACACAATTATGGATTTATAAGATTAAGTACGGAAGCATAAATACATTTATCATCTTTATAAGAAACAAACTCTGACATTTGAGATCCCCAATGCTTTTAACGTGCAGATAAAAATATATGGATATCTGACAACACTGAATGTTGCCAATATTTTTTGTATGAAGGAGTCATAAGGAAAACAGCTGTATATAAAGATTTTTGTGTCTATAAACATCCATCCATCGATGGTTTGATTTACCTATACTCCATTTGGTTAGGTACTTAACTAAAGGTAAACAATAAAAATGGCGGCGTCCAGAGCTGTTTAACCTTTTATTATAATGGTATCATATGAATTGGGAGTGAAATTAATCACAACACAACCAACAATCAATAAAACCAACGAACAAACAGAACAATAACTAATTAACACCATTTGCGGCAAAAGAAACACAAAAACGAACGAAAGTAAAGTAAATGCAAACTGTTACGTATGGCGTCTGGTTACCCGACTAAGTATAATATCGGTTAGTTATTTTGCTCCGCTTCCTCGCAGTACTACTTCTAAATTTTTTCGAGTTATCTAAAGTCTACTACGCAGAAAAATGTTTTGAATATCTGTATTTTCAGATTCGTTTTAGTGGGCACATTGCAATACTTTTTGACATAATTATAAATTTTGATTTAATTAATTGTTTGCAAGCTTAAGAATAATAGTAACTATTTAATATTAAGCAAAGTAGTAAGATATGCTAGTATAAAAGGAGAATGTGATTTTGAGTTATTGAATAATTTATTTTGGTGACGTTTTATTTCGAAATGAAAAATGGCCCTATAAAAGAACCTTTTTTATGATTTGTTTACCTTTAGTTAAGTACCTAACCAAATGGAGTATAGGTAAAAGGTAGCGGCTGTCAATGATATCCATTCTAAAAATTTTCACCGTCTCATAAAAAAAGTATTGTTAAATATGTTACAACATAATTTATATGTATGGAATGCAATAAAGAATTGAATTGAACATCTGACTGCCTAATAAGTCTAGCGGTCCTAAACACGACTGCTACGCTATAGGTCCTGGGTTCGATTTCCAGGTCGAGCAAACTAACTCCTTTTTTTGAAATTGCACGTCTTTGACAAGGAAACCCTGTTTTTTTATTTTTTTTTAATAAAACGGGACTGCCTCATTGGTCTAGTCGTCCTTAGGGCGACTACTACGCTAGAGGTTCAAAGTGTTATTGGGTTTTTCTACGCGTCTGGATTTGTGCCCGGGTAATGGCAATAGGCTCGCCCACATGGGACCTTAACATACCAGCGAATATGTGTCTGCATTATGGTCCGAATTAAATTGATATTGATTGATTGATTAGTACACCTCTGCCTAACCCTTCGAGGTTAGGCAGTTAGGTTATGCAGTCGTGATGGAAATCTTTATCTTTGAATTAATTATGCCAAATCCCAAACTCCGCCGTGCCCGTAATGTGCTTATAAAAGGGGTACAAAGTTTTCTCTTCAAAAGTGGAAATCCTTATATATGTTTGTAAAAATCTAAATTTATATATAAAATAAAAAACTTCATAATGGAAAAGTAAAAATCAAAATCAAATAAGTAGCTTACACAACAATCAGCTTTCAGCGCATATCAAATATTCATTGGAACTTTGCCCTGTTGTCATGAGAAAAGACATGTGTGAATGTCAGTATAGCTCCTTAAACTTAAACGATCGATAGAATTTATTAATAGACTTTGTAAGCCGATGCATTCTGCCCGTCATTATAATCCCTACTAATATTATGAATGCGGAAGTATGTATGTTTGTATGAATGTTCGGCTCGATTCAAAAAACAAGTAAAGGCGTTGTAAGTACCTACAATCATTGGTACAATTATTGGTACAAATTGATACAATAATTGTTATGTACAGTGTTACAATTATAATATTTTTATGTCTTAGTCCCCGCATTAGTGCAAGTGATATTCTTCGGTGTGCTTCGTGGAATAGAAAATGTTTTATTTTAAACTATTATTCGAAGCCCAGCTAAGGGTGTGCTAAGTGGAATACTTTAGGTGTGCTCCTTCTGGGTGTACTTTGTTAGGGTGTACATACATAAATACCATCACGTCCATCACTTAATGTACACCCACAGTTCGCCGGTATGTTTGGGTCCCATGTAATAGGGGAACCTATTGCCATTCACCGGGCACAAATCCAGACTCCAAGCTGCTACTGAGAATTTCATTGAAAAACTCAATAACACTTTGCTCGACCTGGGGATCGTACCCAGGACCTATAGTGTAGCAGCCGCGATTGGGACTACTAGACCAACGAGGCAGTCTATGAAATACTTATGGAAATTTGTTTGGGTGTGCTTCCTGAAATACCTCATATTCCCTACTAACTGTGCATAGCGGTTAAACCCGCTTACCCAATCCCTAAGAGTCGGTGATTTTACCTACCACGGAACCGGTTCGAAACGGCTCAACCGATTTTGGTGACATTTATAATAGAAATAGATTGGACTTTTTGTCTGAAAAACTTCTTTGGGATACTAATGAAACTGCGGGTTGTAAAAAATATATATTTAATGATTAGTGAGAGGAACCAAAGCGTTACCACACCAGTGATACCCGCGCAAAGACGTGTCGACTAAAAGTAATAAGGGCCTCAACCCTTGATGGGTCGTTCGGACGAATATCAGGGATCCCATGGCCGTGACTAGAGCGCTCTAGGTGGGAGTTGATCCATAAGAATTTTCAAAAGAATAAAATAAAGAAGGGCTCGGTCAGGAGACTGCCGTTATCCGGTGGTCCGTGCATCACTGGAAAGCACCCGAAGTGGTCTGGAAATTATCCCACAATATTATTAAATTGATGAACCACTTCTGCCCTTACTAACCGTATGGTCAAGGCTACAGGACTCCTGATAACAACGGCAACGCACTTGTGACTCCTCTGGTGTTGCGGGCGTCTATGGACGGCGATAATCGCTAACCATCACATAAAAAAAAATTACGTTCACCGTCTATCCGAGTACACATACTGGTAGATCCTAACAACAAGCTTTCAGGGTTTCGTAGAATAAATAAAATCAGGAAACGTCACTAAAAAGAAAAATAGCTATCACTCATGTTCAATATCATAGAATGAACCTCAATGATTGATTATCGTGACAGTTATCCCATTTTTCCCTATTTTTTATAGCAATATTTGACATCTCATTAACTTTTTTCCCGTTCCATGGTTTTGGTAGAGCTTTTAGTGGCGCCATTTTCCTTAACATAAAACAGTGTGAAAATCATATACAGTCGGAGTGGAAGCGATACAGATATCAAAAAAATATGATTCCATACGCCATCCTTCGAGCGTTTTCCCTAACCAGATACGGCTAAATATCCGTATTATACACGCAACGACTACCATCAGATCTACGTAACCCAATCTGTGGGTAATACTTGCCGATATGCGAAGGATATTCGAAGGAATGACTGCCTCGTTAGTCTAGTGGTCCCAAGCGCGACTGCTACGCTAGAGGTCCTGGGTTCGATTCCCAGGTCGAGCAAAGTGTTATTGGGTTTTTCTATGAAATTCCCAGTGGCAGCTCGGAGTCTGGATTTGTGCCCGGTTAATGGCAATAGGCTCGCCCCCTATTACATGGGACCTAAACATACCGGCGAAATGTGGCTGTAGGTACATTAGTACAGGCGTGATGGTATGATGTATGTATTCGGAGGGTAGACTGGTCATTAGGCTTTTTGGGCTTTTAACACTTACGATTATCAGTGTAGTGTATGACTATGGATGGGTGAATATTCTTAGCAGATCCAATAGGTACCCTCCATGGTTCTTGACATACGGTAAGGAGTTGCCTGGTAGAATTTGTCATGTAAGGAAAATTCGTTTGTCTCAAGACGTTCGGTTCCGTCCGACATAGTTCGAATATTATCGTTAAGCGGTGGCCGCCTAATTTTTTTTTATGCGCGATGAATTTTGGCTTTAACCGCTGACTTTTTGTGAAAAATACACAAAATATTCTAATTTTCTTTAAATCTACTAATACACAATGAGTTATCCTGCCATCGCACGCTTCTCATTTACATGTTAATCTCAGTAAGATGGAGACCATCAATTAGGCTTTGTTCACAGATTGATTAATCTGACATTCGAGGAAGCGCATAGAAATAATCAAAACAATGCCTTAATCCCATGTTCCTAATGCTCCTTTTTCACGGAAAGGGTTTAAAGGGAATTAAATACCAATGATAATCCAGCCATCACTGAGCAGATTGAGTCTCAGAATGAGTTCTCGCCCTTCACGCGTCATTGGGAAAAGCTCGCAGCCAATCAGATTGCGGGATTTTTTCCATCATAGTTTAATCGAGTATTAAGTTTATGGTTTGTGGATGGAGCTGTGAATTATCGACGAAGCTAATAGTAGACTGATAGCCCAATGATATGATTACTTATCACGTGCTTAAACGGTGAAGGAAAACATCGTGAGGAAACCTGCATGTCTGAGATTTGACTGCGACGGTGTGTCAAGTCAACCAACCAGCCTACCTGCAGTAGGTAGGCTAGCGTGGTGGACTTAAGCCTCCCTCCGTTCTGAGAGGGAAACCCCTGCCCAGCAGTGGGACAATGTAATGCGATGATAATAATCATATATAGCTGTGACCATTTCTTGCAAATAGGTTAAATAGAAATAATAGTGGTGACGTGCTTCACACATTCTAGTTATTCCAAGTATTCATAAAAAAAAACATTGCAATTGCAACTGTGCATGCAATTCTCTTTTAACATAGCTCAAATTACAAGTCCTTAGCTGAAGTATATGGAATAAAAAACCCTTAATCCCCTTATTACCCTAATCACAATTCCATAAAAACCAACTCACTCATTCCCCTCCCTTCATCATAATAAAATATAAATAAATCATAATTTAAAAAAGAAATATTTTTTTACTGAAGTGGGTATTGCGACCGTGTAAAGTGTTATCGGGAGGGTAATTAAAAGTTCTCTAGTGAGTAATAACTTATAGTTTACGGTTGAAGTGACCTCTATTAGTCACTGTGTCATACGGTACGCGATTAGCAATGAATCATTTCTATGCAACGGTTTTATGGGTCATAAGATTTTAGTTCGTGTTAAAACGTGCCAGACATAAAAATAATTTAATTAATTCTAATAAATCAAATTAAATACAGAATGCAAACATTCTGTGGGAGTGGAGAAAAGACAATAACGAATCCCATCTGACCATAAAAAAATAATAATAACTCAAATAAATCATAAAATAAAAGATTAATACCTACCTACACGTCGAAGCTGCCTCATTAATCCCGTGGTCCGAAGCGCAACTGCTACGCTAGATGTCTTGGGTTCGATTCCCAGGTCGAGCAAAGTGTCATAAAGTTTTTCTATGAAATTCCCAGTATATGAAATATGCGCCCTATACTTTTCACTGAATGTAGAAGAAGCGAAAGTAGTGTGCCAGGATCGTGGCAAGTGGAAATCCATAGTCTCTGCCTACCCCCATGGGAGACAGGCGTGTATGTATGTATGTACTTTTCACTATTCTTTCTTATCACTTGAATTCCAAACGTTTAAGCGTTATTAATAAACTTTATCGACATTAGAATCCGTTACAAGACAAAAATCCTTTTAAGGTCTAGCAAGAAGCCGTAAACTTTGCCACCTTTACCAATACAAGCACCTTTTACTACCCATAAGAAAATTAATAGGTAAGCAAGTCATTACTAAGTAGGTAAGTAGCCATTAATGCAAGTTTGCCGTGCCATTCGACGCCCATAAGAACCCCGTGAGGTCAACCTAACCTTAATCTTGTTGTTGACCTGAATAAACTACTAATTCTTCGAATTTCAGTTTATTTGTATTTGAATGGACATGCGAAGAGGAAATTGCGTTGTATAATTCTAACTGCAATTTCGATGTTGTTTTTGTTATATTTGAAGGAATTTTCTTCAAAGGAAGTCTACTGTTGTATTTGAAGGATCAACTGTAAACATTTCATTAATTAACCTTTGATTAACTTCTTTGCAGATTATGACGCGTTCTTAATTGTTTCTGTTTTCAATTACTGTGTGTACTTATATTTAAGAATATATTTATAAGAGTTTTAATTATTGAATAAACACTGTTTTTTTTTTATGGGATAACTCGGCAAACGAGCAGGCGAGCTACCTGATGGTAAGTAGTCATCGCCGCCCATGGACATCTGCAAAACCGAAGGAGTTGCAGATGCGTTGCCGAGCCTATTTAGAGAAAGGGAGGGGAAGGAGAAAAGGGGAAGGAAGGGGATTGGGGGAGGAATTGGGCCTCCGGCCCTCTCGCTCACCGAACAAAGCGCAGTAACGAAACGCCACTACTCGGACGTTGGTCTTCTACCTCTTCTCTTATCTACTTCTACGTCAACAGCGTGGCTCTACCACAACAAAAATGATAATAATATTAACAAGTTTTTATTTGGTTCTGAAAAGTTTACAGTAGGATAAGAAATACTTATACTTCTGATAAGAGTCAAATGCGAGTCCTAAATAAAAATATTATAAAATGTACGGATCAGATGTCGGTTAGCCAGATGCAATATGATTCCGTAAATTTCAGAAAAATATTTCATTCTTATTTATAATTGTAGGTACTACAACTAATAATATACATATAATAAAGCTGAGAAATTATTTGTTTTATAGCCGAATTATTAAGGATGGTTATAGTCTATTTTACATCACGCTACGAACTCTTAAAGTGAGACAAAGCAACTGAAACCACGGGGCACAGCTAGTAACCCAGGAAAAGTAGTGTAATATAATCGTTTCATTCCCAGGTCGAGCAGTGTTATTGGGTTTTTCTATAAAATTCTCAGTAGCAGTTCGGAGTTTAGATCAGCCCGGTGAATGCCAATAGGCTCGCCTGCTATAACATGACACTTACAAACTGTGGGTGACCATTATCCTAGAGTGACACTTTCATATATTTATTACAGATTTCAAAGTGGAGGGGTACCCGGTATTCGTCTGGTTTCACGGAGGGGACTTCGTAAGAGGCAGCCCTAATAGCGTCAATCCGTTTCATCTGGTGCTAAAACAAAGAGTAATCTAACTTTTGAAAGTAATCTTAAAATTAATTTGAGGTCGTCATCTTGCTAATCTACCTTTGAGGGTTCTATTCCCAAAGTCATGATTTATAAAAAAACATTATTTCAAATAGTTATGTGTTCAATATATATTTATTTGGAGTATGTGTGTTCTTTCCACCTTTCCCCCGAACATGGACTTTGTTCCATAGGCGGGGTCTGACTAAACAAAAACTTACCTCATTAGTCTAGTGGTCCTAAGCACGACTGCTACGCTAGAGGTCCTGGATTCGATCCCTAGGTCACGCAAAAGTGTTGTTGGATTTTTCTACGAAATTCTCTGTAGCAGCTCGGAGTCTGGATTTATGCCCGGTTAATGGCAATAGGGTCGCCTCCCTTTTACATGGGACCTAAACATACCGGCAAAATGTAGGAGTACATTAGTACACCTCGCCTATCCCTTCGGGGAATACAGGCGTGATGGTAGGTTACGTTTTCTAACTTATATTTATTTGGGAAAGAAATCCTTAGTTACTAAAGTTATTGTAACCAACTTGGTCTTTTTTTGTTCATGTCTTAATTTCCTGTAATCTTTTGTTTTATATAACTTTGAATAACACTGACCCAGTTAAACCTCGTGCTTTTCAAGTGACGTAAAGATTTATGTGACTTGATGACATAGTTTTCAAGGTACCTTTAAATGTTATTCTTAACGTTAAAGTCACTTTCTGTCACGTTCTTTTCTTTTTTTTTCTCCTGTTAAGTAATGAATTACGGGCGACCAAAAATGGCCACTTTTATGCATACTTTTGATAAATCATATTATGATTTACGCATTTATATGCTTCAAAACTTGCCAGCACAAGCTGACCTCTCAATATCGGAAAACACTAGAAAAAAATATAGTAGTTTTATCACTTCATGCAATAACCCCAAATTTACCATTTACAGGTAATATTCGTGTCAGTCGCCTACCGTCTAAGCATATTCGGCTTCTTCTCAACCCTCGACAATGAAGCTCCTGGTAACTTTGGTCTACTCGACCAAGTAGCGGCTCTGAACTGGGTTAAGAACAATATCTTAAACTTCGGAGGAGACCCTGACAACGTCTGCATCATTGGACACGACGCTGGTGCGGTGAGCGTTACCCTCCACTTAATATCCTCATATTCTGCTGGACTATTCCAAAAGGCCATCGCAATGAGTGGAAATGCTTTATCAACCGAGTCAGTGAACATAGCGAGGAAAGAAATTGTTACCGTCGACAAAGTCGCAGTCGCTTTCAGCTGCTTTCGAAAACCAACCTATCAATTACTAGACTGCCTAAGAAGAGTCCCTGATCAAGCTCTTTTAGATATTGCTGGGCCTGTAGCTGAATGGAAACCCATTGTAGATGGAGGCTTTAGTAACATAACCAGCCCATTCTTACCAGAGTTACCAGCTAAGTTGTTTCAAGATGAAATCTTTTCACCAGTACCTCTGTTAGCTGGTTATACAAATATGGAAGATGGTCTGTTACTAGAAAAAGATGAAAGTGGAGATTCTGGTATAAGCCAAAGAGAATTTGATTCTATGAGGGAAGAAATTATCCTTTCTGATATTACTGTAGATAACAGCTCATGTTTCACTAATCAGCATCATATACAAGATGCTGTGGCTTTTTTCTATAAGCCAATTCCTCATACAACAAATGAAACAGTTCTGAGGAAACTTTTTGTGGATTTTTATACTGATAAAACTCATGGAGCTACTACATATCAGTTGGCGAGGCATATCTGCCCTCACGCTCCAGTCTATCTTTACAGATTTGACCTAAAACCCTTTTCAGACGTAGCGAATGAAGGTCTCCCGGACTGGATAGGTGTACCTCACAATTTCGATTTGATTTTCACCTTTGGGATGCCCTATTTAGCCCTCCCAGAGGATTTAAGTAAATGGGACTATAGGGACAAAAGCATTTCAGAAATTATAATGAGGATGTGGTCAAATTTTGCTTGGTATTCCAATCCTACGAATTCAGGGGTGATCATAGATTGGCAATCTTATGAAATAGAAAGGCCCGGTTATTTGATAATTGACAGAGCGAATTTTACGATGAGTACGCCAGCGACAATTAATTACAAAGCTTTTGAATTCTGGACAGACTTTTACCCGAAAGTTGTGGAAATTGGTACGAAATGTTGCAAAGAAGTTTTGGATGATTCCGGTGCGAATTACGTTTTCTCATCAAGAATCATACATAGTATGTTGTTACTGTATTTAAGTTTAATTTTACTGTCATAACGAAGGAAGCAATATCAAATCATGGTTATTTTTGTATAGTCTATTGAAAGAGTATTTTAAGTATGACAGTATTTCTTCAGTACCAAATGAAATATTTACCTTCCAAAGAGCTATTCGTGCAAATAAAATTCTTTAAAATGTTGGTGTTGTTTTTTCTTGATCCCAAAGGTCATAATTGGAGGTTCAATGTCTGAAATGTTCATATTATTATATGGTCGGTTGAAGGTCATACTTAGCATTTGGATTTGTCACAACATGATGGCAGCATTTTATGGTCAACAACTATAAACACGCGAGATTCCTAGAAACTGATTTTGTTGTGGTACATTCATATAAATGTTATAATATTTTTTATACGTCATCGTTTTATCGGACATATGATGGAAAGGAAAACTACCGTAAGAAATTGTATAAACAAAATAATGACGAGTAAACAACGGTTCTTAGGTGGAATAAAATTTGAATGAATTTTGAAAATCACAGAGCTGCCTAACCCTGGAACAGCCCTTGTCTTTATTTAGGATTCTCTCGCAGAAGACCGACGTCCGAGTAGTAGCGTTTCGTTACTGCGCTTCGTTCGGTGAGCGAGAGGGCCGGAGGCCCAATTCCTCCCCCAATCCCCTTCTTTCTCCTTTTCTCCTTCCCCTCCCTTTCCCTAAATAGGCTCGGCAACGCATCTGCAACTCCTTTGGTTTTGCAGATGTCCATGGGCGGCGATGACTACTTACCTGATGGTAAGTAGTCATCGCCGCCCATACCATCAGGTAGCTCGCCTGCTCGTTTGCCGAGTTATCCCATAAAAAAAAATTCCCAATTTTGTATCAACAAAATTTTCATCAGAATCTGTTTAGCGGTTTAGGCGTGATAACGTAACAAACAGATCAAGTGTTACTTTCGCATTAATATCAGTATGGTAGGTATATTGAAAACATAAATAAAATCTTTTCTATGAAACATCTGACTTTTCCAATTCCAATAAACTAGTTAGAAAAAAGGAACTGAAATTTGTTTTTTTTTAAGTAAATTCTAGAAACTAGGTACATAACGTATTTCTAAACAATCGTTTTCGTGCTTAGAAACCATTACTCACAAAACTTACGAACGTTCCTTGTGTTCAAACGTCAACCGTCGCGATAAACTGTAACAATGTTTTGTTAATATTTCTGCACAGAATCTGCAGTCTTGATAATGTTATGTTTAAATATGTTTTATTTTCACTGACTTCAAAAAGGAGGAGGTTCTCAATTCAACTGTGTTGAATTTTTGTATGTTAGTTACGCGATAATGCCGCCAATTATTTATGGATTGATTTTGATGAATCTTTTATTATTTGACCGCCTCATTAGTCCAGTGGTCCCAAGCGCAACTGCTACGCTAGTGGTCTTGGATGTGATCCCCAGGTCGAGCACAGTGTTATTGGGTTTTTCTATGAAATTCCCAGAAGCAGCTCGGTGTCTGGATTTCTGCCTAGGCTCGCCTCTTATATGGGACCTAAACATACTGGCGAACTGTGGGTGTACATTAAGTACACCTCTGCCTAACCCTTCGGGGAATACAGGCGTGATGGTAGGTTATGTTATGTGATAAAGATCCAATTTATTTTATTTTAATAAGCAATATTAAAAACACCGAATAAATTTGAGCCGTTCGAACACCACTTTAAGGAGATTTAATAATTAAATTTTTGTTTGTTTAAATATAGTAGTATTTAGTATAAACTTCCGTATAAAAAAAGGCTATCATTTCGTCTTTAAACTCTCTTTTCAGTACACATAGTGATCACAAGTCATAAATATATTGACACGATATGTTAAAAAGAACAATACCTACTAATACCACAGAATACGACATTATCATCCTAACATTATGGGTTCTTCATGTTCGTTTTAAATCCTATAGATAAAATAAAGATTTTGTAGCTTTAATGGTAATTGGCATGAATGATGACACATTATATCATACAGGAAAGGTAATAATAAATAAAATATCTTGTGAAAGCCGAGAAAGATAAGCAAATTAAATATCTTGACTTGGCTCATGAGATTGTCGACATGTGGGATATTGACTCGGCAGTCATTGTACCGATAGTTGTGACTGCCAATGGTTTAATAGCCAAGAGCCTCGACTCACACCTGCGGAGGCTCTCGTTAGGCAGCTGGGTCAAGGGCGTGATGCAGACAGCGGTACTCCTAGATACAACGCGTATTGTTAGGAGGTTCCTCTCTCTGGGGCCCTGACCACCGGTGGCTTGGACTCTGCTCCCGACACCGGTGGACTACTATTTTTATATTTTTAAATGTTTTTTATTTTCTTCTGTGTTTTATAAAAATATTTAAAAATGTAAAAAATATGGGTAAACTTTAAATAAATGGAATAAACTATGTTGTCTTTTCGTGTCCATACTGAGGTTTTTTAAGGTTCCGTAAGGCGGATTGTCGGAATTTTTTATTTTTGGTTTTTCTCAAATTGTAAGTCTATAAAGAAAGAAAGAAAGAAAACTTTTTATTTTGGACTCACACAGATTCAAAAGATAAAATGTATATAACGCATTCTAGGATCATGACACTAAGAATTGAGATATCAACTTTAACTTTCGCAACGTGGTAGGTAACGATTTTGTCAGAATCTACTTTATTACACTATCTGCTACAAAAACGATTAGGTTAAGATGAATGATGGGCACTTTTGTATGGACCCTGGCCGGAATAGCCAATAGAGTTCTAATGTCTGTTAGCTTATTGCTTATAACCAACAGTTACTGAAACGAAACAATTCATGTTATGAATCGACCGGAAATGTACAGTCGAGCACATAAAAAGTTATATTTTCTGCACCTACTTTTGATTAGTAAGAATCATTTCTACAATGGAAAAGATCATGTTATGGTGTATTTTGGCCACCTTATCACTTGGGTAATTAACCTTAGGGTGATCCCATAAAATAAAATACTTTTTTTAAAATAAACATTTATTATGGTAACAACACGCACACAACTGACTGCCTCATTAGTCTAGTGGTCCTTAGCGTGACTGCTACGCTAGAGGTCTTGGGTTTGAACCCCAGGTCGAGCAAAGTGTTATTGGGGTTTTCTATGAAATTCTCAGCCAGGGTCTCAGAAAGAGAGAATAAATTCCAGCTATGGCCAGCCACTACTCGCCGATGACGTCATGTGTGTATTAAACAAGGTTCCAGCGCATTAGCAACTTGCGTGGCTTACACCGAAGTGGTTTAATTCCTATGATGTCTGGGGTGATATCTTTTTTCTCCGGTAGTTTACAGTATTCTGCCCATAATAAAAATTGAAGCTTATGATATAAGGTTTCATTTAATGTTATAATTAAGTTTATTGGATAGTTTATTGGTTTATTTGCCAACTTGACCCATCATTCTTACAATCGATATCACAATTTCTGCCACCATGAAATGAAATGAAATGAAATGAAATGATGGAAATGATATTTACTTCTATAAATAGATCTTTTCAGGACACTTTTACAAGTCGATTTTTTACAATTTTTTTAATTAGATGGCGCCGACGTTTCCTATCTGACGACCTCTGAGAAGAAACGTCGAAACAAACTCAGAGAATCATGAACCTGCAAACCCTAAAATTTGCAATAAGCAAGATCTCATAAAACCGTAAAGGAAAAATATGAGTTCAGAAAACCCTAATAGATCTTCTGCCTCAAATAATATCCATGTAATATGAATGTATAAGTAATATCGCATGGAATAAGTATCAGACATTGAATTTAAAAATATACGGAATTCTAACAAAAATCTATAGCATAAAACTATGAAATGATACGTAATACAACGCAGTTGTAAACATTGAATTTCAAAATATTCCATCGTAGGTATGCGGAATCCTAACAAAAATCTATAACACAAAACTATAAAAAGCTACGAAATGCAACGGACTTGTAAATGCGCAAATTGATTCTCATAAACAACGTATAAATATCCACTGATAGTGTATTTTCTATCAGTTACATACGTCACACTATTTTAGTAAGCACTTCATTTAAAAAAATGAAATTGTTAATATTGCTTAGTCTTGTGTTTGCTGCAGGAGTGATCAATGCATATGTAAGTAAAGAGTCACTCTTATTAAAAAGTTATCATTGATCACACTAGCTTCTCCATTTCAACCGACTTCAAAAAGGAGGAGGTTCTCAATTCGTCTGTATGTTTCTTTTTTTTTGTATGTTTGTTACGCGATATCTCCGCCAGTTGAGGACCGATTTTAATGATTAACGATTAAGTGGTCCCGTTTAAATTTTATCGAAATCGGTTGAGCAGTTTTGAAAATATCAACGAAAATATATAATTTTTTTACGTCGATGATATTATCGTTAACTCTGAAACATCGCTGTCTTATTGGAGCAGTGCGTTTAGTTGGCTAACAAGTACTTCTAAACAAAACTTTCCACTAAAAATTACAAAATAAAATTACTTTTAACAAAAAAGTTAAACCGCCTTCAAAAAATAATAAAATAATTTTGTCTAAAACAGTTTGGGAATTCGGTGGCGAAAATAAAAGACCCACTCAAATAGACGTCACCGACTTCCCAAACTGTTTTAGACAAAATTATTTTATTATTTTTTGAAGGCGGTTTAACTTTTTTGTTAAAAGTAATTTTTCTATATAATGTTTTGCCTCTTATAACCAAACTAGCTTTCCACCCACGGTTTCGCCCGCGTGTTTTCTCATACCAACTTTCATCCCCTATTTTATCCCCTTGGGGGTAGAATTAATCAAAATCCTTTCTTATCGGATGCCCACGTCATAACATCTACCTGCATGCCAAATTTCAGCCCGATCCGTCCAGTGGTTTGGGCTGTGCGTTGATAGATCACTATGTCAGTCAGTCAGTCAGTCACCTTTGAGTTATATATATTTAAGATTCATCATGATCTTAACCTAGCCCTATGACAAATAATAATAATGGAGTCGGATTCCAGTCTAACGAGATACGGCTGAGTATTTCACATGAAGCGAAGCCACCTCTGCAACCCAATTACTGGGCAACACTGATATTCGAAGTATATACTGTTTGTCAAACTTTTTGGGCTTCTGATTAAGTACCACTATGGATTTTTAAAGGTATTCGTACGAAAACCGTGACCGACGACTATTCGTTGTCTCCAAGGCACGGAGGGTGTTATGAACCAAATTTGGCCGAACCTACTAAAAAACAGCGAACCTTAAAAAATTCGATTCAATAGCACAGTATCAAAGAATGCTTCTCATATTGATAAATAAGATGACCTCAAGGCATTTTCCAAGGTTGAAGAAGTATTTAAATAAAAATCGAGCAGATAAAAACAATGTCATCGATGTAGCTCTCAGTATTGGCAATTCAGAATGGCAATGCAGAGAAACCGCAAAACCAAGAACCACGAACGGTAATGGAGAGAGATAGCCTTCAAAGGGTGACTAACAAGAGCGCATACATGTGAATAATTTACAAAGGGATGGATGGCATGAGCCAGAACCATTTTGATATGGAAAATATATTGTTGGAGGCCTGATTACTCATCTAACAAAATATTTTCTTAACTATCACAAACATTCGTGCATATTATTTGTACACAATATTCATTAATTGGAGACATCATACATGACCTGATGCAAAATACATGTACTTTATATATTTATGTTCCTCAGAATATTCAAAGACATTATTAACCACTTGACCATGACTCTTCGGATAAGCAAGAGAGGTCAGCTGCCGAACAAAAATCCGTTATATTAATCGAAGTTTTTTTCCAGGAGACAGAACTATCCGGGATATTACAACTAACACAAAAAGTTAACCAGTACGTGACAGAATGCATTGATGAATATGGAGAAAATGAATTCGAAAACAGAAATTATGTATTGCGAGCAATATTCTCCGAAGAAGATAAGGACAACAGTATGGAGAATATTACTCATTGCTTCTTCCGGAAAACAGGAATTTTGAACCATGATGGCAATTTAAATGTGGACACCGCATCCTCAATTCTTGCATCAATTGGTATAGACAAGAAACAGGCCGAGGAAATCCTTGAAAAATGTACGAGTATTACTGGTTATGATGCCGACGATACAGCTTATGCCGTCTTCAAATGTTTTGAGGAAGTTTTTAAAGCCTGAACAGTCTATATGGTTGTGTTATTTGAAAATAAATTAAAATGGATATTTTACTGTTTTTTATTCTCAAAGTTGATAGAGTACTAATCCGTGACCAGTCATTGCACCACTTGTTCAATCAAAATGAGGTACCTGCCTATGTCTTCAGTTTTATCGCTGTAAATTTATTGAAAATGTGTGTGTTTTGCAGGCATTTGCAGAAATTATTTTATGTCATAAAACACATGTTCGTAAGCAATCCCCTATACTCACCTACTACCATTCTAGTTATATACTCATGTAGAGACATCTCTAAAGTTCTTGAACGCTTTGAAGATTCATGCAAGGGTACCTAGTATTTCAAAGAAATAAGGTATACTTTACCCTGGCGAATCGTGTTCAGAGCGGTTTTTGAGTTTGGTGTTACCTATGTACATCTACGTCACAAAAGGGAAATGCATGTGAAGAAAATTGCATACTTCTAGCTTGAAATGTTTGCTATTTGTTGTCTGTCAGTCCCTTTTATTAACCCTTCAAGTCCCAAATTATTGACAAAGTAAAAGCAATTTCATGAGACTGGTACGGGCGTCGATAAATTAAATAGATTTTAATTCGAATTAAATTATGATTATTTATTAAATATTTCAAATAAGTTCCGAACCTTCCCACTTCTGAGGCGTAATTTGCTTAATCGGATAAAATCCTTTTGATTTGATTTGGTGATATCTATTCGCCGAGGATGACAGCTGAATTGGGTCAGATGAGAGGTAGGTCAGTAGGTATTGGTATTAAATATACGGTTTCTCCGTAGGCATTTGATAAAAAATCTTAATCTCGATAAAGGACAAGCAGAATATTTATGTTAAGTAGGTACATAGTACCTACATATAGGTATCACTAAACTTGTAAGTTCACTCTTGTCTTCATATAAAATCGTGGCACAATTGGAGGCACTTAAATAAGGAGAAGAATACCTCCAAAAGACCACTTCTTTAAAATACAGTTTGTTCGAAATAAGTAAGCCGATCGGAAGTTAGCCGTTCCGAACTACCGCGGTGATAAAATCGTTTAATTAAGTGTTTTAATACATAAATATCGAAATCAGTAAACAAAATAATTAGAAATGTGAAAAATAAACGACTCTAATTATCTTTACACCGACTCTTTCTATTAAAATTTACCACTTCTAAACCACTTGCAGATAACTTCCGATCGGCTTACTTATTTCGAACAAACTGTACCACCTCAGAACTCCGTGCAACGCCAGTAAGAGTACTTACATGTCTGGCAACGGGTCCTATCATGCCTACCTACTTCAATAGACTGAATCGAAAGCGCTTTTCACAAATATAAATAAAAATATGTATTAAATAATAAAATAATAATTTACAATAACTTGAGAGAGTAAAGACTTACCTACATAGATGAATGGTGCTCCTGCTCATCTGGAGAACAAAAAACTATTTAAAACATGACAATTATTACTGTAGTCTATTTCATTTATCTACTACTTAGTTATTTTTTATTATATTTTGGCATAAATGAACGCTGATGACTGAAGACTGCCTCTAGTCTAGTGGTCCAAAGCGCGACTGCTACGCTAGATATCTTGGGTTCTATGCCAAGGTCGAGCAGTGTAATTGGGATTTTCTATAAAATTCTCAGTAGCAGCTCGGAGTTTGGATTTGTGCCCGTTTACTGGCAATAGACTCACATCCAATACATGGGACCTAAACATACTGGCTAAGGGCAGAGGTGTACTAATGTACGCCCAGAACATTAGTACACCTCTGCCTAGTCCTTCGGGGAATACAGGTGTGATGTTTATGTTATGTTATAAATGAATGCTAAAAATATATACCTACCTAGTGAAAGAAAATTATGGTCCCAGTAGGGCCAGTCTTTTTTTTTCAAATGGCAATCATGCATACGAGCCGGCTGATGGTAACCAGCAACCTCAACCTATAGACACTAGTGGTATTACTATCTCAATTCTCAAGACTCATTTTTCCAGTAATATCACCGGCTACTATCTTTAAACTATCCTTCAAAGACTATAACAATGGTAGCACATTATAGTTTAGTGGAAGAATATTTGGCAGGAGCCGAAACAAACTTAGCTCTGAGTCTCTGTGTTCTACTACTTACATACAAAAGAAGTGAGTAAAAATGATTGGTAGCTTCTAGGTATGTAGGTAGGCATTCCACCACGTACCTTCGTGTAGTAGTACCAGAAAACTTACTCACCGAAGTATGTGTTCGGCATATTGTTAAGGACACATTCACAATCACTAGAACTTAATTTATTTGCACAGTTGGATACACACAAATAACAAAAGAACAAATGAATCACTCAACTCATATTCACTAAACATTATTACTGTTTTGGAAAACATTAGGAAGGTATTTTTCGTCATCCGACAACGTACAAAATGAACTTCACAGGGCTATCACCGCAGGCGACGGCGGGGAAAAGCCAAAACTACCCTCCTTTGTGTATCATCTTGATTCGACATGTGTACAGTTTGTTCGAAATAAGTAAGCCAATCGGAAGTTATCTGCAAGTGGTTTAGAAAGAAGTGGTAAATTTTAACAGAAAGAGTCGGTGTAAAGATAATGAGAGTCGTATATGTTTCACATTTCTAATTATTTTGTTTACTAATTTCGATATTTATGTATTAAAACACTTCATTAAAGGATTTTATCACCGCGGTATTTCGGAACGGCTAACTTCCGATCGGCTTACTTATTTCGAACAAACTGTACGAGTTGTAATGTATGTTAGTACGTGTTTACAATATCAAAAGGCGACAGTGATGTTTTTTCTCGTATTACACTTAAAATTCTAATTAGGTACGGTGGCTAGCACAACAGATTATACAATACTGCCAAATTTCTCCAAATGATTTTAAACCTTAAAATGTTGGTTATTAAGTTCAAAATGTACTGAGAAAATTTGTCATTTTGTAGTAACTTGATGTGCTGGCCATCGTACCTTTTTAAATATCTATCTGTCAGGTCAGGGCGGAAGATACTTTATTATTGATAAAAATATTCGAATTTCTGTATGTGTATTATTTTTACCAGTATTATGATGTGTAAGAAGAACAGTGGTATTCTTGTGATTATAACCATTAAATAGGTCCCGAAGTCAAATCCAAGGCGCCTCTGACTTCAAGTCATGTGCGTATACAGGGAAAATGAAGGAAAACATCTTGTCCGTCAACCTGGATTAAGACATCGTGGTGGCCTAAACCCTCATCTTTCTCATTCTAAGAGGAGAGCCATACATAGCAGTATGACAATAAAATGGGTTGATGATGATGTGTAAGCATATCACTAAGTACTTATAACACCAGACCTAAAAGATTACAATACCAGTACTATAGATATAGTATTATAATATCTGTGAATATACAAAGCTTAATTATTTTAGTCACAATACCTAGGTACGCAATCGATGAGTCAACCACGGAAAAACCACCGTCGATTGATGAGAGAGTCGTAAAGGTTATTGCGAATACACATGTCCTTATAAATACACAGTATTAATAAGTAATTACTAAAAAAGGATTCCCCCTATACACGAATACATTTTCTCGGCAGTAAAATATTTATACATTGCAGGACAAACCGAACTATTTTCCAGGTAAACCTTGGAAATTTTGTACGGACGTGTAAACGTTTTGTTCCATCTTTTGTTTTTATATATGACGCATATTTTTTGAGGTAAAATCTTTAGCCCGTTTTGTAAGAGCCTTAGATGAGGATAATATGTAAATAAAAACTTTTCTTTTCTTTCTTTCTTTCTTCATATATGTCGGACTCGTACCGATGAAAACCGCATATGCTATCCCTTTGCCTATTTGCCACGGCTGTGACGGGATTCTGTTTAAAGCTCAAGCCACACTGAATTGGCAGTGACAAGACGATCAGTCTCGAATCGTGTTCATTCTATCAAGCATTTCTATATCTTGTAACATTGTACATAAAGTCTATAATGTCTTGTTATTAAAACTGACCGTCTCGTCGCTTCCAATTCAGTGTGGCTTGAGCCTAACTTTCACTGGACCGTTTCATAGGGAAAATAACCCCAGCCTGCTTTCCGGTAGGCCGAGAGGTAGGTATCGTCGAAGGTTTATTTGATTATTCCCGACTTACGTCGAGCTATTGAATTCTATGACAATAATGACGTAGGTAGGTATCTCTCTATTCGTTCCACCGTGACATAGAGACAATAACTCACATTTTGCACCTAAAAATAAATAATTCTTACGTCTGGTCTGTATGATGATCTACATGACATAGCGTGGAGACCGGTCGGTAAGCTATTATTGATTTGTTATCATTACAGTTATGATATTTAATGTCAACACAAAAATCCTTTGTTTATAAATAAACTGTTCTACAAACAAAGATGAGGATATTTTTTTTACAATGGAATGTTCAATAATCCGTATTTTTTGACAAATAGCTTAGCCCGATCGTATTTAGAATATAAATCCATTTAGAATGCAAAAAAGTCCCTTTTGTAAATTAAATAATAATATTGTTTTACAACTATCTATCAAGTTAAGGGATTTCAGGTCAGGGATTCAGCCTTGGGATGCAAATTCCCTTTTTTTTATTTTCACAAATTATTCGTATATTACTATTCTTACACATTCTTCGATTTTTAAGCAAAAGTTTTAGTACTAAATTGTGCCTAAGTTATTGTTGATATCGCAATTTTTACTGCCATGTAGGACCTAGTGTTATAGACAAACAATAATTTGCGAAAAACCGGAAAATACGCCGCCCAAGGCAACAATCAGCCTTAATAAAGACTTATTAATCGGAATAAGGCTCATAAAAATCCCAGACTGGGTCAAACTCGTATTCGATTTACCGTAAGGAGTTACCCGTTATGTAACTGGTTTTTTGGTCCTTCCTGCTATTTGATTTATCCGATATTCCGATATATCCAATATGTTTTAAATACCTACCTACCTTCAATAATATTTACGAAATGCTAAATATTAAAAATAAAGTTATCACTTTTATAAAAACGAAGCGCGTTATTGACTTCACTAGGTAATCTGTGACATGATACAAAAAGCTTTGCACAGCTAGATACATTATCTTATCATCATATAAATACTATGCATGTATACGTAAGTACCTAAAATAAATTAATACCGAGTCAATTGAGAAAGTGCGCCGGCGCAGCCGCTACGTAAATACACAAAAAGTGGGTAAAGATAATGTCGGAACGGTAAAATCCTCATAAAATCAATACAGTAAATATAAACAATTGTAATATGTACCTATATCAACAAACCGGTGTGAACTTACCACGAGTGCTCATTTATATAGGCTGGCTGACTAAGTTTTCCTCAATCGGGTTTTTGTTTTTTTTTTCACTCGCAAATTGGCGGTATAAACTATAACCAGTCGCTTTTTGAACGTGGAACGGAGTGCTTGTTTTGTGAAATTTAAATTTAGTATATCCGAAGACTGCATACAAGAATGAAGATGCTGGTGAGTTATTCGATGTTGTTTTAAAATTCGAATAAATCCGGATTCGAAACTTGAAGTGTGTCTTTTTTTAGGTTAGTCTGTTGATAGTGTTGTGCTAATCATCTTAGCAATGCATATTGTATTATAATAGTTAGGTGTATCCATCTAAACGTTATTCATAAAGATGTTTAATTATAGATTACATTTTGGCTCGTGTGGCCTGAGAATTGCGCATGCTGGTGACATTGCATATTCATTTATAAATTTAGTAGTAGGTATAAGTAGTATACTTCATAAAACTACGAATTTTGCAATGTATCTTAAGACACTGAGAATAGGGTTCGATATTGTTTACGAACGGGTTTATTGTGGTCATGGCATTTTAGGTTTTACTTTATTGATATTTTGTTAAAAATGCATACAATTATGACGTAGATTTTCAAAGTTCATCATTGACGTACCTAATACTATTCTATGGCACCTTGAAATATATCAATACTGCAAAAAGGTTTAATATTGAGCTACAAATAGGTAATGTTTAAATTTAATATGAATTAATCTTAATAAATATTATAATAAAACCAACTTCTGATTATGGTACACTACCAGTTTCTCGCGTATTTACTGGCGTCCCAAAAGGATTTACTTAGGTTTATTTTTAGGTAAGTTTTTCATACAAGAACCCGGTATAAATCAAGTACGTCATACGTTCTTTAATATCTACAAATGACTGTGTACAACACTATTTCAAATTAAGAAACCAATTTCAACAGAACCTCGCCAAAGATGTTCTCCTACCAAACCAGACCCGGCAAAGAGGATCATAAACCATAACATAACATCACGCCTGTATTTCCCGAAAGGTTAGCAGAGCTGTACTAATGTTCACCCATATTTCGCCGGTATTATTAGGTCCCATGTAATATGGGTCGAGCCTAATACCATTTTCGGGTACAAATCCAAACTCCGAGCTGATACTGAGAATTTAGAAACACTGCTCGAACTGAGAATAAAACCTAGGACCTCTAGCGTAGCAGTCACGCTGGGGACGCTAGACAATCAATGAGGCAATAACATATAGATAAATTGCTGTCTTTTTACATTTAAAGTAACAATAGCTAATAAGCAAAATACATTAAAACATCTTATCTAAGTACAATAAAATTTTACTAAATTAATTACTATAGGATTGAGGAAAACCATTTAATAGGTTGGTAGGTACAATAAAAAAAAACGAACAAAACAATTTAAATACTTGTCTATTAATCTTGACGTAGAACTCATACTAACCACTGGTGTCTTGTAATGACAAATAAAAAAAAATATAACATAACATACCATCACGCCTGTATTCCCCGAAGGGTTAGGCAGAGGTGTACTTAATGTACACCCACAGTTCGCCGGTATGTAAAAAAAATATCTCTCGTTCAAACACTAGGTTAAAATCCAGTTTACCCCCTTACTCGTATATTATGAAAAGCCTATATACAATGCAAGATCAGTTTAAACTGGTTTTGTATAAATTGATCCCTAGCCATGTGTACCTAACTAATTTTTAAATTATAAGTATAATAATTTTACGTAAGTACTTAGGTATCTATTCTAACTCTAATTATTTTATAAGAATTATTTTTATCAACTAACTAACTATTATTTACATAATTTTAATTATGTGAATAATAATCCAACAGATGTCATTGTCAGCACTGGTTTTGCTGACGTCAGCCTTCGTGGTGGGTCAACGGCCTTCTTTCGCGGGCACCCGACCCATTGGGTTTCCTACAACACCCAACAGGACCACAACACAGGATCCTCTTGGAAACCGGTAATATTACAATCATCCCTTTAACCTTTTGAACGCCATTGTCACATATACCTACCTATGCCAATCCATTACTCACAGATGAGTCAAAGGCTGAGGATTCAGACGATTTTTACTATAAACTTCCGCTTTCATAAATAAGAATACAGTAGATTTAAGTTTAGATAAGACAATCAAAATTGGAGCTCCAGAAGTTGGAAACAAATGTTGGTATTTGGTTACTTTAACAGCCTAAGTATGATTTATTCGAGATAAAATTTCATGTCAATTGTGCTTGTTTATTAGGGTTGCGTACCTCGAAAGGAAAAATAGCATCACTTTGTTGTCCGTCCGTCCGTCTGTGTGTCTGTCAAGACCCTTTTTCTCAAAAACGCGTGGAGGTGTCAAGCTGGAATTTATATCAAATACTCGTGTCTACTGTCCCTTAGAGCTGTAAATAAAATTAAACTTCTAAGCCGTGTCCAGTTCGACCGCGCGGCCATAGCGTTTTTTTTTAAAAAAAACCATGTCAATTTTTTGTAAAAATTTGTCAAAGTTGATTCCCAAAACCATAAATTTGTCAAAGATACGGTTAAAAAGTTATAAGGGTTTGAACATGGCCGCGCCATTGAAACGCGGCGAACCGCGCGGCCACTGAGATCTTTAAAACTAAGCCTTGTAGAGACCTGAAATTTACGCAAATGCAAGATTTAATTTGTAAAAAATTTGTAAAAATATAAAAAAAATACTCAGGTTTATAGTTTAAGAGCTATAACACTAAAACCGAATGGCCGCGCCATTGAAACGGTGGAGAAAACGCTATCGCCTGTATCTCGCTGAAAAAAAATCGCAGAGGTGTGTAGTTTATTGTAATTACCCAGATTTGAATTTGTCGAAACTAGGAAAAATACAACAAAAATTCCTAGGTTTATATTTCAGGAGCTATAAGACTAAAACGATATGGCCACGCCATTGAAACGGTGAATAAAACGTTATTTCGCCTGTATCTCGCTGAAAAAGCATCGCAGAGGTCTGGAGTTTTTTGTAATACCTAGATTTTAATTTGTCAAAACTAGTAAAAATACAATAAAAATTCTTAAGGTTATATTTCAGAAGCTGTAGAACATTATCAGTATGTGGTGCGATAGGGTGACCATGTCTTATTGTTTACAGAATACTTTCTACTTATTGTTACAGAAATTATAATTCAAGGATTCTAAATAAAATTAAAATGAAACCATAAATATAAAAACAATTATGTTTATTGGTTTAAAAGTCACATAAATCACAGAATGTTACAAATTAAAAAAAAAACTCAAAAATCACAGATTGTTTACTTACACTAAGATATAATCAAAAATCACAAATTGTTTACTTACACTAAAATATAATAAAAAATCACAGATATTTTACTTACACTAAGATATAATCAAAAATCACAGATTATTTACTTACACTAAAATATAATCAAAAATCACAGATTGTTTACTTACACTAAGTCAGATATAAAATGAAAAATAGAAAAAATATAAACATAATTTACTTATAATTTAGTTGCGCTATCATTAAATATAAAGTGTTTTAGTCATCATCTATTAAACCATACATTAAATTATGAATTGTAAGAGGTTGTGCAGAACTTTCATGTGTTTCAGTTTTATTGTCGTCGTAGCAAATAAATTTAGAATTATTTATTAGACAATGACACTTGTAATGCCCAATAATACCTACAACCGGGGGAACATATTCCACGGCACCTATGAATCGATATTTTTTTTGCCTTAATTGTATATATTGTGGTATTTCTTCGAGCTTAATTTTGTCTGTGCCGTTGAGATCAAATAAAATAATATCGCTCAATTCATACTTAAATCTCAAGGATTCGTTATTGCATTTCAAACAAATTTTGAAATTGGAGTCATCGATAATAACGGCATCTTCCAGTCCTCCGATTCCGAATAAATTTACGATTTCCATATTTATTGATAAAAACACTATGGTTCTTTTTGAGTGGTTGGCACATGTTTCGGTTACACATTCCTTAGATACATTGGCACTGTACAAATAATCTAAAAGTATGTGTTCAAATATAAAAGCCATATTACTTTCGCATCTATATATATTGTTTTCGCGTTTATAATATTTAGCAATAATTTCCTCTCGTAAATCATAACCATTATTTAAATTTAATGATTCTGTGAGTAATTGAATAAATTCTCTAATTAAATTGCTTGCGCATGTATTAATTATTTTTTTGATATGAACGTTTTGCTTGTATGCAAATGCTACTAAAAAGAAAACTGAATCAAACGCACATGTATTAGTAAATTTCATACTTTTATTAATAGAATTTACTAAATTCCCATTTCGCAAAAACAACACTGAGATATTCTTTGTAGAATATCCCTCTCCCCCCCAGTTTTCAGTATATGATGGCTTTACTGTAAATATGGAATCAGAAGAAAATGATTGTTTTGTGTTCATTTTAATTTTTTTACACTGCATTTTGTTTTTCGTTATTAACTTCCTTTTTCGGCCCTTGTTTGTTTGTTTTTTTGATCTTTCTAGAGTTACGTTAAGATTTTTCGCAGCTATTCTTGTCTCCCCTAATATAAAATTGTAATGAATTTTTATGAATTCATCCACGTTGTACTTATGCAGACGTGTTTCAAATAATAAATGTTTTAATGTTTTGAAATAGCTTTCAATAGCTTAAGATGTTGGCGACTTGTTTTCCGATTTGTAAAAAGGACACATGACATTGCTCCACAGAGGCAGTTTAATCATTAACCTTTTAAGAGTTGACACTAGATTCGGTAAGTAATAGTCATTTGGCTTTTCTGTTTTGTCCTTTAATTCTTCCAAGATTTTTTCTTTGTTAACAAGCTCATCAAACCAACCTATGATATCGTCATCGTCAGGTATTGTAACATAATAATAATAATCGGAAAGATCTTTTTTGTCGTTTTCTTCTACTGGGTTTTCTGTATTGACCAACAAAGATTTGAGATACTGCATGGAAATTTTACAAGTTTCATTGCTTGTGAATGCATATTTAAATGTGCAAATTTTAATAATATGGCCAAGTACAGCATTTATTATTTTAAAACTTTCACACTCTTTAATAAATAAAATACTGCGAATGTAAAACATTTTAATGTTTAAATCAACGTTATCGAAGCATCGCAAGTTGTATACGTTTTTGTCAAAGTGACTTGTGTCTAATCTTAAGAAAACTTCAGGCATATCGTTACTTTTACTCATTAAAACTAAAAAAGATTGTCGTAGATAGTCACGGACTGTCTGAAAAGTAGTAAAAGCCTGAACGATTGCTGCTATTAACGCAGAAGAATCATCAGTTACAATTTCGTGAGGGGCAGTACGTACTTCGTTGTGCCATCTTTTTAACCATGACAATATAGAGTCCGTTGTGTGGTTATCAGTTATCAATTGGCAAATTGCTGTTGACTTAATAGTTGAAGATGTTACCATGGCAACATAGAGGAACATCCGTTTCGTTAGCAGAGATCCATCTGGAAGTTTGAGCGTTCGGAAGAATGATCCAGTTGCATCTACAGTCATTGTAACACGAGGAATTTTCTCTATATACGCCTTGTAGTATTCCATTTGTTGTTCACACCAATAGCACAAATGAAAGCTCGGTACTAAAGTGAACTCTCGGACGAAATTTTGATATGTTGCCATTATCGACATCATGAGAATACTCATGATTGGATCAGAGTGCAATCGATTAATTTGCCTTCTTTCGTGTTTCACTTTCCTCAAAGTTTCCAAGGTTGGTATCACTGGACAATTTACAGTGTCATCATCATTTATGACTGCACAAGCAATTTCTTTTTGAACAACTGTTGCGGGTTTATATTGTAATTTTTTCGCTAGTTGTCGTCTTTTGTACGGTGTGAGCTTCGTCTTCTTATTTGGATTGTGGGGTATATTATTATTGGTTTTAAATATATTGCAGGTTATTGTCACTATTTTGTCTGTCGCTGCTTTGCTCGTTATTTCTGAGATGGAACTACATTGTGAGCACTTTCCCTTGATCAGCACATTGTGGTCTTCATCGATCCGCTTGGTTTTGAAAACCCATGTGCATGGAAGCCTTGTAGATTCCCATAGTTTCTCTCGTAGTAAGCAGGACCACTTATACTTAGGTAGTGTTTTGTACTTTTTATGTGTTGTAGCAACATTAGGATCACGCCTGACGTAATTAACTGAGAGGGGTTCAAATTTCTTCCAGTCATATATATCCAGTAAAAAAGTGTACTGATCAACACTTTCTACTTCGTTTGTGGTGCATTTCACAGGTGAAGAAATTGGGCTTCGACATGAAGGCGAAGATGAGGTGCTTTGTGTGAGTGAACTTTCTTCATCATATCGTTGGCCAAATATCGTCTTGAAATTTCTTTTCAATCTCATGAATAACGAATACGGCGTTATTTCATTCTTCAGTTCTTGAGCGATAGTTGTAAATATAGGATTGTTGTATGAAATTTTTTCATTTCTGCAAGTAGCTGCATATTTACGAAATATATTATTCATTTGCGCTGCATCAATTTTTGGTTTTCTACCTCTTGCCATGTTTCTGTAACAATACAATATACTTAAATAATATTACTGTGCTGACGAATTCATTGGAATTTCCATAGTTTATGATTTGAAAGTAATAAACTTTTGTCTTTTAACAAAAAAATCACGGACACATGTTTAACTGCTACCGCCTTCTTAAAAGACGCCATCAAACAAAAGAAGAATTATTAAAATTTTCTTTTGTTAAACGGCTTCCTTTAAATCTTTTGTTTTTATACATATTTGTTTAACAAACGTTTGCCGTAACCTAGATCCGGGTTAGTAATCTTCATCTTACTAATATTATAAATGCGAAAGTTTGTGAGAATGTATGGATGGATAGATGTTTGTTACTCTTTCACGCAAAAACTACTGAACGGATATGGCCTCCGTGCGCGAGTCGAACTCGCACTTAGACTTTTTTTTTGTAATAATTTCAGGGGCGTAGCTTCCGCCGTATATGCTGTATCAATTATATGGGCCCCCCGGACCACGGGAGCCTCCAACGTACCTAAGAAAAAAAAAACTTCCCAATATTTTTCAGAAATTGCAAAGGTCAAAAAAAGCAATTTCGTTTTACCCGAATAAAGCGTCAGTTCAAAAGTTGACAACACCTTTCGATAATATTTATTTATTTTAATGGTGTATTTTTAAATTGTAATACAACAAACAATAATAATATTGTACTTCTGGTTTTGTAAAAAATAATGAGTGAGAGGAAAAGGAAGAGAGATTTTACCAGTGGAGTTACAAAAAAAAAACTGGGGAAGTACGAGTCGGACTCGCCCATGAAGTGTTCCGTAGTAACAAGCAAAGTTTTGCTCTTAACTTTGTTTTTCATAGTGTTTGTATGAATTACAAAGTTACGTGTGCGGTTTTTGAAATTGTGCTATATCTCAAAAACTTATGATTGTATCTTGTTCAAACCAGTTTTCATTGAAAGTTTTTATTGACATTTACATCAATTTTTTTTTCCAACTTTATTATTTCAAAAGTTAGAGGCGGGGGGGACTCATTTTACGACTTTGGAAGTGTATATCTTTCAAATGATTGACTTTAGTTTTTTTTAGTAATTTTTCCATTCATATAATATTACGCTTAAAGTAAAAACAAATATCTACATCCCTGCTAGTTATGATTGTACTTATTTAAAAATGTGGAATCAAAATGATTTACAATCATTTCAAATGTTCTAAGTTAAGTTCTAATTACCTATATGATTTAATAAAACATTAAATAATAATAATCCAGCCTATTATTGTCCCACTGCAGGGCAAACATTATATATTATTATTATTTTTGTTAGTTATTAGATAGTTTTTAGTATTTCATATAAGTTCATATACATAAGATTGTAAATATTTCATAGTAAAATATCTTAACTACACGGTCATCCATACAAATAAAGAGAGAGCTCTAACATAATCATAAAATATTTAAATGCAACATACCTTAATCACTTCTGCTGAATTGTTTACATAATTTACCGAACTGACGTTACACCACAGTACAACACTTAATCGTAATTACACACGAACTGAACATTTTAATAATCAGTAGATCACTTTTTTATCGTGTTAACATCACAACGACACACTGATAACGAAACTCTTACGCTTACGTCGCTGTACCACAGAATAATAAGTACTAACGGCTGTACGCGTCGCACTGACCGGCGGAGGCGCGCGGGGGTGGCGCGTGTGAGATGCAATAGTGTGCATTACCAATCACATAGCTTAGGGGCGGAGTTGCGTCATTTAAACCAATCTTAGGGCTAGTTTTTCGTAAGTCCACGCGGACTGTAACTGTATTATTGACTTTTCAAGCAATAAACATAATTGTTTTTATATTTATGGTTTCATTTTAATTTTATTTAGAATCCTTGAATTATAATTTCTGTAACAATAAGTAGAAAGTATTCTGTAAACAATAAGACATGGTCACCCTATCGCACCACATACTGATAATGTTCTACAGCTTCTGAAATATAACCTTAAGAATTTTTATTGTATTTTTACTAGTTTTGACAAATTAAAATCTAGGTATTACAAAAAACTCCAGACCTCTGCGATGCTTTTTCAGCGAGATACAGGCGAAATAACGTTTTATTCACCGTTTCAATGGCGTGGCCATATCGTTTTAGTCTTATAGCTCCTGAAATATAAACCTAGGAATTTTTGTTGTATTTTTCCTAGTTTCGACAAATTCAAATCTGGGTAATTACAATAAACTACACACCTCTGCGATTTTTTTTCAGCGAGATACAGGCGATAGCGTTTTCTCCACCGTTTCAATGGCGCGGCCATTCGGTTTTAGTGTTATAGCTCTTAAACTATAAACCTGAGTATTTTTTTTATATTTTTACAAATTTTTTACAAATTAAATCTTGCATTTGCGTAAATTTCAGGTCTCTACAAGGCTTAGTTTTAAAGATCTCAGTGGCCGCGCGGTTCGCCGCGTTTCAATGGCGCGGCCATGTTCAAACCCTTATAACTTTTTAACCGTATCTTTGACAAATTTATGGTTTTGGGAATCAACTTTGACAAATTTTTACAAAAAATTGACATGGTTTTTTTTAAAAAAAAACGCTATGGCCGCGCGGTCGAACTGGACACTCTAAGCCAAAGCAATCAAAAGATACAACCGTTTATGCCGCAAATTTTCGACACTCGCAAGGGAATCAAAACCCACAAGGTACTTCCCGTGAACTCAGAATCTTGAAATTTTGTACGAAGCAACGTCTTATACCTAGCAAAGATAAAGGAAAAATTGCGAAAAATTTTTAGTTTCATGAACTTTTACTTATATACGTAGGTAGGTATATAAGTAATATAATAAGAACCCTCGGTGCGTGAGTCCGACTCGCACTTGGCCGGTTTTTTTATTATATGTTAGCATTAAATAATGCGAAATGTTCCAAAGATATGAATATTCTAATGAAAGAAAATTTCAAGTGAAAGAAAAAATCGATCTCAACAGGTTCGCCTGAAGACGTAAAATGTGGAAGAGAAATTCGACATCACCGGCAGTGGTTTCGGAAGCTTAGTTGGTAAAGTGCACTTAACCAGAAAGACGCAGGTTCATACCCTGCCTGAGATCGAATTTTTCTTTCTCTTGAAATTTTCTTTCAATTGTGCTTTACTGGCTATGCTGTGTATCTGAGCTGCCATAGTTCCATAAGATCACTCGTTGAGCTAATCATCATCTAAATAATTGGTACAGCCGTTTTGGAATCCATAGAGCACATAAAAATATGCACACCTTTTTATACATATAATATAATTATAATGAACTGTCTAATTAATTAGTCGAACCGCGCAACAGTTGAGCAAACATATTTTTTCCGATTTGAGAAAAACTGACACATCTTAAGATGTCAACGCACAAACTGTAGGTACCCAAGTCATAGGTAGGTAATTGTTAAAAAGTTTCCACTCGTAAGTTAATAGTGAGTCAGGAAATTATAAAACCGTACAGAGGTGCCTACCCTTAGTCACAGGGCACATAATCCATACCTAATTTTTATCATGATTGTATGCATTTACATGGCAGTCAATCCATTACTCACAGATGAGACAAAGGTGAGGATTCAGACGATTTTTACTATAAACTTCCGCTTTCATAAATAAGAATACGGTAGATTTAAGTTTAGATAAGACAATCAAAATTGGAGCTCAAGAAGTTTGAAACAAATGTTGGTATTTGGTTACTTTAAGTAAAATAATACCTACCTTTAGGGCTGATTTTTTAATAGCCGGATAACCACAGGAATATCTACGATTTGATTTTGACAGCAATTAAGATAAATATTAATTATTATGTATACACAAACCATTGATATCGAGTTGAGCTAGGGAAACTATTAATTCATTGTCAGACAGACACAGATGCTGACCAAAGAACAACACTATGTTCATCCTATTTAAAAAAATAATGTGCATAAAAATGAAAAACAATATTTTAAATACAATGAAAAATCTTAGAATACATTTTTTTTTTAACTTTTAATTTTTAAAAATACCACAGGATGGGAAAATTACCGTCATTTTACCATTTAACATGAACTTGGTTGTAAGTATAGTATTATAACGTATATCCGCCATAATTTATGCAACAATGCGTAAGTTTTCTTCTGAAAAAGTCTTACAAAAAATGTCTTAAACTATATCATCGTTCACCTCACTAGGATATATGGAATAAGGATTCCTATTTGAGATTTTAAATTAAATCTTCTTCTTTTACAGTTTCGGCGAAGGGACAACAGAAAGACTGCCAATAGAAGCAAACGGTGACAGAGATCTTATAGACCGGCTGAGCAAATTACCTATAGACAAACAACCTTTCTGGTTCATCAACTGGCAAGCTTTAGAGGCCAACAGGAAGAACCCACAGACTTACCCACAGAGGCCTAATGTCTTCGTTGACCCAATCCCTCAAAATTCTAATACGGCTAACAGATTGTCAACATCCAAACCAGCACAATTTATAAGCACTAATTCTGGGCTGATTAACAGACTTGCTCCTACGGCTAATTCAAATCAAGTCAGTCCCGATCCCAATAATTCTGGGCTAGACAATAAGAATGGTGTTTTAGACCCAACAACTGGGTCCATTGTTTATCAAAATGTTGAAAGCAAAACTAATTCAAACACAAAAGGACACGAATATTTTTAGTTTAGAAAAACAAGTATTTAAATTAATAAAACATTTTATTGACTTTTTAAATAAATAAAACTTAATTAGGTACTAAGCGTATACTTACAACTAAAACCTTATACGATTGAATATAAATAAAAATTATAAAATGCAATCAATTGTTCATTTTATTTGACTCGAAAACCCTACGAAGATTTTATTCCAAAACATATTTTTATAAAAATTAGTTATTGTACAAAAGTATCATAATTATAAATATTTTATGATATCTTCAATAGTTGTCTTAATTTTATTTCGCGCAAAATTAAGACATCGTACTAGTGACGTGCGTAAAAGATATCGATTGTATAGACATCAACTACAATGCTAAGTAGGCACAGCCCTAAAGTGTTAACTAATTTGTAAGAACTGCATAGTACGGTAAGGCTCTAGACAGACGGACCGCATTTCAACTGCAAGTCCACGCCGATCGTACTGCACGTTTGGTTTGCAGTTCTATTGCAGTCGTGTCAACTGCATTCAAACTGCATCCGAACTGCAATTTGCAGTTGGATTGCAGTTGAAATGCGGTCCGTCTGTTTAGAGCCTAATGTAAATTCGGAGGTTGAAAAATTCGCACCTAATGATCTTAATGATAAGATTGCTATTACAAAGTTGTTAACCATCAAGATTATATAATAATTTTAGTAGCCAAAGTATTTTGGCTTCTAAAATTATAACAGTCATATAATAGCCGACTTCTAGCTCATACCTCGAAATATTAGAGAACAGTGATTTTGATTCGTTGTTCCTAAAGAGAACCGCTCTGTAACTTTAATAGTGCCATCCTTATTTCACAACAGTAAAATTTTATGTCGGTCTGATTTAAATTTTACCTAAATTTGGTATCTTTTAAACTTAGAATATAGAGTTGATCAGATGCCGCATTCAGCTGTTTTTACATGCCGTACACTGTCTCCAAAAACAAAACAAATGTGCCGCGTATGTTAACCCATGCTGTACCTTTTTTAAACAGCATTTTACAGGTAGGAATGGCACAAGACGGCAATGTATTAGTTTATTAATTATTATGTTTAGTTTTTATGGCTTCAACTTTATTTGTGTTTGCAGCTTCTGGTTTACTCTTTATTCTAACCTTTTAAGTAATTTACATTACTTTTAAAAAATGCATATTCAAACAAATTTTCTATTAGCATAATCTAGTACAAACTGCATTGAACCAGAGATTTCTTAAGGTTACGACGCAAGGGTACTAAACGAGATATTTATTGGGCGGCTGACCCGAGAGCCTCAGCCTTAAATTTACGCATTGATGCGTAAAATAAAGTCCATTATTCGTCTAATATAAACAATAGTCTCGATGTGACAATTATTTTAATTGTTTTTACCATACTTTAATTGTTTTAACCATTATTTTAATTGTTTTTACAATTATTTTAATGGTTTTCACCATTATTTATTTGTTTTTACCATTATCTTTCATGTTTTAACATTATTTTACATTACTAACCAAAATGTATGCTACCTCTTTCATGATCATCTTCACTTTCTTCAACGATCAAGAAATTCTCTCAACTAGTCACACTATTATTGCGATTCAGACTTCATACATAGTATAGATAACTATATTCGTGTTCATTATATAATAGGAATATACATAATAATTATGTAAGATTATAGGCGCCTCTCGGCTCTCATCCGTATCCAGTAAATATTCAATTAATAACTAGACAAGATGCAGATATAATTTCACTGTTATTATTCAAGAAAGGCAGAACGGATGGTGCATATTAGTGATAACGATGTCACATTCGTTTACCAATTGGTACGCTCGACTACACTTCAAGCTTTTCAGATCCAGTATAGCCTGGCCTCGTATAAACTACACAAGCAAAATTCATTGATAACAGACATTAATGCAACATTGAAAACGGCGAATGTGATTTAAAATTTTCTTTTTTAATTTTAATTTTCTTTCAAAGCTCCTCTGAACTTAGCCCAATCTATCAGTCCTAAACTCCCGCGCATATCTACTATCCAATACTGCGCAGGCGTCCGCTTCGAGTTCAGTTAGGCCATAAGTTTTGGCAAAAATAAATTCAGACCATAAAAATAAATTGAATCAATAATTAAACTTCCACTGGATTAACAAAAATATACCGTTTTGATACATACTCGAGCAACACACATAAGTACAATAATCACAAAAAAAAACATTCACTCAAAGTACCTAAGTGATAAAATAAAACCGTTACACAGTTCAACGCCCTAATGATACTCGTACATACATAAAAAATAACTGTACATAATATTCGCAAATTATGATACATAATTTGGCTGAATAATACTATTTTATTTGTTGGTCGAAAACATTTTAGTTATAAAAAAATTAAAACGAAAAAAAAAACAACGAAATCATTGGCTTTGATTAGGGTGGGAACAGATATGCGAGTAACACTTTGAGCATAATGTTATAAAAATAAAATAATTTGTACAAAAAGCTTTATCTGGCAACAAATATCTTAATTAACAATTTCCCTCGTTTGGAAAGAGCGACCAAAAGGATGGCTTTGATGTCAAGGCACTTTTAAGGCACTATACCTATTGCCTATCATACCTATAAAAAGGGAAAGATTGAATAAGATGACATTTTCGAAACGAAGATTTCCGTTCTTCATTTTGTAAAAAGTATAGGACAAAGAATAAAGATTCAAGCAATAATGTGCAAATGAAAAATAAAATAAAATAAACTAGCTTGAGCAGGGTACACATTTTATTTCTATGTACGTTTGTCGAATTGTAAAAACACAATGACAAAAAAAGTTTCCTAATTTCGAACTCGATTAATCAGACTTACGATTCGATAAATGATCTCACACGTCATTTAAATATTTTTTCAGCTGCTACTAAGGAAAGCCCTAATTCGTCAATCATTTTAAGCAAAAATACACGGTAATCGGAAATTTCCGCCTGTCTGCTTTAATAGAGCAATTACTCGCATATCTGTACCAACCTTTACAACATGTTTTTTATTACCGAGCTACGTCTAATATCGTATATATCGCGATCACGGTTGTCCAACTCAGCGTACTGGTTGGTGCACTCGAGGCTTTGGTTACTGACGGCAACCGCATACCCTTGTAATGGCAGGACTTCTCAGCAGCTTCGTTGTTCTCTAACTCTGTGTAGTTTGGGTAGCTCTGGATTTGTATTGGCTGGAAAAGAGAAATTATATGAGTAAGACTATCTTACAGATAGGTAGACAAGGCCTATAACAGCTTCACTGGTATAATGGTCTTAAGCGCGACTGCTGAGCTATAGGTCCTGGTTTCGATTTTCGAGACCACCAAACTGTTATTGGGTTTTTTCCATGAAATCCTCAGTAGCAGCTCGGAGTTTGGGACTAGTGCTCGGTTAGTGGCAATAAGCTCGCCCTCCTATTACATGGAATCTAAACATACCGGCGAAATGTGGGTGTACATTAGTACACCTCTGCCTAACCCTTCGGGGAATACAGGCGTGATGGTATGTATGTAAATGATACCATGTGGCTTTTTCTGGTTGGGTCACCCCCACCAGTTTTTAATCTGATTGAATAGGATTACGTTAATTAGTCGAAATTATTCGTAAAATTATAGAATTGATCGTTCTGTAAAGTTATAAGGGTAGGTAACAGAATGAAAATCGGTGATGATAGTCAAGCCAGAAAAGGCCACAATTATACCATAGGTGCTTTCCAGAATTTATTTAAATTTATCCAGTAAAATCAATTGAAGAACTGACTTTAACGGATAAATCTAAATAAATTCTACAATGACAGGTGGTGATAGTTGAACTGAGGTTCCTAATTATGGTAGAGCAACACAGAAATACTCACAACACCCCAAGTATCGTCCCTCTTCTTACAGAAGGTCATGTGCATTCCTTTATAGAGGGTCTTCTCAATTTGTTCGGTCAGCAAAGGCTCCGTCCACGGCATTTCATTCAGATGGGCCATGAAGGACTTATTGCGGAATTCCTGAGGCTCCCAGATAACTAGTTCCTCTGAAAAAAGTATATATAAAATCAATAAATTTTTATTTATTTCAATATCACCATCATCTTCCAAGGTTTTTACCCAATGCGATAATGTTGTCACACAAAACAGTTTTTTAATCATAAATGAGAATTACGTTATATGTACGTCTGTCCGTTTTTTCCGGCTAATCTCAGAAACGGCTGGACCGATTTTGACGGGACCTCCTCTGACAGAGAGCTGATGCAAGTAGAAGAACTTTATTAACACGATATGACGCTGAGAAATCAATCAAAAAGAAGGAATATCGCGGATCAAACCGCGGGGTTAGTAAATATAATATGATTAAAAATTACTTAGAGCAATATGCTGGATTAGTGACCAAAAGAAATAGCCTAAGATTACGCTTGGAATCAGTAAAATTTTGTATTTGGCGCCCAAGGAACCCCTTTATGTCTCCCTTTTTAGGCGCACTGTGGAAGTACAGTCACCATCGAATATATCGGAGCGAACAGACTGTTCAAAATTATCTGAATAATTAAGGAAATTAAACTATATCCCAATGGGATAAAATACATGTCAGGATGACAGCTGCCGTTTATAGTGTACATTCTAAAACAGACTTTGTGTCGATGATATTATGGTTTAATTTCTCTAGTTGCTCAGATAATTATGAACAGTCTGTTTGGTCATATTTGATAGTGACTGTACATTGGTACACCTTTGCCTAAACTTTCGAGAAATAATAATGAAAGGGACACTCACTCATCAACCCAACGCCTTGATCATCTCCTTGCATGCCTTGTTCTCCACCAGTTTCATTCATGTTATGCTTCTGAGCTTCAAGTTCCGTCAAAGGCTGTGGTGGCAGGTTCTCGAAGCTCCTAAAATATCGAGATAAAGCGTGCTTTATATTTTTTTTTTAACCAAGAGTTTATTCATTTAGCCTGTGTGACAATATTACAGACAATGTTATATTATTATACAACGCTCACGACGCCATCTATCGGGGGCTTATTAAAGCTAAGAACTATCCAGGTGTCTATATAAGGATTTTCCAAAAATAAACATCTAAAGCGATCAAGGGAGGAAAGGAGGCCTTTGCCCTGCAGTGGGACGAAAATGGCTGAATAATAAAAATAATAAATAAAAAGCGATCAAGTCGTTTCGGAGGAGAAGGTAGATTTTGCGTGATGCGACAAGAGCAAGACAGACAAACAAAGTTTTGGCTTATATTGCTAACGTTCTATGTTCGATGCTACCTTTTAAGCAAATAAATACATTCTTATTCTTATTCTTATAAGAAGTTTTTTCAGACATCGTCCAGTTTTTCTTTTAATATTTTGTATGTCACTGAACTCCTCCTTCAAATGCTCCTAATGGGTAAAATTGTTGTGCGCGTTTTTAAGTTAACAGTATGTGTATAGTCTCAATTCGACCCGGAAGATGGCGCAGCGATCGAATTCGTGCAGGACAACGCCTGTCAAGTCCTCGATACTTGTGAAATATAGATATATCTCGTAGGATATATCCAACTTACCCAGACGATAGGAAGATGTTCTCAACTTGCATGAAATTCAGTCCATAAAACTCTTTGACTCCTAAGGTCTCGAAGAACTCTTTGACAGGGGTCATTGAATAGCAGCCAGCTAATTCAGTTCGTGGGTAGTATAGGATAAAGGAAAGACACATTTCCTGGAAGAAAAAAAAGTAATTAGAGCAATATTACCTACAAAAAAATATGGTAGGTACTTATTTTTTGTTAATGGTACTTTTATGCCAGCTAGGAAAACAATCAAAGTATATAATTATCATATATCTATGTTACCAAAATAATATCAACTATGAAAATTAATCTAAAAATAAACACTGATTAGTAAGTAGTTATTTTGTACCTGTTTAGCAGAGTAGCCTCCCAGTATTGGTTTATCTCTTGAAGTACTGTCATAGGTACATTCTGTGATCAAAGTATCTCCTCTCAAGAACTTCCTCCCACGAGGAACAATACGGGACTGTTGGTAATGAGAATCGTAGAAATTCTCCTGAAAATAAAATACACCATATAAAATATGTAACAGCGCCATCTTTTAATTAATCTAGAATTATTAATACAGGTAGTGCATGTGATGCCATCTAGTGAATTATCACATCAACTAGCTGAAAATAAACATAGAAAATAGTTTGCCATTTCGTCAATAGATAGCGTAATATAAAGTAAAATGACATCACATGCAAAGAATGTGAATTGTTCGATATAAATTATTATTTACCTCAGATATCCTGGGAAGTTCCTGTGTGCCTCTGATATGTTTTAAAGATATCTTCCTGGCTGTTCCGTGAGCGTGTAATAGCACTGATACTATATTAACTCCGTCTTCTGGCAAAGTCTGTAGACAATTATTAACTTATTAAGTTTGAAAGTAGATATTTATAATGTAACGGAAGTTCATGGGGTTGCCTTTTTACCGCTGTTCAGCAGTGGAACTATTTTAGATGATATGATGAGATGTAGTCTCGAATCTACCCGAAACATACAGAAAGAAAATTAGAAGTTCATCAACAACCCATTACATTGTCCCACTGCTGGGCACGGGTCTCCTCTCATGACGAGAGGGATTAGGCTATAGTCCACCACGCTAGCCTACTGCGGGTTGGCAGACTTCACATGCCGTCAAGCAAATCTCTCAGGCATGCAGGTTTCCTCACGATGTTTTCCTTCACCGTTTAAGCGCGTGATAATTAATTATTAATACGCACATGACTTCGAAAAGACAGAGGTGCGTGCCTTGGATTCGAACTCGAGACCTTTGACTTGGCAGTCCAATGGTCATATCACAAGGCTATCACTGCACTACACTACTACTAAAATTAGAAGTTAATCATCAAAAAAAGAAAATAGCAAAACAAGGCGGTTTTTTCTTTAATTAATTTAAGAGATCTTTTGTTATCATACATCGTATCACAGAATACTTTATTGATTACATACCTCTTGAGTACACTCAGTACTGCAAATGCCGACGGTTCTGTATTGCTTCTGTTTAGGCGGAATCACATGAAGAGCTGATACCCCGATGCCGGCGCCGAGAAGAGCGGCGTCGTGTTCCCGAAGAGAAGAGGTGTAGTGGACGCGGATACCCGAACTGTCTAGCACTGGAGATGAAGAGTAAATGATATTTAGGTACCTGTATACCTAACTAACGTGTCGCGAAGAGATGGTGGATCCATCGAACGACTGGTTGTACAGGGCACCTCGCGGTCGGTCACCTATGCGATGGACTGACCAAGTCAAGAACGCAGTGGGTGGCCCTATAAGTGAATGTACCAGGATGACGGCGAACAGAGAGAGATGGCGTGAGATCGTGAGGCGAACAACATCTGCCCCCAGCACCACTACCTACTACATGACGGCCACGACCACTCTGCCAAGAGCGAATCGGCTGAGAAGAAGATACCTAACTATACATGATTGCCTCATTAGTCTAGTGGTCCTAAGCGCCACTGCTACTCTAGAGGTCCTGGTTTCGATCCACAGGTCGAGCAAAGTGTTATTGGGTTTTTCTATGAAATTCGCAGTAGCAGCTCGGAGTCTGGGCTTGTGCCCGGTTAAGTGGCAATAGGTTCGCCCCCTATTACATGGGTCTTAAACATACCGGCGAAATGTTGTACATTATACCTCTGCCTAACCCTTCGGGGAATACAGGCGTGGTGGAATGTATAACTAACTATTTTGTCGACTGTACTTATGTCAAAATTTCCAATTACCTCGCTCATCAAATTGGCAGATTGTTTGCTTAAAGTTAAGGATACGCGACTGGCTGTCAAGTGTGAAGTTACGAGTTCGACTCCGTGATCGAACAGTGTTATTGAGTTCTTTTATCAAATTCTCAGTAGTAGTTTGGAGACTGCTATGGACGTAAAATACTAACATGGGGTCTAAAATATACGCCGTACAGTAGGTGCCTAACTACAATAATACTTTGCCCGAAATAGTAATAGAACGTACGTCACGCGGTTACAGATCAACCTATACTAAACCGGTTTAGACTGGACTCCCATTGTAAAGGTTTTCCGCTCAACTCAAGACCAGCCTATACTGGTTTTGTATAGCTTGATGTGTAGCCGTGCGTACAACGAAAATTGGGTATCAGACAATATTGGCTATCAGACTCAAAAAGAATTTGTCAATTTCGACCGTTATTTCCATAGATCAGCCACTTCAAAGAACAAGTAAACTCTTCAGCTTTATTATATTAGAAAAATACTTACCATCGTGCAGCGCCTGATTGTCGTAATGAACTTCTAGCATGTAGTAGGACACGCCCCCTTTCTCACCAAGCGGTATGCCAACGTTTTCAGGAAGGAATTCACCTGAAATTATTTAGCTAATTAATTAACATGAAGCTAATTAAATGATTATTAAGATTTTGAGGTGAAATATAAAGGAGGGAAGGAGGTGTATTTAAAATTTGAGATCAAACAACAACTTCAGGGATGTTTTAAAACTTTTAAGATAAGTTGGATAAAAAATTATGCTGTAACAACAAGTTTTACATAACGCTTTGGAAACGTTGATTTCAAGTTTTTGGGCTAAAGTATTCTATAACTACGCGATCAATGGATTTGCATAGGCCTGTCCCATCCATAGCCTGTCTGCGGCAAGCTGTCTATAACGAATAAAGAACTTGAACTTGAACATGAACTTGAACTATAGACGGAACTATTCTAAGCATATTAAATAATAATACAATAATTAAGACTAAGGATAAGAACAAACATTTGATGGCAAAAGGCTTGCCCCCCTAATACATGGGACCTAAAAATACCGGCGCAGTGTGAGTGTACATTAGTACACCTCTGCCTAACCCTTCGGGGAGTACAGCCGTGTTGTGTTAAGAAGATACAAAAGGTACACTAAGAGTTCAATTTTCAAAAGGTTTTACCTTGCGATCCAATCGCCCAAGCAGCAATAGGCGTGGCACAAGTTGCCCAAGCACTTGGCCTATTAGGACCAAAATATCCATCGCTCTCCGCCCAAGAATTCCACAGGTGCTTATCATCATCTTCAGCGCATTCGTACAGCACCATGTGATGAACTGGAGACATGCTGTTAGGTTCTAGCACCGGTATACCGTTCCTGATAGGCCTACTGTCGATGAGAGGCTCGTAGCCTACTATATGATGCTTTTTAGGGAGCTCCGGGACCTTGAAGATCTTACACCAGAATAGGGTTGCCATTACGTGAGGAATTGTCAGCTGTAATAAAAGATTTTTTATTAAAGGAAGGTACAAAACTATTTATAAGGTGGGAAACTTGATATTGGGAAATCACTTTGCCTCCAACCAATAATAAAATAACATTAATTATTTCAATTACTCGTATGTTAAACCTTTCCAGGGGCCCAAGTCTGCTATTATACACAATAATATACTTGTAGTAGACTTGGGACACAGGCGAGTTTTAGGCATTTTTGGTAAATTTACAATTAACAAACCCTTAAAATTTTGTTAATTGTAAACGTACCAATATAATCAAAGTCATATTCATAAAAATACACCTACATCAAAAGACGACAAAACACATTACAGCTATAGGAAATTTGTTGAACGCTTTGTATTTTTATAAATCAATGTTAACAGTCCGTTGCTTTCATTTTATATAGTCCTAAGTCGAATAGCTCGAAAGACCAAAAGGGACCTTCTTTTTGGTCCTTCGAGCCGGATGATAGAAAGTAATAATTAAAAGTGGTCCTTCTAACTGGAGATCGAGTACAACCGAATAACCTGATCTGCTGACATTAAAACTTACGTTAGTGAGTCTGATATCCCAATGGTTGAGCGGAATGGACTCTGGTTTGGACACGGGCTGAAGAAGTCGCAGTGGTCTTGCGCCACTCTTGACGTGTTTCGGAAGCTGACCATCAGAGCCATCAGGTCCCAGCGCCCAGAGAATTTGAATTGTTTCATCCTACAAAGAAAATTAATAAATTGTTAGTTTCTACAAGATTCAATAAGTTTTATTATAAATAATGATTACATATCACGCCATTTGCCCTATATTGTGATATGTGACACTAAAATATTTTTCTCTGAGGTAGGTCCAGTGTTTCTTGTCAAAAGTTGTCAGTTAGGAAATGCCAACACATCCAGTCTAGATCCAACACAGTAGTCACATCACTAGGCCAATATTTTATTTATTTCTACTAACCCCAATAACAAAATCTTGTTTATCACAAGTGTCGAGTTGTCTTCTGAACTCGACTGTGGTGTGTGTGTCGTTCTGATAGCCGGAGATGAGCTCATAATTCTTCACTTCATCTGCTATTGCGCGGTCTTCGTACTCTGACCCGTAGCAATCCTGGAATAAAGAATGAGAGATCCTTTAAATACATAGATATTTCTTACGGAAATGTAGTAGTAGAATATTATGAATAAACTACAACTGATAACCGCTGCGAAACGTACTGTAGGACGCTCTCCGGCAAGATGGAGTGATTGAGAAACGTTGCAGGTAAATGTTGGATGCGAAAAGCGGGGGACAGACTACGGCACGTACTAGAGGAGGCCTACGTACGTCCAACAGTGGACTAATATAGACTGATGATGAAACTGACTCTAATACGAAAGTAAGTTACTTTGTGTCTGTTTGTTGTGTTTTCACACCTAAGCCGCTGAAACTTGTAAAGAACATAGGCTATCTTTTGTCTCAAACAGTCCTTTGGGATGCGAGTGGAACGCGGAGTAGGTACCTATCAATATAACTTGATAAATATTTTTTTTATTAATATTTTTATTTATTTTACAAGCATATATATATAAGTATTTAATATCATGAACGACCTAACATAACTCTCAAGAAATCTAGCTATCACGATCTTATGGAAAAGCTTCTTGACGATTTTAATTACCTATACGATGTTAATCAAGGTTTAGGCGAAACTTAATTATTAGTCACCGCGAACTTATCTCTAGCTATTAACCTGATGACTGCCGCTAATATTAGAAACTCGATAGAAAGAAAATAGTGGACCTACCGTTCCTATGACGATTGTCATTTATTCGTGTGACGTACTGACAGCGACAACCGGACCTTACATTTATTAAAACTGATAAAATCAGTATTTATTTTGCAGAGGTCGTGGCGCAATATGACACAAGATAAGCTTTAAAAGGAGTTAAGTGTGTATAGGCACTTCCATTTAGTCTTTTCTAGATGATAAAAGGATAATTAAAAAACACACCTACCATTACATCATTACCATTTTGGTTAAGGTTGTTTGTCAAATAGCCAAATTGCTTAAACTTTAAATGTAAAACTAACGAAAACAACTAGAGAACAACAATCTAGATTAATTTAAGTAAGTTTAAACTACTTTTGCTGTGCGAAATAAAGCCTAAAATATCAATTTTAATAAAACGATGTCCCAACAAAGGCGATTAGGTACAGGACTTCAAATGAGTTTCACTTAAACTTGTTATATTATAATTAAAAAATAAATTATTATGTACCAAATTTAAAAGATAATTTCAGAAGGTTACCTAAAGTGCAAAGAAAGTCTATTTTTAAAGGCTAGGTAAAATCTGGCTTTCGCTAAAGCTAGGTTCAAGTTAATCAATGTCATCATCATCATCATCAACCCATTACATTGTCCCACTGGTGGGCACGGGTCTCCTCTCAGTACGAGAGGGATTACGCAATAGTACCTAGTTATGCTAAAATAAATATTTCTTTGTTAACAAGCCTTTCTTTGCTAACAGCAGTTTATAAAAATACCTACTTAATTTAAAATTAGAACACAAGCTGACTGGTTGGCTAAAGCTGCAATTCAAGGTGTGACATTTTTGTTCAATCATAACTGTGCTCGACCAAAAATAAGCCCAAGTACTTAACTTTAAAAAATATTTACCGTTTAAAAATGGAAACAGCTGTTCCATAAACCGCCAAAACTAGAAATAATTTATGAAGAAGCAACCCTATGGTTCATTCAGCTTGCAAACGGCTGGCGCACAAAAGAAGTCGCATCCTTAATCTAAGACACATCCCTACTTGCACATAGGATAGAAAATAGAAGAGTAGAACAGATGCGTGAAGTTGTAAAGGTAAGTAAACTATTTTTTTTTTTTGGTTGGCAGATGTCGAGTGCACGTGCCATGCCTGATGTTGGCGCACCTGGCTCGTAATGATAGGGGGACGGCATACACGCCAAATGTCAGGAATTTATCCTTAAGCTTTTTTCCCTTTTTGAATGATCGGTTTGACCTTTTGTGGAAGCTTGCTCCTGTGGCTTGTGATGCAGTATAACAATTTGTTATTGATAAGTTTGTTTTTAATAGGCTCGACTGAATAATGGTCATAATTAAATTATCTATTTGGACGTCCATATCTAGTTTGTTGCCGTAGTTGCAGATTGGAAAGTCATTCTTGACAAAGAAAAAAAATTCCGCCCGAAAAACCACAGATTTCGGAAGTCCAGCTTTTTATAGTTTCTAATAGTTTTGGTACAAAATACCTTTCCTACTGTACCTATTTTAAGTCGACAATCTTGTACTTTAGAAATACACTTACAAAGCTTGCTGATCTACTTACAATTTTGACAGACAAATTGTAAAAAAACTAAAAATTGTGCAAGTCTAAATAAAATTGGCAATAGATTTGGAAGACTTACTAAGAGCTTACAATAAATAACTTTGCTAGTCTCTGGATGACCAGCCCAAAAATCAATATTAACAACGATGCATAATAATTCAGAAATTATTAGAAGCAAAAGGCCCATAAAATACTCAATAACCATAATAAATAGCAGTGGAATGTTCTGATATTAACTTTAAAATTCACACAATCGGTCAAGGTTCGCATAAATAAATGATCCTAGGATCCTAGCTAGGACTAAAGCATGAAATAAATATGTCTAACTATGGTAATAAAACAAGTTTTAATATGCCATGTCGTAATCGTAACCGTTATCTATGAACATAAACCTAGTGCTGACAATTCTTATTCTTAGTATAATTAATGACTAGTTTAATGTCACATTTTTAAAGGGTTTTATTCCTGGAATAATAAAAGCAGCGGGCAGCACCCAATTCTGTACCTATTTTTTTCAAATGCGGAAAATGTACATAATTCTTATACCACCTGCAGGAATGTCGTATCTATACTATTCTAGCTAAGTGCACAAAAGTTTATCGCACACTATAAGGTATTATAATTACAAAAGAAAACAATTTTTAAATACTTTTAGGTAACTGACTCATTAGTGGTCCTACGCCTGACTGCTACGCTAGGGTTACTGGGTTCCACTCCAAGACCGAGCAAAGTGTGACAGTAATAGGCTCGCCTCCTATTACATGGGATCTCAACATACCTCTGGGAGAACATTAATATTCCTCCCCCTTATAGATGTGATTGTATGGTATATTACTTTAAGAGTTCGTATTCGTGGATCTATCAGTTACTGCACCCCGTAACATCTGCCTCATAAGGCTCCCAATTTGTCGTTCAGTTACAAAGTTTGAACAAAAGTACAAAACATTTCATTCGTCCAACAAAACAACATCTTTTACAGTATGTAAAGCAGTAAGCTTATCTTCAATAAATTTATGTGCCAATACTTTACTATTTGTATAAAGTGTAAACATGTTGCTTGAACATAAAACAGGCTACCTACTGCCTAATATACAATACTTACACAATGTTATTTAATATAGATAGTTGCAATACAGTTGCTTTACACGCTGAGTCATCCATAGTTCACGGGTTCACTTGCAACAGAGTAGGTAAAGCCCGCGACACAACTACTGGTGTCATTGTTTGTATTGTTACACTACCGTTTATAAATATCAAACCGCCACAATAATAACTTGAATACATCTCGGTCTTCTCTCAGAATTTGAGGGGTTAGGTCATGGTTCACCACGCTATTTTGGACGAATGTCAACACTTCTTTGTCCCGGCGCAATAATAGAGAAGGAACACCGTGGTGACTGAAGTCAGTAAGAGTCTGTCGATGGATATGGATCAGGATGTCCACCACGTCAAAATGACTTGCATTCAGGCATGCAACAATTTCAAAGACACGGAATCTGCACATCATACAATACATACGTTTCGTGCGAGGATTGTACCCGCGATACATTGCTTGAAACCGGTCTCTCAGCAACTACACCTAACCTGTCGCCAAATGGTATTTCGCTACATCCCAAAAGCAGCATAAACCATAAAAATAAACCTTTTACAGCAATAAAGTTTAGCTATAAAGCACCACATGAAGTGCTTGCTGCGCTATCCTATTTAACAACAGGTAGTGAACGTTGGAATGAAACAGGATTTTGCATGGATTCGTCGATTCGACGCAAGCGCACGTTCCCACGGTCCGCTAAACCTACATACGTATAGCGTTTAATTGTAGAGATTTTTATTATACGTTGGATTGTCGCCTTTTACTTTTGACGTTGGAGAAATAAGGGGCAAAACGGTCGGACCCAGTGAAATGATGTCATTGCAAAGGTGGTTGAATGCAGGTGCAATGTCTGTTGTAATAGATTGTAGCCTACTGCCTCGGGCATTTGCATAACCGGTTCTGTTGGATGATATTCAAATAGGGCTGAATATCACTTTGATATTTGAAAAAGCAGAACTGTTACCGATGGAATACGATAATTTGCGGGCATATGTTTTTATTTTAAGTTGTTCAAACATCAAATATTATCATGTATTCAACAAACAAATAAAAATTTGTTCTCTTTTTACATAACAAACTTAAACTTTCCGTGCCTTAAAAACTTGTACACTTGCTATGGATTATAGAAATTAAGCTTTTGGTTTCAATCAATTTCTGAGCATATTTTTGAGCATATAATTTTGACTGGAGTAGCATAGTCTCTAGAGCCTTTTACATTTTCATTATTATAGCTGTTCTTTGTATAATAAACACCGCTCTTCTAAGAATCGTGCTTATACTGAACAGTAAATGTGACAAGCGACAACACATTGAGTCCTACTATGCAAATACGAGTAACACGACAACACACGTTACACGAACAGAAACTTAAATGAGCCAAGAAAATGATTGTCGACTATCAAATGGGTCGGCATTACGCAATAAAGCGCTATTCTATTGTGAGATTTTGTACCAAGTTCAAACGGAAGCATTAAAATTCTTTCTACGTTCACACAAAAGAATAAGTTTTGAGAATCGACCTGAGTTTCGCGCATGAGAATCGAAATACAATAGGAGCATCACAGGGCTGCCAGATATCTGTGAAACGTGTAATCATTCACTTACATCCAGCTGTTGTAAATAAATGACATTGCTTTTTTTGTCATTTAAATGCAAGAATGCATACGATCGTGTCATTCTTCCATTGTGACAGTTGCTAGAAAGTTTATCCCTGTAGCCTCTTCCATATTTAAAATTGCGTTCTATTGACTTCAATGCATATTTTGTCCATAGCTTTTAAACAGGGTCTAAAATGGGGCGTGTATTTCAAGTAAATATTTTTCCAAGTTCTGGCTTTTATATTATTCTTCTATTTATTGGCTCATTACACACCTACGGTAATATACTTAATAAAGGCTACTCTATCAACAAGACTCACATCGTGTACTTCCCCGTGTTTAATCCATTCTTGGCCATAAATCCTTTTCATAATAAAATCTTATAATTTAGGATTCGTCGATTGAGGGGGATGTATGCAGCGATATAATTTTGACATAGTATCTTATTCTCTTCAGTATGTCGTCTTGAGGTCTATCAGACTATAAAATTGTTCCAAGGCGACCATATCAACCTTTTTTTTTGGAATGCGGAAAATTATTGTGGATTCTGCGACTCCCAATAATCATAAAATTAGTGACGGGAGTTAGGGCAATTACTGCACTGGATTCTGTCGAAGTCATGGCGAAGTCCCATGGACCTTAGGGCAATGAAGGACTTCTTCTTTCTGGGACAAGGGGTCTTACACACCCTGCGATTTCTTCGGCTTCTGTATAATAAAAAAGGCCAAACGGAACATGTAAGTCTAGTGTTATTCCGACTTTAAAGGAACCAGCCTTCAAAATGTCGATATTAACGCATAAATTAAATCTTTGGTAAATCCCACATCCCTGTTTAAAATTCACGCTACTACCTTATTTAGAATGTCAACGTCGAATTGAACATTCGCAAATCTCATTGTAAATCGATACGCCAGTCGATTCTCGCCTCTCGTTATTAGCAATAAGGGTTAAATGGCCCATCAATGAGTTAACTACCTGGTTGGAATGTGATTTTGGCATGCCGCGCTTTGCGCAATACGATAGAATTGCATCTATGACTGGTTTCGATTAGAATCTTTGTGGGAAGAATTTGCGATACCTGTAAATGTTTTGATTTCTAAGCTTGTTTCTTAGTTTGAGAAATCGAGATACCTGCTTGCGGCTTCGTTCAAAAAGGTTCTACTACACAGATAAATAGGTTGGCTTTATTTTATCTTTCATGGTTGATCTGAGTGAAACTGTAATCAGATTATTTCTACAAACAACAACAATATAGGAAATCCTTCCAAATCCCTTCAATCCCTTCAAACAATCCAATTCTTTTATTCCAGTCCAAGCTAAACCTTGCTTTTAATGTTATATGTTATATCTTGAAAAAGTATAAGTAAAGATTTTTTTAGTGTAAGAAAAGTACGCATGATTTGTATAGCTCGATGTGAACAACATCAAGCTATACAAATCCAGTATCAACTGACCTCGCATTGTAAACGCTTTCCCACAGTGCGAGGCCAGCCTATACTGGATTTGTATAGCTTAATGTGTAGCCGTGTGTACGATCTCAGACAGGACTCGAACCTGCGCCCCACCGGTAAAGTACACCGGACGCTCTAGCCGCTAAGCTTCCGAGACCACTACCTGTGATATCGAATTTCTCTTCCATATTCTACAACTTAAGATGACGTCAGCAATATGTTTTTTTAAACCTGGGTTTTTCTTAGTCTGTGTTATGTAAGCAATTAGTTTGGCTTGACTGCCTTATTAGTGTAGCTGTCCTAAGCGCGACTACTAGGCTAGAGGTCCTGCGTTCGATTCCCAGGTTGAGCAATGTTTTATTGAGTATTTCTATAAAATTCTCACATACTAACAAAATTAATGACAATCGGATCGCCAAATATGACATGAGACCGCTACATACCGGCGAAGTGTGAGTGTACAGTCAGCAATGAAAGTTGCTGAAAACGATGAAATCTTCAAAAGGTTTAAACATATTTATTATACAAAACTTACTGACCCGAGATGTGGTAAGTAGTACGTGTTTCTACATACTGGACCATCATTTTTTTCCTAAGTGAATCTATTGAAAAGTATTGGTGGTGTTGTTTTCAAAACTTGGCGGTGTTCAGCAACTTTCGTTGCTGACCGTACCTACACCTCTTCCTCACCTTTCGGAGAATACAGGCGAGTTGGTATGATAGTACTTAGTTTAGCCATTTGTCCATTTCATTGCCTCATACATCAATGACATTACACAACCATAACAGTCTCCAGTCCGCCATAAAATATTTATGGCTAAACTTCACTTGCGAATGCTATTATTGTACTGTAACTTAGTATTCTTTAAAGGCGGCAATTATTCCTCTCTGGTGCGTAAACATAACCTGCAGGTGTACACTTGCACCTTGCGCGTCCATGTGTACACATAACTTGCTTCAAGAGTAATTTACATAATTAAAAATTAAGCGAGTTATTCCAACACTTAGTAAACCTATATTTAACTAATGGTACCTACTTTAAAATGTTATAGCTCTTTGATTATTTTTTAATTTGATAACTGTTTTGTCTATACCATGTTTTGTCTATACAAATCATGTTTATTGTTTTTGGGATAACTCGGCAAACGAGCAGGCGAGCTACCTGACGGTAAGTAATCATCGCCGCACATGGACATCTGCAAAACGAAGGGAGTTGTGGATGCGTTGTCGAACCTATTTAAGGAAAAGGGACGGGAAGGAGAAAACGAAGTAAGGGGGCTGAGGGAAGAATTGAGCCTTCGGCGCTCCACAATCACCGTACGAGACGGAACAGTATGCTTAATATTACTTGACGTTGATATTCTGTGGGAGCCAGTACTCGGGTACTTCCCTGGTGGTATGTAGACATGCAAGCGTGACACTACTACTACTTAAACTTATATTATAATATGTATAAGCATTGATAGCCTAGTGATATGACTGTTGGGACTGCCAAGTCTTAGGTTTCTTATAATAATTAATTATCACTCGCTTAAACGGTAAGGGAAAATATCGTTGGGAAACCTGCATGCCTGAGTGGTTTTCTCGACGGTTTGTGAACTCTGCCAACCGACATTAGGCTAGCGTGTTGGACTAACCCATCTCACTCTAAAAGGATACCTGCGCCCAATGTAAAAAGCTGTTATTTTGACATTGACAAACGGCTTCCTCATTTTATTTATTTGTACAGATAGATCACACGTGCGTTTTCAATCTACCTAAAAAATAAGATAACCATCTACATTGAAATCTACCAATGTTTTCTAGATCATCATTGCTCATACTTATTACATTGCAGCTGTGCTGTATCTCGACATTCAATTACAGACTCGGAATGGCAATATGGCAGACGATAGACAGGTTTTAACGATTGCTAGGATATACCAAGACCTCTAGAAAGACACTTCGACGCAATAAAATGCATTGTATTGTACATTTTATTAATTCACTGTTCATATTCATTGCGGTTTAGTCGTAAACGATTGCAATATGGGAAATTGAATATTATGGCGGTGAGAACACTGAATGAAAATGTATGTGTGTAGATATGTCCTGATTCTCATGGGCTATTTTAAGACATTATGTTAGACGTAATGTCTTAAAATAGCCAACGTGACTGCCTCGTTGGTCTAGTGGTCCCAATCGCGACTGCTACGCTAGAGGTCCTGGGTTCGATTCCCAGGTCGAGTAAAGTGTTATTGGGGTTTTCTATTAAATTCCCAGTAGCAGCTCGGAGTCTGGATTCGTGCCCGGTTAATGGCAATAGGCTCGCCCCCTATTACATGGGACATAAACATACCGGCGAAATGTGGGTGTACATTAGTACACCTCTGCCTAACCCTTCGGGGAATACAGGTGTGATGGTATGTATGTTATGTTAGACGTACTATCACGCCTGTATTTTGCTAAAAGATAGGCAAGCATGTACACCCACAATTTGCCAGTATGTTTGTGATGGAAGGTGACTCTTGTTGCCATTACCCGGGTACAAAACGAAACTGTGTTGGGACGGAGGATTTCCTTATCCTAAAAGCGAACCAAAGACAGCAGTTACTTGACAAATAAGGCAGTAGTATGTAAAGCTGGACAATAAATAAAGTACTTATTACATTTACTGCCTATTTAGTCTAAGAGGTCCTAAACGCAACTGTCACGCTATAGGTCTTGTGCGGGACGAGCAGTGTTATTGGGTTTTTCTATGAAATTCTCAGTAGCAGCTCGGAGTTTTGGTTTGTGCCTGGTGAATAGTAATAGCCTCACTCCCTACACACACACACACGGTCACATGGGACCTAAACACCGGTGAACTGTGGGTTTACATTAAGTTCCTTAACCTCTGCCTATCCCTTCGGCGCGGCGTGATGATATGTTATTCAAGAATCTTTAAGCAACCCACTTTGCGAAGATCTTCAATACAACAGAAGCACGGCTCTTGTCAGTTCCGTAGATCTGTTTCTTATTAGGTACATCCCAAAACTGTGACATTTGCTTATTGTGAACACGTTATACTCGAAATAACATGGATATGTATGGGGTTGACATTTACATAACTGTTAATCTAATTCGTTTTAGTTTTTCGTTTTCGTTCATTAGTCCATTACCTTCAACTCAACAATTTACATTTAGGTACAGTCGCCAGCACATCAGGTTAAACAAAACTGTCAAATTTCTCCAAACCGTTAATGATTAAGTTCAATATACTGAGAAAATTTTACATTTTGTGGTAACTTAATGCGCTGACAAAAGTATCGCCGAACCTACCTGGTAAGCGTGAAATGTGAACATAAAAATCAATGTAATCAGACACTTCACAGTTCAATTAAACCAATTAATTGCTTGAGAGTGTTAATCTTACGTTTGTTTCTAAAGTAAAAATGCTGTTCCGAAGTTAAAAGTTGCTTTGCTTAATTATTAACATTAGATTGGAGGCACAGCTTCTAAAATACAGACAAGTGTCGACGATCGTTTTCGAAAGATTATTTGAGTCTTTCGTTACTTATTTTTATCGACGCGTTAGAGACTGCTTCGATTTCGGCCTGATAAAGATCGAACTTGAATTAAAAGAGAAGTGTTAGTTAACATTAATTAAATTCGTTGCATTTTGGGTGGGTTTCGTTAATTTCTTTTCAACCGACTTCAAAAAGGAGGAGTCGTCAATCCTCAATTCGTCTGTATGTTTTTTTTTTTTTTTTTGTATGTTTGTTACGCGATATCTCCGCCAGTTGTGGACCGATTTTAATGATTGTTTTTTTGTTTGGTAGGTCTTACTTCAGAGGTGGTCCCGTTCAAATTTTATCGAAATCGGTTGAGCAATTTTGAAAATATCAACAAAAATCTAAAATTTGTTTACATCGATGATAATATATTATCGTTTACTCCGAAACATCGCTGTCTTATTGGACTGGCGTTTAGTTGGCTAACAAGTACTTCTAAACAAAACTTTCCACTAAAAATTACAAAATAAAATTACTTTTAACAAAAAAGTTAAACCGCCTTCAAAAAATAATAAAATAATTTTGTCTAAAACAGTTTGGGAAGTCGGTGGCGAAAACAAAAGACCCACTCAAATAGAAGTCACCGACTTCCCAAACTGTTTTAGACAAAATTATTTTATTATTTTTTGAAGGCGGTTTAACTTTTTTGTTAAAAGTAATTTTATTAATGATTAGTTACTTTACTTTATTGGCGATTGAATATTTAACATACAGGTATTTGTTCAGCGATATGTTATACCTATATCTACCCACTTTTAAGGTATTCACTGCTTACTCTCGTAAACTCAAGAATGAATGTTATTTTGACTTACGGAAACTGTCAGGCAAGTAATGACGTGTTTTTTTAAACAGGAAAACTGATTAGTTAACGGTCCCTTTCAAAGTTAACATTCTAGGTATATCTTTAACAAGTCCACGGTTCAACATTCCTTATAATATTCATATGACAGAATCAACAACACAAATTTTCAACAAGTGTAAAAGAATCAAAGTGTACTTAGGTACTATCTACTACTTTCTAACCCTAAAATATAAACAAGAAGCTTATACCATTACAAAAAAAAAATAAAAAAAATATCGCTTGTACATTTTATTTTTTATGTAGCCTCTTTCGAGTCCCACTGCAGGGCAAAGGCCTCCCCTAACTTCTTCCAGGATTGTTTATCCTGGGCTTCTTTATACCACGTTGGCAGAAAATAAATTATTCATAATAAAGTAGGAAGGAATTGGGGGAGGCCTTTGCCCAGCAGTGGGACAGTAACGGCTAGAAAAAAAAAAAAAGTAGGGTAGATAGAAATACATGACTTTAATAGGTATACGTAAAAATATGAGAGGCTCTCTTGGGATCAGTGAGGCATTTACTATGGAAAATAGCCAATTAAAATGCAATGAAATATTTCAAAGTTATGAAAACATATTTTATATTATGTCAAAACGACGAAACCAAGAATGAGCAAATCCATAGAAGAACCTAAGTTACCGACATAGCTGAATTGAATTCACCGTAGGACGTACGTACGCAGCTCGTAGAACTGATGGCTGCTGGGGCAAAAAGGTTTCGAGTAGAGACTACGCGCCGGAATGCGCGGCATATGATGACGGTCAAGGACGCTCGGAGTTGTTGGATGCAGATGGCATATAACTGGACCATGTGGAAGTCTATGGGGTAGACCTTCCTTTAAACGAGAACCTTTTCTGGTTTGAATTATTAAAAAATTATGACGCGTTTTATGTTGAAGTCTGTTAAAACAACTTTGACACGGTATTCCCCGAAAGCGACGATTTAGCCTGTAGGTGATGATGAAAAGCAGAAATTGCCGTGATAATGAAATTAAATCAATCTTAATTAAATAAACCAGCTTCTAGCATATTGTATAAGGCATGTTTTATTTCGAAACTTGAAGGATACGCAATCACGACACACCAGAATGTCAGACAGCGTTAGTGTCAAGAATGTCTCAGGAATACCTAATACCTATGATCGATTACCATTTTATAAACTTAATTCATATTTCCTTTACCAAAACAAACCTTACATATAACAATTCCAGTAATTACAGACTCGTTAACCCACACGCATATAGACTTGTTATCCCCGAATTACCATTAGAATAGAAGAATCGTTAAACAATTAGTGTTCATTCATAACATAACATATTCTAATCACACACAAACGCGTGTGACATCTATATTCAAAGTATTCGAAGGTGTAACTGCCTTCATTTAGAATGCTGTATCAGTATGGGAATTTTAAGTAAGTCGACCGAACAGAACGTGACTTGGATGACGAGTATTTCCAAATGACAGTTCAGTGTTTTGGGTCACCTTAGGGACATCTATTGAAGTCGGCCATATTATTTTGGCGATTTAATTTTCATCGTGCGATACAGGTTGGTTATATTCGTTTATGACGTTGCTTATTAAAAACTTTTGCAATCAGACTTTTTTAATAGGTGGTAGTGATGCTACAGAGTATTCTGAATTCGAAAGATCTAATCACTTGAAAACAGAGTGCGCCAGGAAATTAATTTGTACTAAATAGCTTATAGGAAAAAAATGCAGGTGGAATAGGCACACTAAAGTTATCCTTTTGCGGATTAGTACCAACTTGCCTTCCCATGTCCTAAAGTGACGGCCATGGGGTTTGCGATATTTGCCACGACCATGTCAGAACGATGTCATAATCTGCTTAAATATTCCAGCCAGTTTCGTATACAATATACGACAAAAGGAAAGGTAAAATAACAATGTAAATAATTCAGCATTGACGTGCTGTGATGTGGAACTTATAATTGGATAACTTCTCCAAAACACAACGTCCCGAGACAAAAGCAATCGGAGTGTGAATAACACGAATATTGTGTTCAAACAAAGATAATGTACTCAATACTGATTAATATTACATAACATGAATTATCATGAGAGGCGACTGATGAACATCTAGAGGACTCAATAATTATAATTTCTGAATGCATATGAATTTTCCAACTATATGGCAGGATAATAGGAAACCTATAAAGAAATTAAGACAAACATTATTTTCGTCTTCCCATAAAAAATTAACACATAACTTGTTGAGTTTGTATGGGCACCATGTATTTAAATGTTTGCATTACAGGCACCCATTCGAAAAAGGGTTAACTGACCCTTATAAAAAAACAAATATCGATATCTTAGCTTAGTTCTGAAGACTCAGAGTAATGACTTAGTCTTATAAAAACGTGTCCTTGCGACTTTCACAAAGTCAAAATAATTATGATCGCGAAAACTCATTGGACACGACCAGTCATTGAACAGTTAATAATAAGAGAGTTTTATGAATAATAACTAATGTTTAATAACGACGGTCAACGTATTTTGTACCTCTAATCTTTTTTTTTAAATCTTAATAGCATACTAAGAGGGTCACACATCACTAGTATTCTTGTTAATCCCTCGTACTAAGCTAATGTGCGTACGTGCAATGTGTGGGATTCGAACAAGCATCCACATGATCGCAAGTCCGACGCCCTAGCCATTAAGCTACTGCCGCTTAAACTAATTTTCATTAGTTAATTTCAACTGTGTCCCAGTAGAAACTTAACTTTTCTTTTTAGCAAACTTTTTAGTTAAGAATCTTCATTACTTATTAAGAAAGTGGTGCCTTCAGAATGTTAGTCTTTGAATTCTTTACGATTTCGCAAGTACCTACATATCCACTGATTTCCCAAATGTATTTGCCTCTTGTTTGGAAACTAAACTTTTCCAATCACCATGAAAAAAGACGCGACCTTCATAGGGTTGTCAAATTGTGTTTCATGTATTGACAGGACTTGGAAGACCTTTTTCAATGTCTGGTCGACATGTTAAAATGTGAATGGCTTGGACTTTTACGGAGCAAGACTTGTGAAGGTATACGCAAATCAGCAAAGTTGGAACGAGATTTTGTAAGTTTAAGTAAGATCTAGTTATTTGTATCTTCGTGTTCGTCTCTTGGGGTACCTACATATAAAATTTTACTTAGTATGCAGTAGTTTGAAAAAGTTTATTCTACAGACATGTTAGTATATCTAACCTATTTGCGTATTTATTACTAATTTCTTCTAGGTTAACACAAACTCAGCCACCCACCCTTAATTTCATAAACTTTCAATTGTAAGTAAGTTAAAACTGAATTTTATGAATCATACCACAACAGAAAAGCAAAATCATTCATTTTAAATTGTCCATACAAAAAACAGAGTCCACATAATAATCTCAAGTGCCAACCCTAAGCTCCTAACACCGCCATAAAACAAGCCCCTTATATTTAAGCAGAGCAATAAATCTCATTTGTATGACGAATGGCATTAAAAGAATTCCGGTAACCCATTAAATTGGATGGCTGATAGCTCAAGATTACAGCCTGAGGGTTCCAAAGAAATTAAATAGATCACCAGGTATAATCACCTGTAGGGTATCGATTACCAATTGGATACACTTCCTGCATAATGGATCTTCAATAAGGTAATGGATTTAATTTGATTAGACCGTGCTTGACATAAATGTGGGTCCAAAGGCAGGAAGGTACATTTATCTGACTTGCATACACAAATTAATCTCACAGGTATTATACATTCACTTCTTAATTTTCTTAGCAAGGAAGACTGTCAATCTATTGACTCATTTATGCAGACTTTTAATTGTATGGGCATACTTAGCAATTTACTTTCGCGAATGACATACATACCATCACGCCTGTATTCCCCGAAGGGTTAGGCAGAGGTGTACTAATCTACACCCACATTTCGCCGGTATTTTTAGGTCCGATGTAATAGGGGGCGAGCCTATTGCCATTAGCAAAAATCCAGACTCCAAGCTGCTACTGGGAATTTCATAGAAAAACCCAATAACACTTTGCTCGACCTGGGAATCGAACCCAGGACCTCTAGCGTGGCAGTCGCGCTTGGGACCACTAGACTAACGAGGCAGTCGCGAATGAACAAGACAAATATGTATACTTATTTATGTACCTACTTTGATTATGAATTTGATTAGGAAGCAATATAAAATATCGTGAAAAAACGTTATTTCTATCATTGCACGTACCTATGCATGTATTTTTTTAAGATTTTTAATATTAGACGACATATTATTTTGTTAATACGAGTATTTTGTTAAAACTTTGTGCATAAGATACTTCATATTAATGTCTAGCTTGAATATATGTTTTTTTTTCTTTGTTTACTGTATTTGTAAAAAACTTGTAGTTTAATCATTATGCCAAGGACCGTCAATTTCCGTATCCACATTATTTACTGTCGTTTAAACTACACTACAGGATAATTGTCTTGTTGTTGCAAGGGTATATACATATATTTACGTATATCTGTTTACCTTACCCAGATATATTTAATTTGCGACAGTGAAAACCCTGATGACAAAGCCCCAACTAAATGTAAGTAAGTCGTCATTCCATCGTTTAAAAAAGTCACATTGTCGGGTTAATTTTGCAAAATAAACTGATTCACCAATTATAAGTCTCTGATTCAATTAGGTCCCATTTTCTGGACCTCAAATTGGTACTTAAAATTTTTGGGGTTCGAGTGGGTTTAGAGATAAACGAGTTATATTGGTACTGATTAACTGACATTAAAAATACTTACTTTTTGAAGTCATCGCTGTGAATTTTAAAAGGCGGTGCATATCGCGCCTGTATATTCCGAATTTTTAGCCAGAGGTGTACTTAATATACACCCACAGCTCACCGGTATGTGTAGGTCTCATGTAATTAGGACCCTATTTACCGGGCACATATCCAAACTCCGAGCTGCTACTGAGAATTAATATAAAAACCAATTACACTTCGCTCGACCTAAGAATCATACCCTAAAGAGCGTAGCAGTTGCACATGGGACCACTAGACTAACGAGGAAGTTGATTTCTTTTTAAGAATATTATTATTCTTCTCCTGACATTGACGTGATAACACTGCACTTAACACCTCTGATCGTTATCTACCATTTCAGGAAACAAAGCCTACCGAACGCTCGTATGAGTCAGGTGACTCACTGTACGTGACTGTACTTCGTTTATTGCAGCTAATCTGTGATGCGTGTGACAGTATCCCCGTGTACATTCGCGCACGAAATCGATTTAGTATGGAATTCCCAAAATTACAATAACCGAGCCTCGTTTTATGGAATACAAATTCATTTTATGTTGTTTTTTATTAAATTGTTTTTAATTCAACATGATTCGAAAAGAATACGTTTTGAATAACGATATGTGGTTATTTGATTGGTTTACTAGATAATAATTTAAGTAGTTTATGTTACTTTGACGGTTGAATTATTCCATGTTTTATAACAGACGCGAGGTGAATATTTAACGTTATTACTGGTAAATTTTGTGATCACTGTATTGCGTGAATATAAACATTAAAGTTTATAGTTTTGAGGCCTTTCGATTCGATAGAGACTATCATAAGTTTAAAGTGTTTTAAAAGGTAACATTGGCTGACACGATTTATACAAATATGTAGTGTCATTTATAAATTAAAACGTTTTTTTTTTATTAAAACCAAACTACTGCAACCGACTGTACCGTGGCTAACTAATGTGTGTTACCAACGCAGGAGTGGTTAACCATTCGTTACATTACCCCAGAGCCCAAGGGGAAGTTTGTATGGCTTGAAACAAGCCCCTGATAGAAATGTGCATACTAAATATGTATGTAGGTACTCTATAAACCAAAACTTAGAAGAACGAAGATTTTTTTTTGTTGATGAAAAAGAGCACTGCTTTTTCTAAATAATAATGATAAAAAGTATTTAATGAAATTTCCAAATAAAATAATTCAAAATATAATGCTTAATGCATTGCATTTTCTGTTTTCACATTCAGAAAATTTGTAAAAATATTAATTTTATACTAAGTATATTCTTGTCTAAAAAATGGTGTCATCCACACCCTGTTTGATACAGGCCTCTCAAATTTAAATTGCTTGCTACGTTTATTTCAAATTTTTTTACAAATCGTAACGCGTCCGTGGCAAGTAGAGCCAAGTTCTTTCACCCGATTGGTTCAGACTTAAGACAAAACAGTTCATGACCAGTCAAATATCAAAAGACGCCTCCCATATACAGTATGTCAAAACAATAGGCGAACGCAAGTCGCATTTATGTAATTAATACACATATTCCATATAAACGCTGTCCTATGCCGTAACAAAGGGCGAGAGGGAAAACGATTGTTCGTATCGTACCCTATACAAAGAACAATAGACCTTATGGCTATATGCCACCGTAGGTACTTAATTGTTAGCTAGGCATGTGAAAACATCATTTGTTTTTATTGTCATGTTATTGTCATATATGGCTCAAGAGGGAATGATATCCTGATCGATTTAAGACGTGCACTAGAGCAGTGAAAATTAATTTATCATCCACCCGTCTATTTAAGTGAACGCGAAAAACCCTGATCTTCAGCTCTTTTCACCCAGTTGCTGCCAGCCGCTTTTCGCAAATTGTCACACCACAAACTCAAACTAATTTATTCATTTCAAATTAAATAAATAATTAAAAGTAACTGACTCATTAGTCTACTCTTCATAAGATCAACTGCTGAGTAAGAGGTCTTCGGTCCAATTCCCGGGTCAAGCACACTTTTTTCTATTAAATTCTTCATTTTTAAATTCTGGTTTGAGAAATAAATGTCTTAAATTCTCAGCAGCAGCTTTGAGTTTGGATTTGTATCCGGTTAATGGCAATAGGCTTGTCCCATATTACCTTTGGGACCTGTGGGTGTAAAGTTTGGTGTAAAGCAATACACCTCCTAACCCTTCGGGGAAATACGGGTGTGATGCTATGTTTCCAACAAAATCCCCAGTAACAAAACCCGTATATAAAAGTCGCACGACATTTGAAACAAATACTAAAACATCTGGCGTAAATTCAAGTAAAAATAGTGCATCTGTATGCAAATTCATGTTTGCGGTTTAGAAAACGCATTGTGCAACAAAATATTCTAAAGCAACAGTATTCAATGGTAAGAACTTGGCTCGACACTTGTGTGCATGAAAAATTCATCGCACGTTGAATAAGTGCAGGGATTTTTTGAGAAATTAGACAGTAAATTAATAAAAAATCTTTAACCCTATTATGGTGGTGCTTATCAACCGACTTTCATTATCGATTACTACTGCTGATTTCATAAATATTTTTATTTTGAAGTTTTGTAATAGGTACTTTCTTACGTTACGTTCTTTCTTCTAAAATAAAGAAATTGCGACGATAACTGTTTATTTTTATTATTTAACATAAAACACCATCACGCCTGTATTCCCCGAAGGGTTAGGCAGAGGTGTACTGATATTTTGACCCACATTTTGCCGGTATGTTTGAATCCAAGCTAACGATACTAATCCTAATTTCAATATCGGTATCGTCTTAATTATTCAAAATCCCACGGCGACTGACTCCCTGGGCTAATAACGTAAAGTGACTTCGAGTCGGCTTAAACGCTTTCTGTGAAAATGTTCAATTTTGAGTGGATTCGTGGCCATTCGATTAGCGAATCATCTCACGTTTGTTCGAAGTGAGATGGCGAGCGTCATGGTTTGGTGATCAGGGCGTTGACACGTCTATCGAAAACCGCAAACCATTGTCTCTACAGAAAAACGCTTCTATTTTGCGTTTCTGTTTCACGTAACGTTGTGGAAATTGGTTTAGAGTTTTATACGTGTTTTTCTGTACTTAGGTAAATTGAAGTAAGTATAAATAAATACTTATTGGCTATCTTTTTGTATTTTTTAGGCATTTTCCATGCAAAGATTATTAAGTTATTTTAGTGGAGAAAAAATACGTCGCTTCAAAGACGTAAATTAAAAATGTGAAGGCAAATTTCGACATGGCGGGTGGGAGTCGCGGTGACTTAGCGGTCATAGCGTCTGGTGTACTTAACCAGAAGACGCATGTTCGAATCCTGCCCGCGGTCGTACTTTTCCTTTACTAAAATAACTTAAATATTTATTGTTTTTTTTTTCTGTAGTTGGTTCAGTGTTTTTTTATAATAAGTTTCAACTCCCATAATCGAACGTCAAAGCTTTGCATCAAAGGAAAACAACGATGCACAATGATCAAATAATGAAGCAGGCATTAACCGTTCAGTAACAGTTAGAAGTCAAATCAACAATAGAAGAACAAGAACATAAATCGCTAAAATCGAATTGATTCGTTAAGTCTAAAACACTTGTGGTAGGGGACACCGACACAGGATCACTCCTTGTTATTAAGTTCTTTCCAAGATCTCAGCTTAAAATATACGTTTCCTATCATTTTACATGATAATATACAAGTGAAAGAATTTTCCAAATCAATCCAGTACTTTCAGAGCCTTTTCAATGCAAACAAACAAACAATCAAATCTTTCCTCTTTATAATATAAGTTTAAATGAGCCATAACTGTCTCACTGCTGATGGAACCAAATCATTCCGCCACCTCTTGGAATGAAGATACCATAATTTATTTATTCTCTACTCATCCATTAATAAAAAAAAAACAAGTATTTTAAACGAAAACTGTTTCGAAACAAGCAACAGGTGTAATGTCATAGCAAAACACATTTACCCGCAGCACGCAACCGACATGCAGGTACCTACGTAACATAAAATATTAGTATCATTAAGTACCGTGGTAACATATTGAGCAAGATATTGCAATGGTTAAGTAATGACGACCTAGCGATGCATTGGAACATATTATAGAATCTACGTGCGCAGGAATGTAAGCAGGTATCTTAAAACGCAGTCGTAGGGAAGATAGATCCTGTCAAGATTAAGGAGAGTCTCATGACAATAGGACAAAGTGTACAAGTGGTTTCATTTGTTGGTATAAGAAAACTTATACCGACAAAAACTGTGACGTATCATATAAAAATCTCGTACCAAATAAGTTTGTCGTACCAAATCAAAACGTATCACGTAATCTCTAAGCTCATTGATATTTAGTTCAAATTCAAGTAATTCACGCATACGTATATAAAATGCCAGAACTGTAATCTAATAAGCGGGTTGATTTTTTGTAATCATGAACCTAACGAGACGCATCAGACCTCCTTTATGATACATGAACTATTATTGTCTAGAACAGTAATAGCGAGCCGATGGCACGCGTGCCATTGTTGACACGTGACGATATTTTGGCACGTAGATCAAAAAGGTTTGCCATCCCTGGAGTAGGTAGGACATGCCGTCTCGATCGCAGATCATAACAGTATAATTATTTTTTCAACACAAGGCATTGTTAATTTTATAATAAGTACATTGTTTTGCCCACTCGCACTATGTCCCAGTAGTGGACTATAGCCTAAACCCAGTGATGGCGACCCAATGCACGTGACAGTGTTTTGGGCATGGGACCTAGGTATTTTTGGACCTGCCTAATCTAAAAAAAATCATATTCTTTGATTCATTCATTGTAAAACGGAGAGAACCGGTACAACTAATATAAGAAGAGTTTGTTTGTTTTAACGCACTTATTGTCTGGAACTACCTACTACTCCGATTTGTTTCTGTATACTCCGAAATTATTTCTGTGTATGATAGCCACAGTCATGAAGGCTATAGGTTATCTAGCATCACGCTAAGATCCTTAGGAGCAGGGCATAGCAAGTGAAACCACGGGGCACAGCTACTCTATATATGTGAAGTTGTAAACTAATTTACCAAACAATAGGCCTCATTATATTTTTTTATAAATTGCACGTCAAAAAAAGGTTTACGATCCCTGGCCTAACATTTTTCATTATTATTGCTCCCAATTTGTGATATTTGCTAGTTTTCAGAAGAGACGTATCTAAATAAACAGACATCTTGATAGAGTACTGAAGTTCAAACTTAAAAAGACTAAGAAAATTTAAATTTGAAACTTTGGTCAAATTTATTTAACTACCTAAGTTCTCAGACACATACATTTATTACAAAGTTAATGAAACTAAGGTTATTCAGACAAAACAGAGAAAGGGAACCTTTTCTCAAATAACTTTAAGAAAAAAAAAATACCAGTGTTGTGATAATTAAATAAACATTACAGCAAAAAAAATAAAGCAAAGAAACATATACATCATAACTTCACTGGATATCGTAAATTGAACCGGATATTCAGGCCACTTTGTCAACTTAGCAGTCGTAGGCCGATTAGAATTAAGAGAACATTTGAGCCTATCTTCAAAGTTTTTTTATGCGATTTTTTATTCGATTCATTCATTCGTTCAAAAATACATGACTTTATGCTACACCTGCCTTAGTAATGGAGTAAGATGACAATAAAGATTAAATATATTTAAGTAAAACGATTAATATTAATATCTTATCATTCATATCAATGTTTTTGTGTTAAATCATAAATCGTTATTCAAATCAAACGTTGGATCTCCACCGCATAATTAATTAAAACTCATTAATTTTCCAATAACTAAGTGACACATCTGGGTATCAAGTTCCGATTTAATTAATTCACACGGCACGATACCGCAATTATAATTCTCGTGTTTTTGAAACAAGACCCCCCGTACCGTGAGAAAGACACAGCAGCTGTTAATGAAATCGATAAAACTCACCAAAACTTGCGCGTTGCCATTCCTGTCATCCACCCAAGCGACTACCAAATCAGCTCCTCTCATGTTCCTCGCCGAATTGAAACCCAAACCGACGTAACCACGAGTCTTCGCCTCCAATCTGAACGTTATACTCGAGTCTGTATTCACCCATCGGAGAATCACATCACCATTTTGATCTAGTCTCTCAGAATGCGCCCACGTCAGACTCGATTCGTACGATTTCGAATCGAATATTTCTCTCCGATGCCGCACTCGGTATTGATCAACTATTCGACTAGTTTTTTCTGTTTTAGATTGAGCTTGCAGCTGCCCTAAGCCTTGTGAGTATGCAGGGTTTGGTGGTAACTCATTTGGCTGTGAGTGAGATTTAAATCTTGGCAGTTTGGCATCACAAAGTAAAATAGCACTTAAAGCTACAACTATTTGGAGATGCATTTTTCTTTAGTGTCGTTGGTTCATCACTTTGTTAAATCTGAAACAAGAAAAAAATCATTACCGACCAAATTTACTAAAATAAAAGGCAGTGCTAATTGATAAAAAAAATAAACCAAAATGTAATATACAACGATACAAAACGAGAAAAAAAAAACAAAGATGTCGTAACAAGGATGCGGCCAATAAACAGGTACGATTTCCGGTGTAATACCACTACCACAGACGCAACAAAAACACGCTGAGATAACGAGCTGGACGTCATAACTCGTTCCGGTGTTTCGGAAAGTCACCGCGAACAAATAGTAGTGGTATTCACCTAATTAACATACCTCCTAGTCACACTTTGGCGCCGTCGAATGAGTCAACGGTCCCATAAAATAGAGTTATCAATAAAATTGCCCTATTAGGTGTTATTAAAAAACACCTAGATATTATATTTTTATGTAGATTTTCAGTGGCGATCTAGATTTGATCGTTGCTTCAATTCGGAAGTTTTCAGTAATCGATTTTACGGTTTAAGCGATTTGTTTGCACGATCAGAAAGCTTAGTGAAGCGGCTACTGATAGTGTTAATAGAGTTAATTCGATTTGTAGCTGGTGTTGCGTTGACTTGATAATGAAGAATAAGGCTTGTAAAAAAACTATAAGTTGACCAATTGTTTGTTTTTGGATCGGCACTTTGACCTAGAAATGTGCGTAGGAGGGTTTTACGTAAGCAAGCATGGCTTCACAAGGATTATCTAATGTAGATACTAAAATGGTTTTATGATCAGCCTGTTAAAATTTGCAGCTTAAAACAGTTTAATTAAGTTAATTAAATTTCAAGATTTTAAATCACTAAGCAGGTGGCGGCGCTCATAGGAAAACAATAGATTGTTTGCTGCGCCTGAAATTTGTTGCTTGACGGGTTAATCTGATCAAGTAATTAATGTTCGCTCAAAACATTTAGCCAAATTAAATTGCTTTCCATTATAAATGTCAATATAAAAGTTCAGTGCCGTGGAATTGTGCTCGCGTCTATAAAGAAATGCAATTAAGTGGACGCTTCAGCTTTTAACGATCGTAGAACTCTATAGTAAAGGAATATGGATGTTAATAGTTCTGTTTTAATGTTTGGATATTAACAAATGCTGTAAGGGCTAAACATTTCAGTTTGATAGAACCTATAGAACATGAATGAGTTTTTACTTGATTGAAGAGTGCCTAATCTACCATACTGTCCTTGGTCAATGGACCAATACTGTCCAGTTCCAAAGGAGAAACTGCGAATCTCAAGTGATAAACTTTAAGTCATGATATATTTAAGGTAAATAAACTAACGAGAACAGAAACCAGTTATTACTTTGCCACTAAGAAAAACTAAAGACAACATCAAATAATATAAGACAAAGATACTAATAAAATAAGACCGTAGGAAAGACTTAGACAAAAACAACAACGATAAAAATCATTTCTATGCTAATCTTGAAATTAATTACTGAATATATTATTGTGAACAAGCATTGCAGCCGAGTTAGTCAGTGCAAAAAGTTGGGGTCACGGCCAAGGCTTTTGGCCCACGTTTCGTAATCTTATATACATAAAACCCACACAGGAATATGAAAATATTTTTAGGAACCAAAATAGATCAACGTTGTTATAGAAACTCCACTGATTTACAACAAAAGAAAGATCAGATCATAAAAGATCATTTGACCTTACTTAACGATACAATTGAAGGAATAAGCTTGCTCTCAAAAAAATAAGGGCCGTAAAGGCGTGCGAAAAAAATATCGTGAGAAATCCACTGGAAGCAAAAACTCGGATATGCCATCTGTTAGCCGAGGTGTCCCGAATTACTTACAAGCAAAGAGCAAATCTGTGAATAAATAATGAGAAGACAAGAACAAGACACAGACCTCGTTTGACGTATCTTAATTTAAGAAAATAAAAAAGACTGCTTGATATAATCTGCACATTCGTTGTTGCTCGTGATGATTATTCGACGGAAGCTCCATTAGCATTTTTTAAAAAGGAAGGTGATGGTATCGACAAAGATAAATATTTTATTATTACATAATTATGACTTCCGTTAAGTTTGAATGAACCAACGGAAAACTATAACCGTTAATAAAATATTTTAATATAGTAACTGAGTTATTGAAAGATATTTTTTTTTATTTATGCATATTACAATCGCGTTCACAAATTAATGTCATCCGGAGCAGTATGCCAGCTAATTACAAACGTGACTGGTACTATTGTAACTCTTCATTTGTTAAGAAGTTCCTAATAGAAACGAAGTCACGTTGTCTCCAAATCATCCGGATTAAAAGTTAACCTGACACCTGACAGTAAAAGTCATTTAGATGAGGTCAGCATTGTATAAGGATCTTCCATTCCTTGAGTCGGAATAGTAAACTACTTACAGGGTTTAAAGTCAAAACAAAGGTCGAATTATGTCAGAAACCTCTGAAATAATTCAGGACATGCTCCTTTAGGTACTTACAAGGGTTTCATCGTTAGACCTCGTTCGACAAGATGGAAAACACAAGGAAATTGCCAGAATTGGTAATTACTGGAACAGAAATGAAAAAGGGGTCGGGCATTGAGAATCTCATTACAAACAGAAATGAAACTGTGGGTTCAGGCAATAGCTTGAATAAATTCTAAGCTTACCAGAAGTATTTCCTTATACGGTTGATGAGCCTAAATATTCGAAGGAGATAAGAAGGTAATATTGCTATGGCAAAACGAAATAAGCAATACTTTGCCGTTACTATTATTACAAACTACAATAAACAATTGTTAGGTCAACGGCAACGAACCTAGTTTTAAATCACGATGACGTCTGAAGATTTTATCGATTCAAAAGGTTTACATATATAAATATAATTACATGGCAAAATAGAAATAATTTAATACGATATAGAAAAATAGCATTATGTTAGGTAATAGGGGTAACATCTATAAAATCTAATTAACTGTTACACAGAAAGCTAAACACAGAATTACTCCGTTTTCCCGACACAGTACAGCATAAGTTCTTCAATTACAATGGAAACTGGGATCATGCAAAAACTAGAATACCAGTTATAAAAATATAATTTTCTATTTTTCTTGCCAACTATGAAACAGAACGGAAAGGCAGGTACAAAAACTACCAATTGCGGTGTTGAAGCAAAACGAGATAACAGATCATTATCCACTTATTGAGAGGAAGTCGAAACCGCTTTGTCCAGTCGTTATAAACAAATGGAGCGATATTTTCGTTGGTAATACCAGTAATACTTAAGAAACTGCAGCACAAGACCCAGGTTAATACTTTTATCTAATCTATTTAGATGCATCCTGTTTGGAAGGAAGAAGGATAATCTTTGTTCAAAGAGTTCATTCACATATTTATTTGAATCATTTATTAGAGTAATTCTTTGAGCTTTTTCATATCCGGACTACGCCTACGTATCGGATATTTCGATATAAACGTAAGAGATAAATCTGTCATGATCTATTGATTCAGTGAGTGAAAAATAAACTGGCTTAAACATATTGCCAGACTTTCAAAAAAGATGTCTGCAGCATAAGTCTTTAATTTTTGTCTCACAATATACAAAACTGAAGATACTGATAAAGTAGGAAAAAAGGTTTGATTTATTACAACAAAGCGACTGTATTAAGAACAACAACGAGAATGAAGTTACTCATCAAGAGAATATTGAATTGAAATCAGTGTTATCAAAATATGAACAAAAAGTGACAGTGACTACACACACATTGAAGGCCAGAACCAAGTTATGGAGCTAATCCTGAGAACCACGACGGTTCGCATAATGGAAACTATAGAAAAAAGTTCTCGTACAATGCATCAAAAGGACTGACTTTCAAGAGCTTTAGAGTATGAAGAAGACAATGTATGCCAGACTAATGAAATAACATTACCTACAGAAAAGGAAATTAGTACGACACTTTTGAGGGGCCAATAATTAATCGTCAATAGGTACTAGATGAATTAATTCCATAGACATTTTGAGTTAGCTAACAATATCGAGCTCATACAGTTAAATATTTTTTAAATTCATTATCTTTAATAAATTTTATTATAGCAAACATATCTTTAGGACAATAAATTGTTTGATCTCCGGAAGAGGCTTGGATAATCAAGGCCAGTTAGTATTAATTATAAAGTAAATATTATTCACAATTTGTCTGGCATTATGTTTTGAAGAGCCATGGCAACTTTAAGTTCATTTTATTCACGCTCTGTGTCCTGTTGGTACTTTATAACAAGCAGAGTTGTAGCGTGTGCCGGCAATGAACCATTTTGTTGCACTTCCACATGTGAGCAGAAATTTATTGTTCCAACTTGTCCTACAAGTGTCGTGCAGATGAAAGGCCGTTGTTCAACAGAACGTGAAGCATTTTTAATATCTGCATTGTTTTATTCTGTTACAAAGGTTGTTATTTCTTTTGGAATGTGTGTAATTTTTTGGTTGGGAAATGATGTCTTTCCTCGTGGATAATTTCGAAGGATTTTTTTGTGATTTCAGTTGATTCAATACCTATGCTGGAAATGAAATGGATTTTCTACCTTAAGCATTACATGGTGTGCCAATTTTCTTCCACTATAAATGAGTCATTCTGACTGTTGTACGTATATAGATATAAATAAACTTATTGAAGGCAAACCAGCTATCGCTATTTACACACGTTCCTGTTATACTCGTAAAAACCTACATGATGAACCTAATTAAATGCAGACATCTAGATCACCAACTTTCATTCATCGGTGATATCCATTTCCGTAACTATTTGTGGTAGTGAATGATAAGAAACTTAGTTGTATTGCCACTGTTTTTATAAAAAACAACCAGTAAATTCATTCACAGTGAAGCTCGATCTAGAAATCTATTACAACTTTTTCCGTCGTATTTGGATCAGTGATATCCCTACCGTTCTGGTTAGAATGTGATCTAACTATACTTAGTTATAGTAGTATCTAACTATACCTAGTTTATTGCTACCAGTTCTTTGTGTTGTTCATTCAATAAATCTTAGATTTTCCAAGTAAACGTATATAAGTAGGTATATTAAATATTTTTTATGTTCGTTAAGATAATATTGATGGTAATACACTCCACCGTTAGTGGTAATCGGAAGCCCGAAAATCTGTCAGCCAGTTAAACCTTTGATTAAGCATTTAGCATTGTATTTATTAGCCACGATTCGCCAAAATTAGATGTTGTGAAGAAAGACCTCACTTTCGCATTTATAACCAGGGATATACGACTCAATAGCAACTACAAAAACCAACCGCACAAGGCATACCGCATTAATCTTGTAATAATTAACGATACAAGCGTGCACTTAATTAGACTTATTATTTGCATCCGTGCAATTACTATCGGTTATTTCAGCTAATAACCTTCTGTTTAAAGATAACAAACGCATGTAGGTATTAGTTCCGGTTTAATAGACGAATGTGGAATTGTAACAATATCTGATTTATAGAAGGGGCTCCGTGATTCGCTGAATTTCGCCAATGACGAATTTGATCACCACTATTATGATCTCGAGCTCGACCATAGGACAAGGGAAGGCACGGGCTGATTTTAATTCAATAAGACTCGGAATAGACGATCCATGACGATTTTCCTCATTATAAAAATTATTAGTCTAGCGGTTGTAAGCACGACTGCTACATCAGAGGTCCTGAGATTCCCAGGTATTAAATTCTTAGTAGCTCGGAGTTCAGATTTGTGCGCAGGCGTCGCCCACTATCACATGGGAACTACTCGTATCGGCGAAATGTGAGTGTGCACACCTCTGCCTATAACCCTTCAGGAAATACAACTGTGATGGTATGTTATGTAAAAATGTAGGTTGCGGTAGTTATAATGAAAGGGGACTTCAAGGAAGCAAAGCAAGGTTAAGTTTAATTTTGAATTTAATTGACTTTGAAATGTTAAAGTAAAATTGTCTGTACTTTGACTAAAATGCCTCGGAGAGGTCTCTCAAGTGCTAATAGCCTTTAAATTCCTTGTTCTTCTGAAATAGACTAGGCCATTTTAAATGGCGAACATCTCATTTTTAAGGTTTTGAAACTGAACAAAACAAAATTTTAATTTGACCTTTAGGTAGTGTACTTAGGTACGTTATTTAATCATATATTATTTTTAATATAATAAAGGTATTGAGAGTTATTGGTAACGATCTAAAGTTTCGTACGATTTTCGAAGTGCGCTCGTAGTGAACAATCGACTTATTTTGATGAAGTCAATGAAACAAGTTCAAAAGTTGACTAATTTTACAAATAAATAAAAAACCATGCACATGACTAAAACGAAACCAGGATGTGTACTAGATAATTGTGTATCGTCTTTTTGTTGATAAAAGCGATTGCACGCGTCATACAATGACCTACATAACATGACCTTATTATGAGACAAAGATGTCATTTGCATATTAATTGTTGACGCAGTTGTAATAATTCAAAGGTTAATCAAAGCAATTACCATGATAAATAAACTTACTCAGTAATTTGATTGGTAAGTAATGCACGTTTTAGGTATATGGAAAGTGTTTAAAGTAATAAGCAAAATGATAGGCGTTTTGCTAAAGGTCTGTGCAAAAAGAGTCCTTAAACTAGCGTACTTATGTATTTTTTGTGATATTGAGATGAAACTGTATATAAGACTATACAATGACAGTTAATAAGTTTGGGTGCATCAAAATGCAACAAAAATGCTGTAGAAAATAACAAAATACTTACAAGTTTCCTAGAACCCATTTTTTGTTTCAAGTCATTTTAAAACTTGCACTGAGACCCGTTAGGTACTTTTCTGCATAAGTTATTTTTTATCCTTCGGACCCTATTAAAGCTACGCGAAGAAATACGAATGCTTTTTCTAAGCACAAAACACAATTAACGTTATGCTTAGCCATCCGAAGCGTGCATTTTATGCAAACGGTTGGTCGGGAAGATTAATAGCGGTAATGTTTTTGCCTATCTCTGTAGCAAGCGTGGCTTTTAATGGACACCCGGCTTTAAATATTACTGTATTATTATGAAGAGAAATATTATGCCGGCCGCAATTATTTTCTTTATAAAAACACAAATTAAGGTATAACAAAACGAAAGCGAATACGTTTTTAAGTCTGAAAACTGTTATAAAGTGAGAATTGTACGGTACATTTATTATGTTGTTCTACAGTCCAGTTTAAATGATATATCTGGACGTATACAGACTGTTTGATATAATACATAAGCGGCGGTAGCCGAATGGCTAGGGCGTCGGACTTGCGATCATACGGTTGCCGGTTCGAACCCCACCCATTGCACTACCGACGTGAACCCACTCGTAACACAAGCATTTAGCTTAGCACGAGGGGTTAACAAGAATACTAATAATGTGTGACCCACATTGCTACTAAGCTTCTTTAAAAAAAAAAAAATGAACTACGGAATCAATTTTTATGTCCCTTATATCTAGTAATTTCAATTTACCTTTCAAATCGGAACACAATAATGTTAACACATTATTGCTTAACGGCAGAAAATTTGACACGGCGATATACAAATCCAGTATTAGAAGACCTCGGATTGTAAACATTTCTCGTACATAAATAGGCCAGACTATACCTACTGGATTAAATAGGTTGATGTGTAGCCGTGCGTATTACCTCACGACGAACTGAGCAACAAAGTTTTACCACATTCGATCTTTGAAAGAAAATATCAGCGTATTTTTGCGATTCCATCAAGAATAAAATTATGTGAACATTTTTGCCCGTCGTTTGTTCTTTGTGCTCTAAGATTTTGATCCCAAAGAGCATTGTGTTGTAACTCCTACCTAATGTTAGTTGATTGCTAACCTAACGGGTTATACGAGTTACAATGCATAATTAACATTCAGATTCACATGCCTCTTGATTATCGTTATTAAGACATTACATGCAGATGACATAAAGTTGTGTCATGATGTAAGGACATAAGGAATGGTTTTCCCTGTGGAATGTTGACCTAGATTTTAATCGACTTTGGTATTACAGAGACGGGCAATAAATCCTATATGTACCTGCTTGTATAGAAATATAGATAGTATACTATATAATAGCAATCGTACTTTGACGTTATCACAATTTAAAGAAATATGTCTTAATATAGTTGTTCATTTTATAAAAACATACTTTTTATGTTAGTCGTTGGTCTTGTAATCATTTTCAATCAACTTCAGTATTAATTAAATGAAAATAAAGAAACATATCATGAACAAAAAGACCACTAAGATCAACATATCTGGTGACTTTCGAATAACGTTATAGCTCTTCCGAAAGTTATAACAAACAACCATTAAGATATTTCCTTCGATATCATAATTGGTGACATTTCCCAAAGTAACCCCACGGAATCTTCTAGATCAACTTCCAATATCTATCAAAATAACATCGACGAATACAAACAAAAAACAATTAACGAAACAAAAACAAGAACAGCTAAAGAACAAGTCCCGCCACAGAATATTTACGTTGGCAACACAAAGAAAACAAACGATAGGACTTAGCAAAACATAGTGATGTTATTGTTAGATAAAAACACTGTGATATTCGATATTGAGGCAGTGCGCGATCAGGGGCCGTATTACCACGTATTAATGCCATCATTTTTATGTTGTGAAAGAGGGACGCCACTACTTAACCTGTAGAGCGGCATCCCTCTCTCACAACCTAAAAATGATGGCATTAATACGTGGTAATACGGCCCCTGTCTTGTGAATGTGAAGCTTTATGAACGTGATGGGAAATCGATAGCCAGTATTAATTACGTGTGAATGTGGATTATGTTCCGTAAAAATAATGGCTACATCACTTGGTATTCGGACTGTTTTCTTAGTTATCAGTAATTGTTATTTATTTGGTTATCAAGAAGTAGGGATAAATTTACGAAGCCTGATACCAGCTCTAGAATTCTTCATCCCTGGCTAGCCGCATACAGGCATTGGTCCCACAGTTTTTTTCTATCAACGCAACTAGCAACAACAGCAACCATATGAATTGAAGTTACGACGATTTAACTTCGATGCCCTTCCAATCGAATTCAAATCCGAAGGTTTAATTTAGGATGTATGTAATAATATTAATCAATATAAATGTTCAAATTTTTTGAGTATTCATCAATATGCAATATCAAACTATTATAGATGAGGAAGACTCAACCTTATGAAATTTAAACTGACGTCACCATTTTTATAGCAGCTTAATGCAACTAAGAGTAATAAATGTTGACAATGACTCATTTTAAACGATCTTATCTCAAGTTTCAAGGTAGGTACTCCAAAGATGAATGCCGTTCCAACAATCAAAGTTATGAGCCAAGTCAAAATATGTTGTATTTATATCAAACATTTTCGGAATAAAAGATTTATACAAAGGACATCTAGTTTTTAGGCATTTGATACGAATTCCAAATATAAATTGATGTCAGAGGAAATTACCACTGCGGTATTCTTAGCCCCATCTGTATAGCAATCTATGAAACTAGAAAACATTAGAAAAAAGGTTATAAGAATAACAAAGGTGGTAAAATCACCTTTCCTAGTCTGAGATTACACTGTAAATCAAGAAACAAATGAACACAGGAGCTAAGCATTAAGCACGTAATTCCGCCAAATTGTGCCCAAACTAAGCCATCGGGGGAAACGGGAATGGACCTACATTAAGAACGATTGCCTTGGGAATACGAGGATATCGTCCACAATACATATAGTAGAAAAGGTCAACAAAATAAAAGATTCAAAGAAGGATGTGTAGAGACCTAACTCGAATTACACCTTGACATTTTTAGACACGCTATAATGTAAGTTTTGGTTTTAAACTACACGAATTTTGTCTTATGATCCTTGCTTCATTGACATCGTTGGATGGGATAGGTCAAGTATCGTCTACCATTCAAAACCGCCTGATGGGCTCAATGTATCAACATTCGATACGAAGTCATAATTGATGTTAAGATTCTGAGCTTGTTGAGCAACGCCTTTTTACACAGCAACTATGAGCAGGTTTTCCATCACGCAACGTGAGCCAAAAGCTCACTGGATCCTCATTTTCCTAGCCATTAACCCTCCACTTCTAACGTATAATCGATACACAATGAACATAACAGAGATGATAGAAAGAGAAATGAAAGTGGTATATTGTCGATAATAGTGCAATATAACGTAAATTGCTCTAGTAATGGCTTTGCTAAAATCGTTTGCAGTTAACGCGAGAAATTAGATTGTTGCAGAATTCTCTTCAATGAAGGCACGAAATTGGGTAGAAATGTATTAAAAACGAGCTTTAAATTTAGTTGGTTGTATATTGTAAATTTTGAGTTCAGTTCCCGCTATGTGTAGAGATGATTTTCACAAAACAGTCGACACTAACAGTCGAGGGCCTGCGATACCCGGCTATCGTGGTGCTACATTGTTGATGTTTGGAACGTGTAATTGAATTAAATAGTCCCACGAACTTAACTTGCGTGGTTTTCTTGACGTCATGATTTAATGTCTGCATTATTATGCTCATGCTGTTTCGCACTGTTTTGTCACATTGTGCACTTGTATCCTAGTTTATGGAAGACCTGACTTAAATAAAACATTTAAAGAATCACGTCTGACAATAGCAAACGAATCCGAACACATAATGATCTCAAAAAGACCTTTATCTACTCAGCAACTGGTGGATTTTGGCTCGAAAGTAGAAAAGTAAAAAAATACTATTATGCACTTTTCCCATTTGAACCCCGCCAATTATCAATCCAACCTGCCTTTTGCGATGGGGATTAAGAATAATCCTCAAAACGCAAAGGATAAAACATTCATAGGTATTTCGTATGTTGATAAATACGTGGATTACCAATGTTTGCGAAATTTCGTCTGCAAATGAATAACCAATCAATTTGCGCTTAGCTCTAGATCCCTCGGGAGCACGTTAAGAGGAGTGTCCCTCGCGAACGCAACAATGTTGCACAGTTGTCGCTGTCTCTATCCCTCGCGATGCGAACGCGTGCCCGAGAGGAGAAACAACAACATTTTCACGCGTATTTCGTATGTTCCGAATTTTGGAGATTACTCCTATAATATTGCTAATATGTAAAAAAAAAATCTTGTAAAAAAATATTCACTATATTATCTGGGTTTCCTTCGAATCAGAATGTTTCTGTATTGATACACTGTCGAGAAATACTAGCATAAAGTTGGGCCGTTTTTGAACGAAAATTGCCAATCTTTGAGCTCGTGTAACTTTTTAACCGTATATTGAAATGAAATTTTATATTACAGAAACACGTATATTAATGATAAGATTGTTACTGCAAAATTTCAATGACTTTCATTGTTTAAAATTCAAGCAAGGGCCAAACTGCGTTTGTATGGGGCGCGAAGCGGATACTATCCTCTTAAGCCTGCTTGATGAATGTTGCGTGAGTTTCAAATGGGACTGAAACTTCAATTAAGTACCTTTACAGCATTTAAGTTTCTATGATATCTATGACGTGATTACAAAACCAATTAATTATCTTTTCACTGATGACAAGATGGACGTGATTTTAGATAAGTAAGTACAAGTAGTGTAAGTTTATTTCTCTTTTCGAGGTTCTAATATCATTAATAAATAAATGAATTTTGCTCTTATTACATTGGAAATTATAAGGTAAATGTTGAAACCGCTACGTTACCTATTTTTACTCTTTAGCTTTTCAAGAGTTTTGGTGCTAAAGTAACCATTTACTATCTTTTCTTGCAAAAATCTTGTCGTATAAAGAAACTACGAAGGTAAGTATTTGAAGCAAATGTCGCCTCACCTCCGACTGATAAAAACTTCCTTTTCTTGGTATATTGAACTTAAAACTTTACTGAAATCGTGACTTTACTAAACGATAAAAACTAGACCATTATATAATATGGTCATAGAGAAGCTAGCTCTCGGAAGACTATGAAATATTTGCGACGGGTCTAGATTTTAGTATCCAAGTGAAATAACCATTGTATCGATATACTCTTGTGAGAACAAACATCACACCGTTACTTCGAATACAATCAATATCAATATAGAAAAAATGATTAAAAAAACACGCTCTCACGGACATGATAAACGGAGCTAATTTTTAATTCGAGCTGCAGATTTATTTAATAGTCACAAACCGATTGTAGATTTGTAACGGATAATACAGACTCGTAAACTTCCATTTGATAGGAGACATAGAGGTAGAGATTGTTTGCTTTTTTGTCACAATTAGAATATAGAGGTAAAAGATAGGAGTGCAGTGATAGCCTTGTGATATGACCATTAGACTGCCAAATCAAGTCAAGTCACCTCTGACTTTTCGAACGTCACGCGCTTAAACGGTGAAGAAAAACATCGTTAGGAAACCTGCATGCCTGAGAGATTTTCTTGACGGCGTGTGAAGTCTGCCAACCCGCAGTAGGCTAGCGTGGCGGACTATAGCCTCCCTCTCTTACTGAGAGGAGACCCGTGCCCAGCAGTGAGACAATGTAATGGGTTGATAATGATGAGGCGGCGCACATGTTGACCTAACCCGCGCCTTCGACAAAGATACTAGGCAAGGGCTCACTGTTTCAAAGGGTCTAGCGGTTGCTCACCAAAGCCAGTCATTTTTGTGGTACACACGGCTACAGTTCAACCTATACAAAACCAGTTTAAGCGGATCTCGCATTGTATAGACTTTCCATACAATCAGGGGCCAGCGGTTTTTTATAGCTTGATGTGTAGCCGTGTGTACATGTCATGAGCCCCACACCCATTATTATATGGCAAGGGAAGGTTAGTGCCCTTTTTAGTCAGTACAAGTTCCTGTACTATTTGAATAATATATCACGCGAAGCCACCTTAAAGCTGAGTATTAACTAAGAGTTATGCTATGGCATCCGACTACGAATGAGTATGGTTGGTAGACTTAAAAGACGGGTATTTTGAAACGTTGCTTGAACAATAATTTATTGTCTAAGTTTAGTTTAAATACCCATGCTTGAATAACTGATAATTATGAAATTACATTCGAATATAGCTTGAGTACAAATCACTCGTAGATTAGATGACCCCAGAGAAAAGAGCGTGTTTATTTTAATGATATTTTGTCCATTAAAGCTGTAATAATTGAAATTAATTGTAATTTGACTGTTGATTTAGAAATCAAAATATCAATCAATGTGTCATTACTCACTTGATAAAAAGCACATCATAAAATAAACGAAGTACATCATTTAGCATTCAGACGTTCAGAAATTCTGCAACAAAGAAACGGAACCAATCGCGCATAAAGTTGGGACTTTAAGCAGCTGAGATGCATAAGTATGAAGCATTATAGACGCAGGCACAGGTAACGAGAAACTCGCATATGGGAACTTCAAAGAAGGATCTAACAAGTTTTATCTCGAAGTATTCCTTTGAGATAGTTGAAATGCATCTCAGTATCGTGATTTTTTTTTTTATTCGTTATTTAGTTATTCGTTAGTTTTGTTACATAATTATGACGATACTTATTTATGCAATGGTCTAGTTAAGTTCCAAAACTATGGGTTTTGGAGCTTTGAAAATCGTTTCGATGTGATTTAGTGGAGAAAGAAAGATTTTCCCCAAAGTTTCTTCCCAAGGTATCAAAGTATAATATCCTATTTTCAAAATTTGGTTATATATTCTAAGCAGAGGATATCAAATCGTACAGACTAAACCAGTTTACTTGAAAGCAGGGTTGCCAACTCCAATTTTTTTTACCCCTAGTACTCAAGTTAAAAACCTCTAAAACTGTACTATTGTTTTGGAAAACCCCTAAATAAAAAATAAAAGAAATTGTACATTAAACCATTTTCAATCGGTTCGACATTTTTGTGATCATATTGTATACGAACGTTAAATAGTTTTAACATTTTATTTGTTGGAGTAAATGTCACGAAAGACCGTAATCGCTGTAGTGTAAAGTGGACCATCATCACACTTTGCAGCACTATAGAAAAATTCGTAAAAAAACCACTAAAAATATTTAGCCCCTAAAAAATCCCCTAGCTGGATTTTTTCCCCCTAAATTTAGTGGAAAAACCCCTAAGTTGGCAACCCTGCTTGAAAGTTATTTGCTCAAATACCTTATACTAAATCGATAAACCTAAGCTCGAAAGCTTAGTTGCGAAGTCACCGCATAAGTTATCTGAAATATTATAAATTTTGAAACTAGTTTTACTATACACTCGACCCAATTAGGTAATAACAATTTAATGAAAACGTTGCTAGGCAAAGGAATCAAGGAAGGAAGTTTCGAAAACCTAAAGTTACTGGGCCATAAGTTAGCAAAAGTATTTGAGATTAAATTACTCGTAAGCCGTTTTCATATGTTATTTCCTCTGCATTTCTATAACAAGGTAACAAAATAAGGACAAATTTAATGTAACGAACTTTTCATATTCTAAGGTATTATGAATTTGATCAATTTACTCATAGAATCAACTCAATTGTTACTCAAAGGCTGAAACTGATACAGCAGTCAAGGATCTGGCCAAATTTAGAACAACTACACCTCGCGTTTAAGTAACCACATAAAACGTGCCACAAAAAAGTGCACGCGAGTAATTTTAATATGACAAAGCTTCTAAGACAATGAAACACGAACCTTGGACACTGAATATAAAATTACATCACTTCTGCCGCTGACACCGCGGAAACTTAGGATACAATGGGAATTCGCTTAAAAGCTCAAGTAACAGGAGCGTAATTATACACAAGAATAATGAGACGGTGAGAAAATGACGAACAATAGAAATTGCGATAGATTAGCCTTCAAAACCATTACGCTAAGGTTTAACTTTGATCGTGAATTCTAAGCCACTTCATTTTCAATTAAATAGTTAAAGCACTTGGAAGCCGGCTTAGATATTCCGGCATATCATACATAATTGATGAATAAAATTATGCTAAGCTGCACTTAAGACTGACAGTTTACTATCCAGGATAATAGAGTTTAAAGTTACGATAATGCTTGCTGAAGGTCTCTCAAGTACCGGAAATAATATAATAGAAATGTTCGTAGAATCATAAATATGTCTGTCGGTAGTTAATTCAACTTCTACCCTTACACTGAACCAAATTCCCAAATTATACTGAATGAATCGTCGATAATGACTGCCTGCAGCTTATTTTTTAATTCGAAAGTCACGGGTGAGTCTGAATGCCCCCGAAACCGGCACGAGCACCGTGAAGAGAGCAACGCCCCTACACCTGCACTATCACGACTTAACATTCCTGAAGACAGGACCAACAGAACGAGAAACGATTTCAAGGCCACGAACTCTTTTGAATCCAGATCAGTTTGAACTAATTGCGATGAAAATTACTTTGCAAATAGACAGAAGTAAACACACAAATTGGAAACGGAAATCCTCAACGAAAACATGAATCACTTGGTGAGAACACGTGCTAATCACAGTCAACTTCTAAATTCACACTTTCGTCTTCAATTGGCATGATGAAACTAAACACAAACAGGTGGTCTGCTTTCCTTACCTCATTTGTGAGAAAAAAATTGCAAATCTAAGAAGGTTGGAAACAAAAATGAAATGGAATCAGACGATCAAACACGTCGACGCCGACTCAAATCCATTAAACCATATCCATATAAAAAACATTTGCACTAGCACGCCCAAGACTGTTTCGAAAGAAGCCACGGACCGTGAACATTCCACCGGCCGCTGAACATTCATGAGCAAACTGGAACAGACAAAAACATCCACGCCATACTTTTATCAGAGTAACAGGAATTTTAAATATGAGGAAATGTAGAGAAATTTGGACTACGGTCTGATGATAATGGAAGAAACCAGCTGCATAAAATCTAACATGGTCATATAAGAATTCTTAGCAAGATTAACCATCTCCTAGTTTCCCAAAATCTTGACTCACGGATCAGTCACGGATCGTTAAATATCTTGACTTAACTTTCATTTCAAATATCATTCAAGGTCAATCGGTTACGATAATCCAAAATAAATTTATTTCACGAATCATCAATGGAGTGTTTTCATTCATCATTATCAATGCCAATAACCGATCTTCTCATGATCTCAACAAAACCAGGCTAAATTCCTAATATTTCAACGAGACATTAAAGTTAATTTGCAGAGCACGTATAAGTTTCTTCAAGAAAAAATCTTTACTTCATTGAATGCGAAAAAGAATAATTTGCCAAGCACTTGTCACGAGCACATTGTCAACAGCGATGTTCCGAAGCCGATGACACTTGTAAAAAGAGGTTTTGTTGATCGGTTTTACGAAGTAAGTAGTCCGTGCGTGCGGCAGCTGCGCCGGCGCATGCTTCTAATCCCTCTCTTCGTTCACGGCGGCACCGTTAACGGCCGACACGGAGGTTCCGTGGCAAAATGGCCACAATGATTCCGTAATTAATACTATTCGGAGCACGCCACTCTTCCAAGACGGCCTTGTTTTCAATTCGACTTGCTACGCTATCGTAAATCGTTTATCGCATCTTAGAAATTATTCAAAGGGTTAATGGACAGGTGAGACTGAATGTTGTACAGATTTTTCTGATGCTCTCTATTCAGAATAATTCAAGTACGTTTTGGTGGAATAACTAATCTTAGTACGGTGGAAAGTATAAAATAAATGTATAATGAAAACAATACTTTTTCTATCGTGTTTGCTAATCAATTCTTAATAGGTCTGGAAGAGAATACAGAATTGAGAGCTAATAAGAATTTAAAACAGACTTACTGTAATGTTTTTGTTTAGATCACTCATAAATTCCTGCACCACTATATATTTAAACCTTTCAACAGAACATCCGACCGTATTCCGCATTGTGAAGACGGCACCAAATAGGCCAACTATAAACAGTGAGGTAATAAACCACTTCAGAGGACAATGACGGTTATATTTTAACAACAAGTACTCTCGGACCTTTCAAGTATAAAAGGAAGTGGTAACATCAAGAGTAACCGGAAACATCCACAGACATAATTTATAACGGTTTGACAGTTCTTTGTAAACAAACCTAAGGGTAAATTGATCTAGAGATACATCATTGTATGCTTAATAAAAAAATCCAACCATGTCTCCATTTAGTGGACAGCCTCTAGACTCTGAATCAAATAGAAACTTACATTTGCAATGCATTTATTAAATAAGTGTACGTCGAAAACAGACATTAGCATTTGAGTATAATTGGTCATCTATCATAGATGAAACTACGCTTAATTTCGAACAGGCAGACTTACAAAAACGTCAGTTACTTTTTGCTCTTAGCTTCTGCATGTCCGAGACTGAGAATAACTAATTATCTGCCTAGGTACCGAAAGCAAAGATTTAAATAGACGATGTGTAAGTAGGCAGAGATCGTCAATCTTTTGACGAGACCGTAAACGGATTATCTGTTAGATTGTTAATATTTTTTATTGAGGAAGTGCAGAAAACTTATCCATCTACATTCTCAGTGGGTGTCATAACATCAGTTATTTTTATTATCTAAAAGCAGTTACTTTTTATTTCACGAATCGATGACTGGTTTTTATTTGAGTCATGCCTCATGTTAGATTCATCTTTATCAGCCAAGAGGTTTTACATCCTTTCTTTTTTGTTCGCATAACTAATGCAAATGCCGACTGTTCATCCCACGTTAATGATAGTTTCATGATTCAATGCCCCGTGAATTTTGTCTTTTAAAATATCTTTCATAAATAAGTTCACCTCTTCATCGTTCATTGTAGAGACTTTACCAATGCCTAACGAAGTAGCAGTATCTGTCGAATCAGTAGCTGTTGACAGGTGATTTCCTCAACAGTTCATAATTGGTAATTTTGTTAAAATATTCACTCTAATTAACTTTCACATCCGTAGCTTCATTAGTGGTTTCAAAATACTGACGACAAGAATTTATAGTTACATACTCATTCAATGTATGTTTGTATATTATTAATGTAGGTATCTGTGATCCAAGATTTAAATATTATAAAAGTATATTAGGAAATATCTCAGTTATCCACTTTTCTGGCTGATTTCATAAATATACCTATATGTATCAAGATACGAGTAAAATTAAATGTTAAGTACTGGATCTAACAAAGCGGCTTTTACGTCGTGAGAATTTTCCAATCATGCGGAAGATAGTAATTAATTAACGTGTGTGAAGCATAGAAATTTATATTGTTAACGGATTTCGCCGTGAAAAACATGTACCTATCTTTAGAAATCTTGAGATCGGTGCGCTGTCAATAATCTGTGTTCTTTTGTTGCTGTTATTATTCACACAATTGCGGACACTACTGTGAGATGACACGCTTTCATTGGATATGTATTCAGTTCTTGGTTCTTTGGTCTGATGACTTTCCTCTTTCGTTAACATTTTTCTTCACAACACCTCTCGTGATCTGGATTCTTGGGTTTTGAGGTTAGTGACCGCTTATAATATAGAATAGCAATCAACAAAATAAAAGCTTGATTAACCCCTTGAATATCAACCAAAACAAGGACCCTGATTTGAAGTATCCCAAAATAAATTAAAAATAACATGATTATAGAGGATATATGATACTCGTTATCGCATAAAACTTAATTTCAAACTTACTCCGCAACCTTAAATTTGATTTTCCATTGACCACGAAATTTTAACCGTTGCAGCACATTGTAAGGGAAACGATCCATTCATTGTAACTCTTGTACAGCTTCTACGTCACCTTCAGTTCAATTTCAACTTTTATCTTCTAGCAATAAGACATCAATTTCCTTGGCGTTTATTTTGGTAGTAACGTCTTTGTTTATGAAGTTTCGTACGGGAACGGACGTTGAAAAAAAGGGGCACGACGGGAACACACCTGTCTGCGGTGTTGCCAGTTTTTGATGAGAACCAGCGAATGGCGACTACACGTACAATGGCATCGGATTTTTGAATTTGGATAAGTTTTTTGAGTATTTCATTCACGTCGGGTCGCGGATCGTTTTGGCAGATTGTAAAGCGGTTTTGTGGTCCGACCCTTGCAGCTAATAAATTAGATAATTTTATTTGCCTTAATTAAGGGATTGCGGACAAATTAGGACTAAACAAATTGGGATTCGGAATTAATTTCGTTCTCTTCACTAACGATTAAAGAAAAGACAGAATTCTAAAGCGGGAATTAGACGAACAAAACGGTATTTTTCATTTATGTTTAGACAATTCATTCTTAATGAGATATTTACATAATATGAACCGTCTGATTCTGGCTTTATAGACAAGTGACTCAAGCAATGACTTTTAAGGGGTTTAAATAGTTTTAGCTCCAAATTATTAACAAAACAATCGCCTCAGTCTTACGTTTAAGGTTAATATACCAAAGACATCATTTCCATTGCGGTCCCTAGAAGACACAACACTTGGCAAAATTGCCCAACACTTAACAGCTACATATCCGTATCTAGACAAACAAGAAATAGGCTATAAAAGTTAAAATGCCGCACATAACTCGTCCAGTTTCCAACATAATGTTACATCATAACTCGTCCAGTGACAGATCAGTCAACAAACTCCTGCGCACCATTCATTCGCCCACGACCGCGTTCCTAACTCAAATGTGATTTAATACTTTTTGGATTTATAAATTATGGATTTAAAAGCTGGCATAGCGCTATTGATTTAATGTTCCTACTTAGTGTGGCGAGATTACCTAAGTATGATTAGGATTGAATAATTATGCACCAAATGTTCCGTGAAAATCTTCTAACCTTTACCGCTATTTCTACTATTACCACAAAAGAAAATTGTTTACCTAAATCCTGCACACACAACACCCAAAAGTCTCAAGTTTTCAATGAAGGCCAATGTCCTTCCAAGACACTGCACCTTCCATCCAGTACCCGCTCAATAAATCTCACACGACCCACTAATCAAAATCATTAACAAACACACAAACATATTTCATCATACAAAGTGTTGAGATAAACCCTATTGTTTTTTCATCAGTCATACATAATCAAAATATGATGGAACAATACAGTTTGGTATCGAAACAATGAACATCCTAATCACATACATATGTCAGGGTTGATGTTCGGATACACCTTGATCGTCGAGAATTGCCCTATTATAATAAATATGTACGTATTTACATAATTCCAACGATGTGTTAATATGGAGACGCGGTTTGGTTAAACAATATTTTTTGAGCCTACATTTTTTTTTGTTGCTTTGTACCATGTTCAAAGGTCCTAAGAATGGTGTTCTTTTATATCGTTCAAAGTAAATACTTTAATATATTTAAATAATTTTACTTTAATAGGTACAAATATTGCTAATTAGTAATAAAGTTAAACTGTTTCGACTTCCGACTGAGTAAGTAGGGTTTTTATTTATGGCTCATCGTTAAGATTTTACAGGTATGGACGGTTCTAAAATAAGGCAATTATAAGAAAATTTGTTAGTTTTAAAAGTAGGTAAAAGTAAAAAAGAAGAAATTCACTAAAAGTTACTGATGTGACAGGATCAGAATTGGGAATTTATTTAACTTACTACTACTGTTCTACATATTTTTTAATTACACCATTAGACTCGATGCAGGGCACGCTTTTGTTGTGGTAGGGCCACGCTGTTCGCAGCATGAATGGGCCGGCTCGACCGGGGAAGTACCACACTCTCGCAGAAGACCGACGTCCGAGTAGTAGCGTTTCGTTACTGCGCTTCGTTCGGTGAGCGAGAGGGCCGGAGGCCCAATTCCTCCCCCAATCCCCTTCCTTCTCCTTTTCTCCTTCCCCTCCCTTTCCCTAAATAGGCTCGGCAACGCATCTGCAACTCCTTTGGTTTTGCAGATGTCCATGGGCGGCGATGACTACTTACCATCAGGTAGCTCGCCTGCTCGTTTGCCGAGTTATCCCATAAAAAAAAAAAAAAACGTTGCTGCAGACCCAAACCATAAAACCATTTTCCTTATTACGAATTTCTCAAGAAAACAAATGATCTCTCGTGAAACACGTACCTACTTCTATTCTGATCACAGATTATCGCTAGAACATCACCAATGAAATCTAAGTTCACACAATTTAATACCTGACATGACTACATAACAAAATTGATCCACAAACGTAGCTTTTAATATCGGCTACCATATTCTACATACATCCCGAGGTATCATAATATTTGCATAAGCCAACCTTCTTAGAAGAAGGAGGATCTGTAATAAGTTTTATGCCGTATTACGACTTTTGGATTACCTACCTAGCTGGTTTGAATATGTTATTTAATGTACAATCAGGCCCAAAAGATAAAGAAGTTGAATTAATTATTAAAGGTTTTTGGATAGAACGTGTTTTGGTTCCGTGAAATATGGTTTTGAAGTAGTCATTACGCAAATCAGGTGGTTTCTTGGAATCAGATAAACTAACCGTAAAGACTATATTAGATACAATATTAAGTATTCCCTAGTATATAAATATTTATTATACATACTAGGTATTTAATAATACAGAGAACACTCGACTAATTCCTAAAAATCAATCATCCAGTAGCATTTATTTACTAAATTGGACCGATCAAAACTAAAGCGTACCTTCGATATATTGTGATAGGCCCATCCATCATTACTCTACGAAGAAAGATTACACATTTCATTACAAAGTACAAAGTGTATAAAAAACTGTTCGGTCAGTTTGAACCTGTCTTTTTATGTTGTCAGTTGGGAGCCCGTGTCTGAGTCCATCATTAAACGAAATCTCAGTAATCATTCATCATCAACGGCGATTTGACCAGCGGTTAACCCGCCAGAGGCAGAGCTCCCAAGGTAGTCATTGGAAGAAAAAAAAGGGGGCTTTAAATTCTGATGCATTTAATAATGAGCTCAGTTTCGTTTGAATATTGATTCAGAATAGTTTGTTTATAAGTTCGGAAAAGTTTCAAAGTAGCCTTCAAGGATGTAACTAAATACATTTATTGCACTTCACAATTTCAAAATATGTTTGCTTTGAAAATTGAACTAGGAATGTGTCGATTCAAAAAGGCTTCCTCGCGGAAGTGGCACCGGTAATTACCACTTCTTTTGCTTCCTGCATTTTGAAAGCCGAAGCGGACTTCCGAAGTCAAATTATAACAGGACGCTTCAAATTTGATCCAGCCAGTGTTTTAACGATAATGCTCACCTAGGCTCAATTTACATAGCAAATCGCCTCATTATTATGAAAATTTTACTCTTCTCTTTATTCAAATAATTTTCGGCACGCAAACGCCTTTGAGGCAAGAAAATAAAGAAAAAAGTTTGTAAACGGTAGCTGATGTTAGCATGCATAACCTTTTTGTTTCCTTAACAACACATGAAATACGCAAAGGATATCCGCTGTGAAGTCCGTAGGGGGTCATTATAAGTAAGCAAACCATATTTTTCAATTCTTTGAGAAAATAAAGCTGTTTACCTACTTGTTTTTTAAATTATACAGCGATTGAAAAAGGAATCCCTAGAACTTGCGGATGGAGTAAATTATAGTTCGGTACTCGATTACCTACTACTCGTGTTTTATGGACAAGTTTATTTTTTAATTAACCTCAATGTCAAAGACAATCTAATGTAGTAACACGTATTTGTTGTGTATTTACACCCTTTGTGTGGTAACCAGAGATATACTGATGTCAATATAAATAGTTATAAGCATCTGCAATGTATGCTTGAACAGATGGCGTTCTATTTCTCAGGGAATTACGCATGTTTCGAATATATTATTAACGATTGGGCTTCCATGCGATTCGCTTCCCTTCGCAGGTGATAAATTTATGTAAATTATGTACATATGTTTCAGAGAATAGCTAAAGCCTAGAAATCACTGGATATAGGGAGGATAGATTGATATTTTTTTATCTATACATATGCATATCAATTATACTCCATTTGGTTAGGAACTTAACTAAATGTAAACAAATCATAAAAAAGGTTCTTTCATACGGCCATTTTTCATTTCGAAATAAAACGTCACCAAAATAAATAATTTAATCATTCAAAATCACATTTCCCTTTTATATACTAGCATATCTTACTTCTTTGTTTAATATTAGATGGTAATCATTATTCTTAAGCTTGCGAACAATTAATTAAATCAAAATTTATAAATAAGACAAAGTATTGCAAAGTGCCTACTAGAAAGAATCTAAAAATACAGATATTCAAAACATTTTTCCACGTAGTAGACTTTTGATAACTCGGAAAAATTTAGAAGTAGTATTGCGAGGAAGCGGAGCAAAATAATAAACCGATATTATACATAGTCGGGTAACCAGACGCCATACGTAACAGTTTGTATTTACTTTACTTTCGGTCGTTTTTGTGTTTCTTTTGCCGCAAATTGTGTTAATTAGTTATTATTTTGTTTGTTCTTTGTTTTTATTGATTGTTAGTTGTGTTGTTATTAATTTCACTACCGAATCATATGATACGATTGTATTAAAAGGTTGAACAGCTCTGAAAGCCGCCATTTTTATTGTTTACCTTTAGTTAAGTACCTAACCAAATGGAGTATAGGTATCAAATTAAGATTCATAGTCGAATGTGTTCCGATTTGATGAATGGGGTCACGTGTCAATTCCACAAGTTATATTTTCCGGAAGCCCAAAAACCTAAATCTGTCAGAATCTATCTGTTTTTACATTCGGCCGAGCGCACACGACAGTATAAATAATAAGAAATTTTCTGACTAGTTATGAAAGAGAAATTAAGTTACCCAATAAAATAATAAACTTTCCCAGTGAATTGACGATTTGTATCACAAACAAATTCAAGGCCTCCCATTATCTGAGAGGAAAGTTTAATTCATTAAGGTCCCCGACTTATATCAGTTTCTCGGAACAGGTCCGTATGCTGCTAGTAATAGGGCCTAAGCCCAAAAGCAAATACCACTTCTAATTAGTTCACTCCAGTTCAGTAAGTAAGTAGTGGGATCAGGAGCGAACATAAAGATAAAAAAATAACCTGTTAATCAGTGACTTCCTCGGTAAAACATTAAACATGTACAGAACGAGTAATTGGTTCGAATAATTCCAAAACTGGATATCTACATTAAAGAAACGAGATTCTTAGCTATAGATGACTTCTGTCTTTAACTCAATATACGAGTAAGTAATCATTCTATGGCTTTGGAAGCACTTTAATATGTCCAGGTGTTTCACTTAAATAACAATGTAAATTGTCAATTTTGGCCGAATTAAAAAAAATCTAATCTAATCTATTTTTTTGAAAGGTGAATTAGTCGGGAGTTTTCTTAGCATGTATGATGAAAATCGGTCGAGATACTCGTATAAGTAATGCAATTGTCGGGGTTTTTTAAATTTTGAATTTTTACACCAAAATCTTCTACGATAACGATGTTTTGGCAAAAGTTTTAATGAATAAGTTATTGTTTACGTCGCAATTTCTATTGCAATGTACCTAGAATGTGTTATAGACGTAGCGTTTGCAAAACAAAATTAATTAATTTTGTGCCCAAGGCTGAACGTTTAGCCTTACTTAACATGAAAAACCTTTTCACGTTAAGGCAATCTCCCAATGTCTGTCTGGGTGCATTGGCTTTTGGTAAAGGCCGCCACTTACGAGTTTTATGTCGTAGGTTTGAACCCAGACAATAAATTATTTCAGCACCACTACACCCAAAACTGGGAAGAAAAGCATCGTGTGGAAACTAGCATGTCCATTTGAAGACAGGTGATATCTACCAACCGTGAGTGGATTACAGCCCACTCCCTCTCACCGAGAGTAGACCTGTGTCCCAGCAGTGGGAACATTAAAGGCTGATTATCCATGCTTATCCTACCAATGTAATTTTTTAGGATTCCAGACCAATAAAGTTCAAAGAGATACTCTCAGATTAAAAACTTTCGACTGTTTACGCTCATACCACTATTATGGAAATAGGCTTTATTTTTTCACATAGTAAACTTAACTGTCACCTAAAAACAATTTAACACCATGTAGAATATTCACACGCTTCATCAGCTTGCGTCATTAATACCACTTCACACTTTTGTCAACGGTTAATTAAACTAATTATTTCAATCCATACAATCTAGATGAGCAGACAAATGTGTGAAGATCAGTCAAGTTCACGACACGTCTTGACTGGTCACGACAAGTATGTAAGTACAACATGTTATGAGATAAACAGATGACTCAGTGATGAAAGAACATTAGGATAGAATTTATGAATTGAGTGCGGGCCTCATGTAGGGCACATTCAGCAGATGCTTAAGCCAGCAAAAAATATATGACGACTGACTAGCAGCAACAATGAATATAATGTCTGTATGTATTCTAATAACTGAATCCGAATCCAAAAAGTTATTAGATAGAAAACTTTCAGAGATTTAATATTTCAACAAACAAACAAACTACATCATTCATCATCAACTGGTATAAATTATAGCCTGTAATTTTTGTAGAACATCTCGCTTTTTTTGGTGAAAACCATATGAAAATCCGAGCAGTAATTTCCGAGATTTGCGCCAACAAACACAAACTCAGTGCGATGGGGCTTTAATTTTAATCTGATAGTGATATAGACGGGTTAGTTAGTCTTCATGTACCTACTGTATTAAGCGAAACCGTAGTTATCAAATAAATATATAAGACATTTGATAAAAATACCTTTCGCTGTATTTTTTATTCTAACCGTACTTTTTTATAATTGCGAAAATGGTACGAGACTACATAAAATCGCTATGAACAAGAATTATACATCTAAACCTTCCTCGTGAATCACGGTGTCCATTAGTGAAAGCCGCATGAAAATTCATTCAGCAGTTTTTGAGTAGGCGAACAGACGACGGCAGGGGACTTTATTTTATAATATTAGCCATTATGATATCACATTTCTTGGCTGTTGACATTGCACCTAATGATTTTCGCAATAAATAAGTAGTGTCATGTTTATATTATTTTGCTAAGCAGGCACCTAACCGACCCATTTCCTGTATGGCCTTTTTCAACTTGCCGAAACGATAAGCCGAATACTGCCAAATAGACACACACACACAGAATTTACAACAAAAATGTTTTCTTCTTAAGATCATTAAAATCATCATAAAAAATTGAAAAATGTTTTATACTTATGTCACTAAAAAGATATTTATTTCGGTAAATTACAGGTTATGAATTAAAATACATTTACACTATTTACATATTTTACGGAAAAAAAAACATTAACAGTGGGCGCGATTAGGCGTCAAAGTACTCCTCGGCATCGCTGTCGTCTGGCATTACTAAAAAGTAATTTAACTAAGAGACTCTTTACTTTTATTCCTAACGGAGTTCTCTCGTAGAGAACTGAGTGGAGGACTAAAATTACAAAATCTAAGCATTAAAATACTGACTAGGTACTCAGCTTAAGTAACGTCTCCGATTCTGAAATTTTAACCAAATATTTGAGCACGAAAATGAGATTTGAGACGGCAATGTTACAAAAAATAAACGAGGTATCTTAGACGGACAAAAACTAAAAATTAAATACAAAAACCTACCTATTAATAAATAAAATTTAAAAAATAAAAAAGTTGGATAAACCTCATTATAAAAACGGCAGTTAATTTTAGGATGCTAATTGCGAAGTGACGTGCGTGGTCAGAGAAACCTCACGAAATATACCTACGCGTGTAGTTTAAACCAAGCGTTATTATTCGGGCTCGCGTCAGCATTTACTAAAATAATTACTAAACCCGAACCCTCTCATTTCTGATATTAACGTCTGGCTTTTTCTAAGCTTCCAATTTAGGGAGCTACACTTAATGTTTAACGAGACGGTTGCAAGCTAACCGTTTTGACCCCATCTTATTCGATATTAACTCTTATACATGGTGGTTTTGATTCATAAGCAATACTTCCATGCAGTGGCGTAGCGTGCGTTGGAAGCACTGTTTAAAACCTCCCTTTTCTGTTTACTTTTTCATGAGACAGTTTTACTTATATGTTTTTTCCCGAGAAGCACGAGATTAAGTAACATTGTGGATAACATTTTACAAATTTTTGCTTACACAGGTTAGGAGTCCGTGAAGCCCGGGGGAGCCGTATCATCGCTGATACGGCGGTAGCTAGACCCCTGCTTCTATTTCTTGATAGGTAAAGGTAACTATAGAAAAACATACCATCACGCCTGTATTCCCCGAAAGGTTAGTTTAGGTTAGAAACATATCGAAAGGACAATATTAACTATTGCAAAACATTTACGACCCCAATTATTTTAACACTGAGTTTTTATACTACAATGTAGCCCTGTAAAACCACTTGCGGACAACTTCAGACACGGACAGTAATATCATACGGTGATTCTGTCCGTCATACCGACAAATTTTCCCTATTAAACCCATAACCGATATGTGAAAAAAAAAACAACTAACAAACAACGATTTCACACATGTGGCCGAAATGTGGTTCTTTCCTATTCGTGAAATATGTGCATAATTGGGCATGGGTTTCAAATGAAAAGTTATTAACTACGAAGGGTAGAATCACCCCTTTAACGGCTGCAGGTGACTAAAACGGCACCCTGTACACTTAGTAGGCAACTCGACCAGCCGTACTAAAGGACCAGCCGTACTAAAGGACCAACCGTTTTCAAAGATATCCAGCATTTGAAATAATATCTTCTCTTGTTTCCACATCAATAGTTACTTTGTAAGATCGAATTTAATAGTAAGCAATTCGTTTCAAGTACCCGTCAGGTTTACAGCGCATTATAATAAAACCTATCTTACGTCACATCTGCGAGCAATTCTACTATTTCCATTGCTGTGTTACTGTCTGTAGATACTCTGAAATCTGAACAAACAAATAAAATTGAAGTATTGGCCATCTAATTTAATAATAAAAAGTTAAACTTAGCCTTGTAAGAGTGCCTTTAAAGCAACTTTAAAGGATGTGTTTACAGAAATAAACATCATTTATGTGCCTTAAGTGAAAATAACAGCAACAGTTTAAAGGAACATAACAAAATAGCATTTCTAAAAAAAATTGCCGGTCTGTTTCTTCTGGCTTCAAAACGGCTGAACCAGTAGATACCTGATGTTATTAGGAGTAATTTAGGCTGTTAAACATCGCGCTTTAACCCGTATGAGCGGAGCCTAAGGGAAGACAGGTAAAACCTTAGGATACAGCTAGTATTACATGAAACCAAAACGAAAGCAATATTTTGATTTGTACAGTTTGTCCGAAATAAGTAAGCCGATCGGAAGTTGGCCGTTCCGATCTACCGCGGTGATAAAATTGTTTAATTAAATGTTTTAATACATATATATCGGAATTAGTAAACAAAATAATTAGAAATGTGAAACATATACGACTCTAATTATCTTTGCACCGACTCTTTCTATTAAAATTTGCCACTTCTAAACCACTTGCAGACAACTTCCGATCGGCTTACTTATTTCGAACAAACTGTAAACGCGTTGCTTTCTTAGTTTTTTCAAGGACTAATCATAGTTTTTTAAGAGATTTTTTTCATCATACCTATACAAAGTTTATCCTCGTAATTTTATAGAATCCAATAAAAAAAAACATTTGTTTTTTTTTTACTTTTATATCTAATCGTTAATGAATAATGATGAATGTTTCATCATTATAATAACTCTTAGTTTAACTAATTACAAATGCCACAATACAAGTACCTACGACTTACTTATTTAAGTGTAATTGTGTAGCGTAGGTAATTTATATATATTTTTATTTTATAGATTAATTAATTTTAATTAATGATAAAAAAATGATAAAAAATGTTTAATTAATATAAAATATTTTTAATATGTATAAGTTTTATACGCTACAACACATAAACTCCTACACATTGAAGATTCTGTCAAAAATTTTAAACATTGAAACTCGGGTGTCCCCAAAAAAAACTGGAAACGGGTCTTCCATTCATAAACGTAGTAAAAAGTCCGAGCATCATCCTTGTTACCATTAGCACCTCGCCACTCCCACGATACCAAACGTGTATGGGAAATGTTATGTTTGATCTCCTTCAAGTTTCACATACTGTGGCAAAGATTGTTTGTTACTGATTTTTGTGATCTGTGAATTGTAGTTTTTTAGGCACGGAATAAATAAACAGGTCCTCGATGCTCGTGTTTAGTTGTTGACACACAAATAAACATATTGTAGGTACGTTAATTAGATTAAGGTATAGGTTTTTAATAAAAACTTTTTATTAAGCAATATTCGAAATTACTCCAATAACAAATATATACCATCTCGCCTGTATTCCCCGAACGGTTAAGCAGATGTGTACCAATGTACACCCACGCCCAGCCTATTGCCATTAACCGGGCACAAATCCAGACTCCGAGCTGCTACTGAGAATTTCATAGAAAAACCCAATAACAATTTGCTCGACCTGGGGATCGAACCCAGGACTCCTCTAGCGTAGTAGCGCTTAGGACCTTTAGACTAATGAGGCAGAGACAAATATGTCAAAACCTGAAAACATATCTTGCTAGAAACCGAAGTTTAGGTCAAACAGTGCAGTCTGTTTACCAAATCAAGTGTTATTTAAGAAAAAACCCAAATTTATTTTCTCTACTCTAAAATTCATGCATAATCATTATTATAAAGTAACTTTTATAACATTATTTTATTAAAGAAAGAAAACTAGATTCAATTAATTATAAACCTTTTTATGACACTTAAAATTATTCAATAATGCATAACAATTATAGACTTGAACTAGCTAAATTTACAAATATCGACCGAAGCACGTAAAAACCCACGCTGCAGTTGATACAATAAAAAAAACTAGTAAAACAAATCACACAAAGAACCAGTTATTCATTGACATATCAAAACAATTGTCTCGTAATAGGAAACAAAACGTTGAGTTATCATATAATGCATAACTCTATTTATATACAAAGGTTATTACGAGGTATTAATTTGAAAAACTTGATAGGTTATCAGAACGCTATACACCTCGTAAAGTTATTTTTCATAAGTAAAAACTAGTACTTGGCAGTTCAAGTGAATAGGGTTACTATACTTTCGAATATATCCGGACATCAAACATTGGTCAAATTGGAAAAAAAATGATATTGTAAACCTAACTGTGAAAGAATTTGTCTGGGTCAGTTCCATGCCTGTCGCCAACAAGATTTGCTGTCCAGCTTTAAAACGTACTTAAGCATACAGGCTAAAAATTATAGATACGATAACGTGACGCGGGAAGGCTGTTTCTCAGGCCACAGTCAGGATCAGATAAACCATATTTGTAGATCAAGAGCTAGAATGATTCAATACGTTTTGAAAGAAAGAAAGAAAGAAAGAAAAATATTTATTCGGCCACACGCAGGAGACCAAAAGAAAAAACAGTTTGAGAAAACAGAAAAAAAAAGACCTGCATGAGAACCGAACAGGCCCTATCTCAGCATATTGCTACGACATAAAAAAATGTCGTAGCGCTGATTTTCAGATAGGCCCTAAAGTGAAAGTGAAACCACGGCCAGTTACGAAGCTGAAGAGTGAAATATTGAAAATAAAATATAAATACTTATGTACAAAATAAATTAAAAAATAGTAATAAAATCGATGAGAAAGGTATATACCATAAATAATAATACATAATAATATAGTGTTGTATTAGTAGTAAGCATTCCTCTATGATAGTGAGCTTGCGCACATCATTTGTCGATGCATACACATGTGTGGCGTGTCGACACGCCTTAAATGTCTATGAAGAGCCGCTCGTCCATGGAACGGAACGCGCTTGTCTCCGTCCGAGCGCACGGCTCGCTCTCTGCCTCCAACCATCGACCGACTCGTACGCATGTCGCGTTAACCGAGCGGTTTATAATGGCCGCCTTGGCCCACCGTAAATTATTTTATATTAGTTATTCCTACGTTGTACAGTATAATAAATCTATATAATATCCGTGTTCGACGAGTATTATTTCTCGGCTAGGAGTAGGCCGATATCGAACAAATACTCCAAACATGCATTGTCTATGACAAATGAGGGGAAGCAGCGCGACACGCACACACAACTGTCATCTGTCAATACAACCAAACGTCAGACTGTTAGAGAAAAGAATTAAATTACTTTTTAATTTTGTTAATTAGAAGCACAAATTATCATTATAATATACATTTACCGATGAATAAAAACAAGAAATCAAATACAAATTAATTTTCACACCCATTTAAATGCTCAGTGCAAATCAAGGCAGACAAGTAAAACTTTGGCAGACGTAAATTTCCTAAAGGGATTTGGGAAAGGATACGCATGGTATGAGGCTATAGAGTAAATATATGAAGGTTGTCTCGACTCCACAAATGCAATGTAGCGATCTTTACAAAATACCAAATTGCTGTGCAACAAACTACAGATGCTCCTATAAACACGACAAATCAGAGCAGATGCGGGTTTTTTACATATTTTACTGTAGTCGAATCAAGAAAGGAAAATAACCAGCTTTGAAGTTTCAAAAGGACAAAGAGATATGGAACTTTTCGACACAAAAGAACAGCTGTTGACTACTGCTATATTTAGAATATCAAGAAACAAATCTTTTCGGGAAACTTGAAGTGTTATGTTTAAGGTACTATTGAATGTCCTATTGTCAAAAGAGAAGAACAAATCACTAATATTTCCTAATAGGAAATTCCCTGTCTGGATATTTAATTCATATCTCAATAGCTATGGTTGTAACAAAAAAAAACAAGGTTTTAGTACAGGGTTTTAGTACACATCAAGCTATAAATTTCCATTAAACTGCATTAATTGCATTAAACTGTCCTGTGAATGTATACGCTTTTCGTACAATAATAGTTCAGCTTATAGCTCGATGTGTAGTCATACGTACACGCTCCAAATATATTTTTTCCAATTCAATACTATAATCGGCAATTGATATTATTATTGCCTTTGTAATAACAGACTACGGTATTAATTACTTCTGAAACTTAGCCTTAGGGTTCATTAATATTAATAACAATAAGTCGTTATTCATTCATTAGCCGATAAAAATGAATATGGAAATAGTTTTAGCATTCGATAGGCATTATTTTCTGTCCTCGGAACTTAGTACTTAATTAACATAATTTAATTTGAAAGTACTTATTAGAAAGCTGTCTGCTGTCCATTGAAAATATTATTATTTGCATATATATAAATCAGTGTCGGAACTAGAAATTAATTAAAGGTCGGTATTTTAGAAAAGATAAAAGTCAACTATCCTTATTGGTAGAAAATTCTACTGAACTGTCACCTAGAATTCCTGTCTTACTATCTGTATCCCCAAAAAAGGAAGTGAAGATTAAATTAATATGTCCAAAAATAAACTTGTCTATAAAAATATTTATCCTTATTCTATAAATATAATTTATCACACCTCAGACGACTAAGCAAATCAATTCATTAGGGTAACCATATTTAATAACCATAAAAATACAAGACCGTTTCGACTACACCGAATAACTATCCAAATATGGTTGGTATCTACAAAAACCACTTAATTTTGATAGATATGATGACTCAAGCTACTAAAAATAATGTTTCCGACCGACCTACTTGCTAAATACTAGTTAGACTAATCCGAAACCCAGCCATACAATTTTCGGGTTTACTATGAAGAGTTAAAGTAGAATTTCTTTTGAAAGCTTTTAGTCATTTCAAGAACTTTTAATTACAATTTAATTTTAACTTTAACACCGGAAACGGTGCTGTCGGAAGGCAACCCTTGCGCTCGCGCAGCTGACCGCTGGCTGCGCTGGGGTAAATTTTAAAATAAACCTGTTTAAATTTTTTTAAAGCAATTTTGAGTGAGCGTCGACCTTGTGGAGTAGATTTACTTACTTTTATAAATTGAACAAGAAAGTTGATTTTTGTTGTAACGGGTTTATTCTTTTTTGTGTAAAGAGCCGATATTAAGAAAGTCATAAAGGTGTTAAGATTTTACTGAAAAAAAAATCCTATTTAATATCTTAACCCCTTCTAAATGACTGATGTTTACTAACTCCTCCTTCTACCATATTAAGAAGAGTTCAGTGTTATAGTCATTACAATTAACTTGCATCAAGTCGTTATTACTATCTAGAATTTTCTTACAACTATAGTTACGTAAACTATTAAAATATTATCAGGAATTATTAATAATATTATCTTAGGTTATCGTTCCTACTCGAATTAATTAATAGAATATTTTTTCGTGCAGCAAATGAAAAATACCTAACTGACTATATCTAGCTGTTCTTGGTTGTACAATTTATGCCTTCGAACAGGAACTACGCCCATTAGTAATTGATTCACAGATCACTGATAATAGCATAATGCATTCTTAGTTCTTATGAGTGTATTTGTATGATATTATTAATGTATATTAGTTATGTACTCATCGCTTCCTGTGGTGCAAGAGGCCAATAAGCGATTGTATCTTCTTTACGAGGAGCATCTGCATTAACACCAAAATAAATAGCATTATATTGTATAATAATGTTTGTGTAGAATAGCGCCGATATAATTATTAAATTGATGGGAAGCGGCGGTAGCCTAATGGCTAGGGCGTCGGACTTGCAAACATGTGGTTGCCGGTTCGAAACCCACCCATTGCACTACCCACGTGAACCCTCTCGTAATACAAGCATTGAGCTTGGTACGAGGGGTTAACAAGATTTTTTTAAAAGAATAAATAATATTAATACTTGAAAGTACGCACGGCTACACATCAAGCTATACGAAACCAGTTTACGCTAGTCTCTTATTGTAACGGAAGCCTGTACAGTGCGAGATCAGCTTAAACTGGATTTGTATAGGTTGACCTGTAGCTGTGTGTACGTCAGGCACAAAAAGAGCAACATATTTTAGTGGTCGAGAAAATAGGATATCGTGTTTCTAGAAGATGACAGATACTATTACTTGAAACAAATATTACAATAGCTTTATAGCCTCAGTAGTATAGGTACCTAGGTCAATATAAAATTGCAGAGAACAAACGTGCTATTATTCATAACATTCTTTGGTCAATGGTTACGTTGCGTACTATCGAGCCTAATAAAAAAAGTATTTTACTAACGTTTTAGAAATAATCAAATAAATAAGCAACGACTTTTATATAAGCACCAACGCAGATATAAACTATATATACATACCACTTACAAACGATGAAACAATGTTTTCTGTTTGTACTTAAGTTCTTTGATCTGCCGAGGTTACAGCGGAAATATGTATAGGAATACGTAGGTACGTAAGTGCAAATGCTATATACTGTATGATTTGAGCTTTTACAACTTGGTTGAACTTTTTTGCGGTTGAATATGATAAGTTTTAATTAAAACTATTGCTAGGTACTTTAGGTAGTTAAGTTGGTTAATAGTTAGTTGTTCATGTTAGTAAGTTAGTCTTCTGGTCTAGAATATTTACCTACGCGGATAATTATAGCGTAAATACAGAAAAAAATACAAATTATCACAGCAAACAATTAAATTATTATTATTTTTTAATCCATCAATAGAAATAATTAATGTTAATTTATTAAAATTCATCAAGTTTATCATTAATTCTGTCAGCAACCTCAGAAATACCTACTTCATTACACAAGGCTACTGACTCACAACTCACGTTTAGTTAGGTATGCAATGAAAACTAAAAATACTGCGTTTGAGAGTCGCAGGGTCGAGGCCGATACTCGAGTCAACGCCACTACACTATAAACACCAAACTGGTCCGCTAACTCGAGAATATTCCCAAAAACAACTGTGTAAATCACTTATTACTGAGTGAGAGTTTAGTCCCCTGCAGTATTTGAGAATTGTCAATGTACAGCATATAACTGAATCCCTAGTCAAAAAACATAATGGAATAAGAAATAAACACTGAAAATTTCACTAAATGTAAGCCATTTAATTTCAATCCTACTCCACCACCAAATATCTTATAAAAAAAAAATTATTTTTTGTATCCGAGTAGGATACAAAAAAAAACTTAATACAATAATAATTAGCATCGTCCAAATTACCTCCTCATTATTAATGTAGTAAGTACCTACGTGAAGCACTTATGAATATTATTAACTTCTTTGTTAAGATTTATTAAAACTTCTCACGCTCATGACTAGTTATAAAATACATCGTATTACCTGCTTAGTCCAAAATAAATGTAGGTACTTTTTTACGCTAATTTTGCTAGACGTGGTAATCCTTACCACTTTACCAGACATGACATATCTAAAAGTCTACGAATGAACTTAAAGTCGGTTTCGCGAGGTGAATAATTTATTATATAAATGATAAGGCATAATAAATGTCTGTCTATATTTACATACGGGTGTTTATAGCCGACGAATTCACCGAATGGAAAGAAAAATAAGGGTACTAACATACTTTTCTTTAGTTATTTACTGAGTAAACAAGAAAAAACGAACGCGGAATAAATATTGAATGAGTTGGTAAAGGTCAAAATTCAATGACAGGAAATCCGAGTTCAAAATTTGCATGTATAGATAGATAGGTTGTTAGGTATTGTCGACATAATTGTTATTCATTACCTGTATTTTTCCACTGAATTATGGAATATAAGTGTTATTGTCCAAAAAAATAAATAGTTTAAAATTAGGTAAACTAACTTTTTTGTTTAAATATTGATGACTTAAAACTAAATTTAAATAAACAAAAGAAATAATCATAATTAGGGAGGTACCATAATATTTTTATTCGTGACCAAGTCATTATCGTGGAATGTCCCGAATAATTAATACGTATGGTCAGTCTACCATACAGGAAGTCGCTGTTTAGCTTATCAGGATGGCGCGCCGAGTATCTGAGGCTCGTTTACCTGGTTTAACAGTTTTGTTAAACACGAACTTACTTAAATGACTTATCATACTTCATGGTAACCCTACTGTAAGGTAAAAGTAGAACATTTAAATTGTAATTGGGTAAAAATCTTGATAAAATAAGGTAAAAATTGTTTTGCTTTTATTGGGCACGTTACTAAATACTTGATTTTAACGACAAACATCCTACCTACCTACTTGCTGGATAATGTTCTCGTAATTAAATGAAATGTTAAACTACTGTTATACCCTTATTTGCACAATGTGCATTTGTTAGTTTAAGAAAAGCCTAACAACGTGCTTGGAGAAGTTTTCTGTTTAAACAAAAAATAAAGAGGAATGTGAGAAAGGGACTTTTTTTTAAGGAGGTGCATGGAGAATATATCTCTCTTCCGTGGTAGTGATCTCTCATCGCGTAAAGTCGGACTTCCGACATAATAAAATAAATGTGCGAGTCCGAAGACCTACACAAATAACGATTAAATAAATTTTACGATATCAACTTGGTAAAAAGACAGGGTCGTAAATGTTTTTAAAGCATTTATTATAATTGCCCCTACTAATTCCGATATTTTTGCGCAAATTTACAGTTTGTTCGAAAGTTCCGAACTGGCGCACAGATAAAAAATCACGTAATTAACTGTTTTTATACATAAATATCGAAATTAGTACAGAAAATAATCACGAATGCGAAAAACATTCATAACTACCCGTTGCCTTCACACCAAGCTTTTATATAAAAATGTAAGGAATGTACCACTGCAAAACCATTTGCAGCGTACATCAGACTGATGTACCCTACTGTGCTAATTGCTAGGTAACGAAAACAGTGTAAGCTTCACAAGCGCGAACTATTTCTAACTCGGCATGTAAATTATATACCTTTAAGTATGTTCCACCTACGATCTAATACAAATAAATAGTCATCTCATCAGCTGTGTTCTATCTTTGGCATGGGTTCAATAAACTCATAAGATTTCAGTAATGAGCCTAGAGCAGACTTTTCTTATTCCCAGACGGAACAAATAGGTTCTTAAGACGGGATTGACGAAGGTTTATTTGCTAAGAGATAATAAGACTGAATGATGTTCAAATAGCAGTGAAATAGGTACTCACTTTTCAGTGTTCTTTCAACCTAATTACCGAAGAATTAATAGGTACCTACTTACAACCTAAAACAAATTACTGCCTCATTAGTCTAGTGGTTCGGAGCAGGACTGTTACGCTTGGTTTGATTCCTAGGTCGAGCAAATTGTTATGAGTTTTATTTTGTTTTATTATTGTGTGTCAGAAAAAAATCACAACCTTAAGACCTTAACATACGGTATCATTTATTTAGTTGCTATGGTAAATTCTAAATAATCATTAGGAACACTAGGTAACAGTGACTCAGTAATAGGCACTCAAAAGCCAAATTTTTTACACTGATAGGTACGTACCTATCTACATGACGTTATGTGAACTGAGTACAGTCACACTTGGTTATTTCACGTTATTTCCTTCAAGCACGCATTTGAATCAACAGCGATTAGCAGAACCGTCAGATGAATCGTGTACAGGTGAATCATGTTGGTGAGATGATAAATTTTAAAATAGGTGAGTAGGTACCTACCTACCTTCGTATTATTTTGTTTACTAATTTCGATATTTATGTATATAAGTAAGACACTTAATTTAACGATTTTATCACTGCGGTAGTTCGGAACGGCTAATTTCCGATCGGCTTACTTATTTCGAAAAAACTGTAACTACATAGGCAATATAGGTTAATGAACCCAACCTGGGTAGGTTAGGTTAGGTAGTTAGTAGGTCCTTTAGGACCTACTAACTACTAGTTATTGTGGATCTCAGTTAATCTGAGTTGTGGATATTAATTTCTTTTAGTACCTAGTAGGTTTTGTAGGTGTTTATTGTATTTTTAGGGTTTTGAGGTATGGAACCCGATTCTGGATCACATTGTCCGTCCGTCAAGACTCTTGTTCTCGGCAGGTAAAAGGTATGGTCCAAAAAATGAGATTAATAAAATAAAATATCGAAGCTGTGTATTGGTAGGTAGGTACCTATTTGGTACCGAATCTTAAAACTATTGAGTAAATCGAAATTGAATTTCGCCGGGTTTTATAGGTATTTAGAGGGTCCAAAAATATGCGGGTTATCGTTAGGATTTCGAACCAATAATAAAATTACGACTGCAAATGCAATAAAATTACCAGTTGCAGCAGAATTGGTAGGTATAGTGTAGGACTGACCTACCTACCTGCTTAAAATAAATATTATATTTATATTACATACACATACCATCACGCCTGTATTCTCCGAAGGGTTAGGCAGAGGTGTACCAATGTACACCCACATTTCGCCGGTATGTTTACGTCCCATGTAGGTAATAGGGGGCGAGCCTATTACCATTAACCGGGCACAAATCCAGACTCCGAGCTGCTACTGGGAATATATTATAGAAAAACCCAATAACACTTTGCTCGACCTGGGGATCGAACCCAGGACCTCTAGCGTAGTCGCGCTTAGGACCACTAGACTAATGAGGCAGTATATTTATATTAATTTATTGTGATTCATACGGTTGTTAGAAGATAATAATTCTGGGTAGGTAGGTAGGTACCTACTTGTTATCTACTAACAACCATTGGTACCTATAGGCACAATATAAGAATAGTGTGGTATAGGTATAGGACTACCAACTTAAATAGATTTTTCACTCATAATAGGTACTTACATGTTACATACTTACCTAAGTAGGTACTTTGGTGACTGGAATATCGCACCTCTTTGATAAAACAATAAGGTTGGCTTAAACATATGACATAAACAATCATCAAGTTCAAATGTAAAGTGTGTTAGAGACGTCAGTCAGAAGACGACGACATATGTTTTTTCTTAGGGCTTCGCCCTCTTAATAATTTAAATAAACCAGAGATTTAACAGTTTAAATCCTATGTTATTTCTAATTAACCTGGCGCTCTGCTAAGTTCCCCACAGTACCTTACTAAATATCAATGCTGAATATTCAAAACAATAGGTAAGTAGGTATATAGATAGTGCAATGACCTCCGAGTAGCATCACGGAAACAAATGAATAAAGGCCGCATGTATATGTTTAAAAAAATACGTAGACCTGGGTAGTACCTACCTACTTGAGTGATGTCTAATAGGTACCTACTTAAAACTTAGGTGTTATTTGCCTCGGTAGGCAGCTTATGTAAGGAGGTAGTTACCTATTCAGTAAGGTAGGCACGAAAGCAAACTGCTTTGGTCAGCTAATGTAGCCGTAACTGCCTATTGCTTTTTTAACCTCATGACTTTGTGTCTAAGCTAAAGGACGATGAAAAATACACAAGCACCAGGATATTCAGCGAAATCTACGTAGATTTTTCGGCGTCTTTGGTCAGAGAGTTGCCTTAGTTTTAATATACGTCCATAGTCAATATTATACCATAACAATATCAAAACTAACAAACAATATCATTATACTATTACTAGAACAACAGTGATTACTAATTTGCATTTATCGACCATTATCAACGGTAGGTACAAAGAATTTTACAAAAATCCTACTGGATAAAATCAGTGCCGGTCGCCGGCTCCAAACAGGCATGCGAAAAAAACCAAAAAGTGTACTCACTCGCAAATTCGTTGCACAATATCTCACAACAAAATGTCACTTTTAATATGTCTGTGTAAATATATCAATACAAAAACATAAGGTTTTGGCACAAATTTAATTTCACTTGTTTATTTACGTTCGTTCGAATTTTGACAATCGTAGAGGTTATCGCGCATGCGTAGTGCAACACTCCCTCCTTCGGCTGCCGGCGCAAACTGACTGATGAACGAACTAAAATTGAATGTTTTCGCGGCGCGGGGAGAAAGAGAGAAAAGCATAACAAAGAGCAAGTGAGTGAGCGAGAAGGTGTCATTGACTAGACAGACGAAAGAATACTAAGGATAAGGTGGGGTAGCCGGTGTTTGGAAAGATTGTCTGTGAATCGGAAGATGTATGAGATTAGATTTGAGAACATTACGTTGGGGGTTGTTCTGTTTGTACGAAAAATCAATCGACCATAGTTCTTAAAGGTTCCCGGTGTTTCTTTAAACTGCTTTATTTTGTAAGGACTTTGAAACTATAAATTGAGATTCATTTTTTACTGACTTCAAAAAATGAGGAGGTCATCAATTCAATAGGCTCGCTCCCCATTACCCTAAAAACATGGAACCTAAACATACCGGGGAACTGTGGGTCCACATTAGTAAACCGCTGCTAATCCTTCGGGGAAAATAGGCGTGATGATCGTCTGTTATCAATAGGCATGATGACTGATTTTCAAAAACTGATCTAAAATATTCTTATGTATATACTATTTCCGAAAAATAATTTTTTTCTGCAATTAAAAAAGGTTTTTGATACAAAAATGCGATTTTAATTCAATGTTTTTAAATTAGCGCGAAAACGCTCCCTGGTGTCATGGCGTCTGCTTATGACGTCACTTCTATGTTTTGACATCGTATACAATAGGAGATTAAGGCCGGGTGGAACTGCAAAGCCCACATAAAAATGATTTTTTTTTAAGTAGTAAATAGTATAATTAAAATCTGAGAAAATAAATTTATATTGTTGAGTATATATTCTAGGGAACACATACAAGGGAAACACGATTTGATAAAGTTGGCTCGATAGAATAAATTCACAAAGATACCTCTTTTTTGTAATTTTATCTTCCATTTTCGGTTTTATTCTTAAAATAATAAAACCGAAAATGATTTGACATCATGTTTTATTTACTAAAATAAAGTTCATAGATAGCTCGAGAGATTTTACCCGATAGATTTTCTTTATTACATTAAATTTTTAATCAATTATTCAAGTAACTTACGAGGTGAGCCACTGACTGAGCCTGAGCCTCGCCGAGTGGATCGTAAATTACCTACTTGAATAATCGGTTCTTCAGTCCTACGATGGACCCACATGAGAAATGCAATGGCATGTTTGCAGCCTCCCTGTGAGGCAACACAGTGATGGCATTCTACCGATATAACTTCTTCCTTTACTTCGTCAACTATTAACGTCACTGCATATAACTTCGCGTGGACCTTGTGTTCTGGGCAGATTTTTGATTTAACTATAAGTACATAGATTTCCATCGCGTTTTAACTGAACGTAGCTAATCGCGTCGTCCCCATAAGATGGCCTGGAGGATCTAAAACAAAGAAATCGATAGGAAAGCATAATTTATAAAATCAAAACATTATACGAAGCTGTGCTTTTTAAAAGTGATTTTATTTTTTTAATTATAGTAGGTATAAAACAAATAATAATAAATAATACTTACATTGTAGTTTTAACATTTCTAAATTCTGCTGAACAGAACTCTTTGTTTAATACCAGGAACTGTCCCAGCATTAACAAATCAATTCTGGGCAAATTAGAGCTGTTTGCCTTGGTAAACCCTTGTTCCATTACTTAATAAGTTCTTACACAAGTTGTAGGACAAAAGCTAAGTAATATACAATTAGGAAATACATAATAAACAATTTTAAGCGCGGAGATCGTCGAAATTCGTACGAAATTTACGTGATAGCGACAGTTCAACATAGATGTGACGTAATTGAATCTGATTGGTGTTCAACTGAACATGGCGGACTAGTGTATTTTGTAGTTTTATTTTATCAAATAAATTAATAATCCCGTCTTACAAATAAAAATAAATATTCTTTTCTAAACATATTAATTATATTTCATTAAATGAACATATTATTTTAGTAATTCTTGCTTACTGTCATCATGCCTATTCAACTATAATATGTTTTTTCGTGTTTGTGAACTCTCTACTGATTGTGGACTGATTTCAATAACATTTTGTTTATTTTTTAATTTGGAAGAGTAAAGAGTATACCGACCCTCCCTAAGAGTTCGTATTCAATTTGCTATAGATATGATTGCTCAAAATTCAGAAATGAGTAATATAAAAAAATCAAACAGCCTTAAAACTATATTAAAAAACCAGCCAAGTGCGAGTCGGACTCGCGCACGGAGGGTTCCGTCCCTTACGATTTATGACGTATTAAATAAAACTTACTAGATAGATGTACCTACACCATATATTTTTTTTAGTTGTATCATTCTCTTATTTTAGAAGTTACAGGGGGGGGGGCACATTTTACCACTTTGGAAGTGTCTCACGCGCAAACTATTCAGTTTATAAAAAAAAAATTAGAAACCTAAATATCATTTTTGAAGACCTATCCATAAATATCACACATGTATGGGTTTGATGAAAAAAAATTTGAGTTTCAGTTCCAAGTATGGGGAACCCCCAAAATTTTTTGTTTTTTTTTTCTATTTTTGTGAGAAAGTCTTAATGCGGTTCACAGAATACATCAATTTACCAAGTTTCAACAGCATAGTTCTTATATTTTCGAAAAAAAGTGGCTGTGACATACGGACAAACAGACAGACAGACGGACATGACGAATCTATAAGGGTTCCGTTTTTTGCCATGTGGCTACGGAACCCTAAAAATGAGTAGTTTTTTGTAAGTTGGTGACGAAAAAGAGGAAAGAAATCAAAGGCACTGTCTTCTGAAACTGTAATACACATAATTTTTTCATAGTTTTGTTTATAAATTTACCTCATTTATTTTACTTTTTTGTACCAAATTTTTTTTTTAAAGAATAAGAAGTAGATTATAACCGATGAAGCATTGAGCAGATATTGCAGGTATTTTTGTTTTATCTCATCATCATCAACCCATTACATTGTCCCACTGCTGGGCACGGGTCTCCTCTCAGAGCTAGAGGGAAAATCAGTTGTTTTATCTAATTAAATTAATTCCATTTCTGTGATTGTATATTATTTTTATAATAATTTACGTAACTTATTAAACTAAATTTCTAACGATAAATCAAAACTTATACAAAATATCCATGTATGTAGTTAGAACCTAGCAAAAGGAAATTAGTTCACATTAAAAATAATGGCTTTTCGCTACCAAATGAAAAATAAAAGTTTAAGTATAAATTCAAAACGCGTAGTTAGCACAAAGCGTTGGCAATTTGGGAGCGGCTGCTCACACACAGGCGCAGACGTTTTACTCAACATTTAAACCCTTTGGAGGGCTTAATTCTATTTTCAACCTTACTCCTTGCTGATTACTGTCAAAGTCATCTTTTGTTTAAGTCTCATGTGTTATTGCAAAGGTGTGAGGGTAGCTCTTTTATTTTTTAAACAGGATATCCTGGCTAGGGCGTCCTGGCGGCCGTTTCCGAGCATACGGTTCATTAAGGAGTGAAGGTTCTATAAAAAAGCCAGTAGCACGTGTAGCCAGACAAGTGGGGGTTGAAAAACAAAACAGCTGTGTGTATGACGCAAGAATCGAGCGTAGTTTTTGAAGTTTAGTAGCTTTTTGTGTTTGCTCTCGTGGAAATGGTTGGGCTTCGTTCATTTGCAGAATCCGCCTGACAACGATCATCTTTCTTTGTTTGTTGTTTTAGTTTTTGGTCATTATTCATGTTAAGTTTATAATACAATGTTAATATTCACATACCATCACGCCTGTATTACCCGAAGGGTTAGTCAGAGGTGTACTACTGTAAGTTCACCCTCATTTCGCCGTTATGTTTAGATCCCATGTAAAACGGGACGAGCCTATTGCCATTCACGGGGCACAAATCCAGACTCCGAGCTGCTACTGAGAATTTCAAAGAAAAACCCAATAACACTTTAACCGACCTGGGGATCGAACCCAAGACCTTTAGCGTGGCAGTCGCGATTGTGACCATTAGACTAACGAAGCAGTCGTAAAATTCAATAAAATTATTCAAGTCAATAAAATTATTGCCATATATCCCTCTATGTACGGAAATTAAAATAAATAAATATAAAGTGAACATTTATAAAACACCAAAAATATTATAAAAAAAAATACATACCAACCTTTGATCAAGCTCACGCTTTCTACGAAAAAGGTCGTGTATCTACAGAAAATGTAATAAAAATAGAAATACTTCTATTAAAATATTTTTTATCCGCAAGTGACAAATCAACATAAAATCCCTCACTCCAATCGCAAACGAATCGTCTCTTTCATAAAATGGCTCTTATCTCTCAAGTGTGTAAACAAAGAGCTTCTACACCCACTCAAAATTGTTTCACAAAAAAGGCAACCCTTGAGTCCTTCCACTTGAAACGCAATTATTGGTTCTCTAATGGGATTTATGTGTATTTACTTTGCAGAGCTACTGACTATTTCAATGACAAACAAATAAGATAATAGTGTTTAGTAGGATAATTTATAGATAGAGTAATAATAGGTAACATTTTATTGGACGATAAATATTAAAATATCGCAGTAAATAAGTTTATATACAAAATCAGTAATTGGACAGTAAATTAAAAGTAAAAACCGTTTTTTTTTGTTTTTTTTTTATGTTTGGGTCACACTTTACTATTATTCTTGTTAACCCCTCGTACTAAGTTTAATGCTGGTGTTACGAGTGGGTTCACGTCGGTAGTGCAATGGGTGAAGTTCGAACTGGCAACCACATGATCGCAAGTCCGACGCCCTAGCCATTAGGCTACCGCCGCTTGAACCTTATTTTGTGAAATTATTGGAATAAGCCGCTTATGTAAAATTAATGTAATTATCTCCTTCTAACAAGGCTTAATCAATCTTTATTAAGTACTAGCAGATGATGTTAGTTATTTTCTTTGTTAATTTTTATACCCATACATTACTTTTACTTCGTTCGAACTAGATATACATAGAGTCATAGAGACCATTAAATAAAATAATTGCTTAAGTTTTCTACTTTGTCTCGTTACTATTAGTGTCTTGTATGCTCTGTGGGTCCTGCTATAAAACTTTACCCCTTATGGCGACAAATGGTAACATTATCCCATTACTGCTGTCACAGCTCAGTCCTCCAAAAGTAAATGAACTTGTCAAGGCTACCCAAATTACTGTACCATTTTGTGGTCGCGAATTATGTAAATTGAAATAGACAATTAGACTTATGGGTGAATGGCATTTTATACACTTATTACAAGTACTTACTAGTAGAATTCACTGATGAGTTACTTGCAAAATACACCTAAATGTAATGTACTTATACAATTAAATGGTAATAAATTAAAAGAGTACCTTCTAAATAAAGTTATTTTATGAAAAAGGAAATAAAGTTTATTATTTTAACTAAAATTTTAAAATTTCTTATTTTGTCCAGGAATTTGATGCTAATAAGCCGATTTATTCCAGCAGTGGACTAGTATAGGCTGATGATGATGATGGTGATGATGAAGCCGATTTATGAAGAGACCTACATCCAGCATTGGATGGCAACAGGTTGCAAAAGAAGAAGACGAAGAAGAGAAGCCGTTATAGTTCTGACACAGAATAATATTCACATCGATTAAACCGTAGGTATTGGTATAACTAATAATAATTTAGATACTTGATTTAGTCTCGCAAAAAAAATGAATTATTATGAAAGACATTAAGAACGGAATATTTTCTGGGTGAAAAATAATCAGAAATTCTGTATAGATGGAAATAATCCCAGAACCCCAGTCAACCACAAATCATAAAATTATGTTTGTAATCAGTTTCCGATAATGTTTTCGCGATGCGAATACATCCTAATTAAGAAATGAAAATCATCGTTACACAATGGCTCATTAATCAATGTAAAAATTTATATTTTCACATTCGAAGTTGTACTTTATAATTAAACATATGATTTTAAAGTGATTTGATTAAGATAATACGATAATTCAATCCCAACAATTAGGTATTTATCAAAATAACACAATTAAACTTATTATTTTTCGTTACTTTTAATGGATACATTTGAATTTATAAAAAAAAACTTGCTAAAACAAAAACGACACAAACATAATGTAGTAGGACTTAAGCAATTTGGTATGTAGGTATTGCAACACTCTTTGGCAGGCATATCCTCTTTATTCTTTAGAAATAATGCGTAGGTAAGTACTTATTTCATACGTGCAAAAGTTTTTAGCCGCCAAATAGGTAAGTACCTATTATTCGGATCACCAAATAACAAAGCTGTTAAAGAAAAAAACTCATTGCGCGATTCTATTTGTTCTGTTGTAAAGTGTATTTACCTGTCGCTCGTCGCCATCTTGGTTTCGCACCCTTCATTCACAAATTCCTTGACGGGCGGTCAGGCGGGAATTTCTTGGAAGTTCGTACCTAGTCACATTGATGAAATTGCCGGCGTGTAGGCATTGTGTAATAAATAGTGGTCTATCATGTAGGCACCTACGCAGGCAATTCATAAATTCTTTTGGCTACCAAAAAATGTCTCGGATAGAATGTGGTAGGTTAGGTAGGTATGTACCTACGCCTACACATCAAAATATACAAAACCACTTTACGCTGGCCTCTTATTATATGAGAAGTAGGGACACATCCCTACTTCTCATATAATAATCGATAAAGTCACAACTTTATCGATTTTTAATGAGATAATAATCGATTTTTCTAAAAAAAACTATTTTTTGATAATTCTCTATAACATAGAGAATAAGGTACGATTTCAAAAATAAATAAAATTATCTTCGACTAACGAATACGGAGAATAGGTACGATATCAATATTATGTTAGAGTAACGAATACTGAGAATAGGTAAGTTAACAATATTATGTTAGAGTAACGAATACAGAATCTCAATATGGCTGACTAATATTTGACTAGTACCCGGTAATAGGTATGGTATGCTTATAATGAGCTAGTGAATATATTGCGAGATCAGCTTAAACTAGATTTGCATAGGTTGACCTGTACGTAACCGTGTGTAATCTATCAACCTTACATACAAGTTTTATTATTAGGTATTTACTGCTACAATGGACAAGATATGTACACACGGCTACACATCAAGCTATACAAAACCAGTTTAGACTGACTTCCTATTGTAAAGGTTTTCCGCACAATTCAAGGCCAGCCAATATTGGTTTTGTATAGCTTGCGTACTTACCTACACCAAAAATGATAAAACACTGAAAGGTATTCAGCCGTGACTAACTGCGAAACGTTCACACAGATATGAATTTTCTAGTGAATGATGAATTCGGCTTCGGGCAGAGTTTGAACCTGCGTCCCTCTGGTGAAGTACACCAGACGCTTTATCATCTACAACCGAGGCCACTGCCTGTGATGTTGAATTTCTCTTTCACATTTAACGTCTTCAGGTGACGTCAGCAACATCTTTTGAAGACATTACTATGTCTTTCAAGCCACACAACTTCTTCTACAAGTGGTTCATTATCGAACGAGGTTTTGTATCGCTTAATGTGCATCCACCGAATAGAATAATGTTAAATCACTAACATCAGGCGTAGGGTGTGTGTAGGGTTACCATATTATGTTTCGTTTACTATAGGATAGGTATTTGGAGCCGTTACCATTACTTACAGACACGAACACAATAGGTGGAACATATCCTCGTAGAAATTAACAGAAATTCCCGAAGAGATTTGTATTGTAGTGGTATATGTCAGGCCATAAAATCAGCGTTGAATTAACTTTAAAAAAAAAAACTTACTAGCAATGTGGGTCGCACATTACTAGTAATCTTGTTAACCCCTCGTACTAAGCTAAATGCTTGTATTACGATTGGGTTCACGTCGGTAGTGCAATGGGTGAGTTTCGAACCGGCAAGATCGCAAGTCTGACGCCCTAGCCATTAGGCTACCGCCGCTTGATTCTGATGCAATATCATCTTAAATATAACTTTAGATATACCTATTTAGCTATCGTATCGAAGGATGTGCCAGATACATATTATCCTTAGATAGATTCTACATGGACAGTGAATGGATTATTGTTTTATTTATTTTATTAAAGAGGCAAAGATGAGGTCGACAGTGGAGCGAGCACACCCAGAAGATGCCTGTTCACCCTATTTTCGAAAATATTTGGGTTGTATAGCCTCGGAAACACAGACGCAGGAACGGGTGTTCAACTCCTTAGCTGTGCGCATTAAAAAAGGTAATTTATAGCGCTGTGTGCATTATGTATGAAGTAGGTATATCAACCCGATATGAATGAAGTCCTACGGTGCGTCTGGGCAGTCAAGAGACAAGACTATCCTTTCTCATTATGAACATAAGTTTGCTAGTCGAAAGTAGGATTGTTTTGTTTCTTTGTGAAATGCTATAACTTTTATGTCTGTATGTTTATGTATTTAAAGCGTCGGTAGCCTAATGGCTAGGGCGTCGGACTTGCGATCATATGGTTGCCGGTTCGAACCCCACCCATTGCACTACCGACGTGAACCCACCCGTAACACAAGCATTTAGCTTAGCACGAGGGGTTTACAAGAATACTAGCAATGTGTGACCCACATCGCTAGTAAGCTTTTTAAAAAAAAAAAATTTAAAGTATGTACAGATATAATCCCATTCCCTCTCCCCATGTACCACCCCTCCCCTCATGGACACTACCGGTGGATAGATAATTATATAAATTAGTAAATCTTACATCCCCAAGAGAAAACTCGAAGGTAAAAGATCTAGCGGATCAGATATCCGACCAACAAATCCGCTACTCTACATAAATTCGAAAAGTAATTGTATAAATAGGTAGGTATAATATACCTATCTACACGATGACTTTTTAATAAATTGGTGACGTCATATTATGACGTTTTTAAGAATACTTCATTAAGTCATTCAAATCGGTGTGCACTGTCTATGTGTTTAATTTATCATGTAGGTTTATGTACTGAGACAACGTCATTTCGATGGCATTCTATTGTAGTAGGTATTGCAGTTAACCGTAAACTTTACTAATAACCAGGAAATTTTCATTGATGATACGGCTCGGATATCGAATGACGTTGCTGCTTTACATGCTGCGTTTAGTTTTGTCTGTGACGCGTGAAATATTTACCCAATAACACTGCTTTACCTCTGAGCGTAGCAGTCGCGCTTAGGACCACTATACTAATGAGGCAGTCAGTGAGTCTAGATATACTTTAACTTAATCGGTCTATAATGTTCCCATTACTGGAAGACAGGCTTCTTCTCAGTGAGAGGGAGTGGGCCATAACACTGTAATCTACATTGCGGGCCCAGTGGGGGTTGGTAGATGTCAGCATCATGTATTCAAATTTTTGGTTACCTCGACCTGGGGATCAAACCCACGACCTCTAGCGTAGCAGTCACGCTTAGGACCACCAGACTAATGAGGCAGTCTCCTCCTTTCATTATCACGGAAACATTTAAACCATTTATCTTATTACACAATTTATATTATTATCCAGGATTATAACTACCTACATCTCACATTTCCGCGTATTTCGTGGCCCCTCATTAAGGATTACAGGCCGAAATGTAACTATTCCGTTCGCAAAATACGTTAAGCTTCACGTAAACTATTCATGAACTGAAAATGTATTCGTATAAGGATATTTTGTGACAGGCACAGCCACAAATAAAGCAGGATCTACTACACAATGTAAGTCTGGCTATGATGTGTAGTGCGGGTTGTATTGTGTAGTAGGGTGGCTATAAATTGGATAATATTTAGGCACTAAAATTAGTTTGGTATATACCGTAATATTTCTTGAACGTATCTTTTAATATAGCATACCATCACGCCTGTCTTCCTCGAAGGGTTAGGCAGAGGTGTACAAATGTACACCCACACTTCGCCGGTATGTTTAGGTCCATGTAATAGGGGGCGAGCGTATTGCCATTAACCGGGCACAAATCCAGACTCCGAGCTGCTACTGAGAATTTCATAGAAAAACGTCGCGATTTGGACCACTAGACTAATGAGGCAGTCAGAGGCATCTTTTAGATGAATAATTTATTTCCACTTTATAAGTAGGTACCTCATTCTTAATATTATTGAGAGACACGCAAAATATGCATAGGCATATAAAAATTATAGTGTTAACTACCTGTTCCCCGTGATTTCTGATTGAATTATATTTGCTCGGCTCCTATGTGTCATAGCATGAAGTAAAAAGCCTAAGTTACTCCTTATAACATTAGCTGCCTCCTGGTGATAGACCTGTCAAAATCGGTCCAGCTGTCTTAGAGTTTAGCGGATTTTTTGTCTGACTTTTTTCCAGATTTGGAGAGTCACGCGTACGTATGGCAAAAATATTCATCATCATTATTAATCCGTTACAAAGTCCACTGTTTGGCACGGGTTTTCTCTGAGAACGAGAGGGTAGACTGCAGTCCACCATGCTAGCCTACTGCGGGTTGGCAAGTATATTACGGTCCTCACATTTCAAGAAATACAACGTCGTCGAAGCCACGACCACTGCCATTAAAACTACAAAAACAAAACAATACACCGCTTATTCACAAAAACAGTACTAACAACAAAGAAGTTATTCAATTCAAGTGCTAAGTAATATTCAGACAAAGCCGGCCACTGAAATAGTAATTTATGGCCCGCCACTAACTGATTATATTATTTATGTAGATGTTGCGATTTTGCGGTCCAACTATGAATTATGATATTTTGACTAAAAACTATAATGTACTGCCTTATTAGTTTAATTGGTGGTGACGCTGGTCGGGTCCTTGGTTCGATTCACAGGTCGAACAAAGTCTTATTGAGTTGAACGAATTTGATCGTGACTAAGTACTTCATTAGTCTATTGATCGCAAGCGCGACTGCTACGCTAGAGGTCCTCAGTATGATTCCCAGGATGGACAAAGTGTTACCTATTTATTGCATTTTTCTATGAAATTCTCAGTAGCAGCTCTAGATATGTGTCTAGATATGTGCCCGGTTAATGGCAATAGGCAATAGCCGCCTCTAATAGGCTAGCCTATGGGAGCTATGGGACCTAAACATGCCAGCGAAATGTGGGTGAACATTAGTACATCTCTGTCTAACCTTAAAGGGAATATAGGTGTGATGGTGTGTTATGTTATAAATTTGACCGTTGCTTGAGCGTGCCTATCGCTTTTTTTTTTTTTTTTTTTTTTTTTTTTTTTTTTTTTTTTTTTTTTTTCTCTTTGATGGAGATGGCGCTGCCAGCACGCTCAGTTCGACTCGGTATTTAAAAAATCTTTAAAAATAGTAATTAAGTGTTTTTTCTGAAATTCTTATCACGACAGTGCATAACTAGAAGCAATAACTCAGTGAAAGTGTAGTCAGGAAATAGTTTCAATTTTAAACAACTTTTATGGACTAAATAGAATTAGTAAAAAAGTAAACAAACGAAGTGCAAAAATAAATGAAAATTACCATTATTCAAGTGTAAAAACTTTGTGAACACATAGATCAACAGTTACGTGTGAATAAATTACGTCCTAGTGCGTAAAACATAATCCAGAAAGTTTATGTGTGAACAATATAAATCGTTACGAAATTTAAAAATCCGCCAACTCATTATTGAATATTTGTTTACTTAAAATAACGCCACCTATTATCCAATAGTAAACAAAAAAAACATGTGCGACATCTATGGATGAGTAGCTTAACTAACACAATTGATCAATATTAAAATACTAATATGGTACTACGATTCACCGAAAGAGGGCATTTAATAATATTACGACATCTATAAATGAGTGGTTGAACTAGTACAGTTGATCGATAATATAATACTCATATAGTACCACGATTATCCGAAAGAGGTCATTGAATAACATTACTGTATAAAATTACTTTATAAGAATAAAATTAATCAATATTCTGAAATGGAGAACCAAAATGTTACTTTTCGATCTCAAAATGTTAAAAAAAAAAATGAATCATTAAACATGTCATTTACATCGATCACCTCAGACTGTTTGGCAAGAAGCTTACCAGATTTATCCACTGCACAGTTATATAATGAGGAGTCCGAGTGCTATAAAGAACAAATATTAAAATTACAAGAACAACTACAAATCGCGCATGCTGAAATAGACAACTTAAATTCGGAAAACAGCAATCTTAAACACCAAATTAATGAACATGAACGTAAAATCGTACAATTAAAACAAATTTGTACAGGCTCGCCACAAGTTGTAAAAATCAATTCTCAAAAAACGAAGAAAAAACTAAAAATAATGCAAAATAACAATTTAAACACGAGTACTGTAGAACTTGGACTAAAAACAGATGACGAAAATATTCCAAAAGATGGCGACACCAGTAAGATGCACATACAACAACAAAATATACCAGAGTCTGTAGTGGCTCCAGATACCCAAAATGGCGTACGAGAAATGACAATATATAACTGCAAATACAATCAATCACAAGATGACACTAAAACCTTAGAAAACATTAGTGTAAAAAACAACCGAAAAATATTCATTATAGGAGAACAGCAGTGTATAGGTCTTTGTAAAAAACTATCAATTTCGAGGGAAACAAATAAATACGAAAAATATAACACATACTCCTTTATAAAGCCGTATGCTAAGTGTAACGAGTCATTGAAACCATGCTATAATTTGGACATATCTGAAAATGATTGGGTAATTCTGTGTATTGGTGAAAATGATACAAACCCAAACCAAATACAATTTCACTTAAAGAATTGTTTAGAATTGTTAGCCAAATGTAATGTAATAATACTTAGCGTTATAAGAAATAGATATCTTAATGAAAAAAAACTAAATACTCTTCTAAAATTGACATGTCACACTTACCACAATTGTCATTATTTGGATATATCTAATTTCAGTGAAAATTATTATAACTATCACTACTTACAGGGTCATATATGCAGGTTAATCAATATTACCATAGATACTAAAGACTATGAAACTAAATACATTCCTACGGGTACAAATAAAGCAAAACCCTATTATCTTACTCGTAATTCACATGGCCTACCCAAAAGTTCCCCTATGGAAACATGCAAAGTAAAAGGGACTATCCCATATTATTTTCCTATTATTAAACATGATTCAACTATAACTTCTTCTAAAATATTAGGCGATGACAGTTTTTTATGCCAAAGAAATTAAAAAAAGATAAAAAAACTAAAATAAGATTACTTCATCAAAACATTGCGGGCATTCTAAATAAAATTGATAACATAGAATTAAGCCTAATTGAACTTACGAAAAATATCGATCCAATACAGATTTTATGCTTTAGTGAGACTTTTATAAAAAGAGGCGACGAGACTAATATTACTATTAAGGGATATACAGTGGGCAGCTACTATTCTAGAAAAAAACAAAAGCGTGGTGGTACATGCATTCTGACATATTGCGGAATTGACTGCAAGCCAATAGAAGTATGTAAAGAATGCTCTTGTGATAATATATTTGAATGTTGTGGTATAGAAATTCCCAGTATGAACACAATAATAATATGTTTATACAGAATACCTACTTCTGACATAAATTCATTCTTTAATAAACTAGAAATACTGTTACATAAATTAAGATACAAAACTATACATAAAAAAATCATATTAACAGGTGATCTAAATATTAATATACTATTAAAAAACAAAAATACAAATACTTTAAAAAATATTCTATCAAATTTTAATTTAACTTTACACATAAACGAGCCAACCCGGCAAAATAACTGTATAGATCTCATAGCAAGTAATCACGAAGAAGCACGTGGGTCGGTTCATCGGCTCTATCTATCTGATCATGACACCGCGCAAGTGTTAGAATTTCCAGGAAGGTGTGAAAGAATTTCACGATATTGGTACGTTAAAAAACGAGACTTTAGTGATAAAAATAAAGAAAAGTTTATATATTACATATCACAATTATCTTGGCAGGAAGTCTACGCGGAATCAGACGTAAATAAATCGTTTAATATTTTTCACCAGGAACTTACATTATATTATGAATTATGTTTTCCCTACTATAAATCTAAAATAATTTCAAACATTCAATCTCCTGCATGGATAACTAAAGGACTGAGAAAAGCCAGCGGTATTAAAAGACAATTAAGGTTTAACTATTATAAATATAAGCAAAAAGAAACACTTAAAAAATATAACACTTATGAAAAAATATTAAAAAAATGCATCATATGGTCTAAAAAAAATAATACTAGAAAACAACTAAATCTAGCAAAAAATAAAGGTAAAGCCACATGGGATATAATAAAAGATAAAAATAATAATATCAAGTCGATTAACAGCATAACATCAATACAAAATGATGGAACTATTACTCACAATCCAACTCAAATAGCTACAATATTTAATGACTTCTTTATTAATGTTAGTAATGGAAATAATTTACACTCGCCTAACGATCAATATAAAAAATTATCAATACATTTTAATGAAAAATCTATATTTTTGAGACCCACATCAGAGCTTGAAATCATAAATATTATTAAATCATTAAATAACACCAGAGCTGTAGGGTATGACTCGATTACTACAGAAATAATTAAAGCGAGTGCTTGTGTCATTGCCCCAATTCTTGACCACATAATTACAAACTCCCTGATGCAAGGAATATTTCCAGATAAATTAAAACATTCTATTGTAAAGCCATTGTATAAGAAAGGTGATAGAAAGCAACCTAATAACTATCGTCCTATTACTCTTGTACCTATAATATCTAAAATTTTTGAAAGAGTTTTTTACAACAGATTAATTGAATTCCTAAATAAACATAATATTATTAAAAAAGAACAGAATGGCTTTCAACAAAATAAATCAACCTCTTTAGCAGCATTTTCCCTTATAAGAAATCTAACTGAATACATAGATGAGAAAATTCCTGTTGTAGCCATATTCTTTGATATGAGCAAGGCTTTTGATTTTGTAGATCATGAGATCTTGCTCACCAAATGTGAAAAATATGGCATTAGGGGTGTAGCTTTAGATTGGATACAAAGTTTTCTTACCAATCGTAAACAATGTGTTGAAATTACTAGTTTAAATGACAGAAATGAATACAGTGTACACAAATCTATATACAAGGTCAACAAATTCGGAGTTCCACAAGGTAGCGTTTTAGGCCCCTTATTATTCTTATTGTACATTAATGACTTACCAGACTCAATAAATTGTCAAAGTGTACTATTCGCAGACGACATATCTGTTATAGTGCCTTACAAGGATAAAGAAACAACTCACGAAATTCAAATAAGTAAAGAAGTACAATTAGTATTAAGATGGTTAAAAGCAAACAAATTAAATGTAAATCTATCAAAAACGAAATTCATAAAATTTGGTACGTATAAAAGTAAATACTCTGATAAAAATAACATTAACATAAAAATAGGAAATGACATTATAGAAGAAGCTGATAGTATAACATTTTTAGGTATAAGTCTTGATAGCTTTTGCAACTGGAAACAACATATAAATGATGTTTGCCTCAAATTAAGCAGATTTGTCTACGCCCTGAGAAAGCTTCGAATCAGGTCAGATGAAAAGACTGCAGGTATAGCATATAAAGGCTATGTAGAGTCAATCCTTAGGTATGGATTAATAATATGGGGGAATTCCACTGATATCAGTCAAGCATTCATCGCACAAAAGAAATGTTTACGAGCTATTTGTGGAGTAGATCCACTAGACTCCTGTAAACCCCTATTTAAAAAACTAAACTTGATGACATTGACCTGCATGTATGTTCTTGAAGTATCAGTGTTTGTAAGGAAGTATAATGACTTTTTTAAATTCAAAGGGGATCACGTTACTAAATACAGACCAAGAGATCCTACTAAAATCATCATTCCATTTTGCAGAACAAGTTTAAATAAAAAGAATGTGTATCACATGAGCATATCAGTTTTTAATAAACTGCCAAAGAGTCTGAGGGAACTTCCATTTAAATATTTTAAAATAAAGTTAAGAAAATGGCTAGTGGATAAGTGCTTTTATACCATAGAAGAGTTCATGCAACATAAAACAACTGTATCTGATTATTTGTAAAAATAATAATTAATATAATGTGATATATAACAGTAATAAATATGCTAAATATTAAATAAATATACTAAATAATAATATAGCCTGACATTTGTTAGTAACATAATATATAATTTAATAAATTTTGTTAGTAATGTAATATTAGTAATATAAATTATAATACATATCAATACATCATTATAAATTTTTGCATGCCTATTACAGGCAGAATATAGCTTGAACTATGCACCATTGTTAAATCTGGTACCACCTGTATTCTGTGCAAATAAATGTTTTCTTTCTTTCTAGAAACGTCTTTGCACTGAAGTTTTCTCGGCCTAGCTAATAGGTATGCCTCTTTTCCGTAGCCTGCACTGATGATGATAAAACTATTTTGTGGCACAAATAGGCTTTGTGCATAAAAAAAAACGTGTAGGCGAAATACTAAACCAAACCAGTATTTCAGAAACTTAATATTTTACCTTTACCCTGCCTTTATATATTAGAAATATGTGTCTTTGTTAAAAAATACCTCTTTCCTATTTCTATGTTAAAAAACATCTCTTTGATAAATTCTGTGACAACCCTAATAGCCGATCCAGACATAAAAATAGATTATACTTACCCCAAATAATATAAGAATTATTTAAAAGAAATACTCATTGCATGTGCATCAAAATATTTAAATATCTACCTCAGCAACTTACTCAACTACCATATCTATTATTTAAAAAAAATACTTTTTAAATTATTACTATATAAGTGTTACTATAGTGTTAAGGAATTTCTAGATGATAAGTTAGATTACAAAAACATATCGTAGTTTATAGTGTAATAGTAATCTGTATTAATCTAATTGTGTATTTGTTGCACTAGAAATATATTTGTACGCCGTACATGGCAGAATATGATGAACCTTAAAAAAGCCTTAAGATCTTTGATGTACCATATTCGAGCAAATAAATTATTTGATTTGATTTTTTTATTTTAAAATTATTTCAAAAAGGAAGGAAGAAAAAACTTCACGGACAAGATAGTTTTAAATTAGGTGATCTAATGATAGTTTCAACAAGTACACACATCGATACTAGTCAACCTTTACAATATCCAGTTTAAGCTGATCTTGCATTGTATAGGCTTTCCGTACAATAAGAGGTCAGTATAAACTGGATTTGCGTAGCTTGACGTGTAGCCGACTTAGCTCTCGTCACCATGTCCCTCCCTCGCATCTCATGAAGGCATAAATTATTGAAGTTTGAACTTTATACCAATGATATTACGGCTATTATAGAGGCCTTCTTCAGATGGAATGACTATTACGGAGGTAGACAAATTTATATGATCCCAAAGGGGTTGTTATCGGAAATATCGGATATACCTACCTGAAGGAAACGTTAACTATCAATATGTGACCGTAATTTCATATCGCTTTATGAATTCAGAAACTTGTGTATATTGTGATCGGTTTGGCTGAAAACCAGCTTATCTGTCTATCATTTACTTATGCTGTACCTACCGTGTCCCTTTCAGCGCAATGTGTCAGTCACAGGACTATACTTAATTTTTTTGGTTTTAATATTAATTGTTAGTTGGTATTGTATATTTACAAACTCCTTTTTCTGAACGGGCTACACAGAACATCTAAAACATCGTTAATATAATAACTAGCTGTGCCTCGCGGGTTCACCAGCTTCGCCCCGCTCCTAAGGGTCATAAGCCTGTAATAACCGATAACCTTCATTTAGTTTTGAGCTTTCAAACGCAAAAATACTTTCGAATCCGTCTGGTAGTTCCAGGGATTAGCGCATTCGAACAAACAATAAAAACTGTTCAGCTTTATCATATAAGTATAGGTATATACATAGGTTAGTACAGGTAAAGAATAATATCTACATTTATATAACCTCTAATAGAGTTCATCCACAGGCATCTTCGCTGGGTGAAGACAAGTATTTCTTCAATAGTGTCAATTTTGCCTGGACGCCTCGATCGAAAACCTCACACTACTTTGTTACCTACTATGAAACTATGAGTCCCTAGTAAATTGCTTTCCAGTAAATTGGAAAATTCTTCTCACAATGTGAGACATCTTTACTGGTACCCTATGAAAGTAAAATAGGTACCTACCCGCTACGAAAATTACGCCGCCATTTTGCGAACTAGAAGCACGTAGTGGGGATTTTCGGAATTTTCTTGGTAATCAAGAAATTCGAAGTAATTAGGATCCGATGTAAATGTACTCGTCTCATTTTGTTTCTGCGTACAAGTTCTTTATAAGGTAGGTAAGTATGTTTTTTTACATTAATGTCAATACTTAATTAGATTTACAAGTATACCTAATCACTTAGATATAGTTTACTAGACTGCTTCATTAGTCTAGTGGTCCTAAGCGCGACTGCTACGCTAGAAGTTTTGGGTTCGATCCCCAGGTCGAGCAGTGTTACGAGTATTGGGTTTTTCTATGAAATTGTCAGTAGCAGCTCGGAGTCTGGATTTGTGCCCGGTTAATGGCAATAGCCTCGCCCCCTATTACATGGGACCTAAATATACCGGCGAAGTGTGGGTGTAAATTAGTACACCTACTGCCTAACCCTTCGGGGAATACAGGCGTGATGGTACCATCACGCCTGTATTCCCCAGTACGTTATGTTATAGTTTATTTTATACCGACTAAAAACCACACTTGCGCTATAGTATTGGCCATAAGATTTGTGACATTGCCACAGATATGACAGGCTGTTCACTGGATCTGGACCCCTTCGAAGGGCGAGGCCTTGCCTCGCGATTTGCTTGAAGCCTACATGAGGCCCACTGTTGCTGTACTCAACCTTTATGAGGATATAACCTATTTACGATTTCTACACAATCAAAAAGTCACAGTAACTTCGAATAGATAAGGTTGCCCAGTTGTCAAATACAACCTAACACACCTACAACCCAACAACCTGCAACCAACTCCTATCCAATATAAAAATGTACGAAAGTAGTTGGTAGCAGTTATTTTATACGACGACGATATCACAATTATCACCTAATTCGCATAATTTACACGACAAACATAAGGTACCTACCTACCTACCGTTATATTAGTCACCAAAATGATTCGCGTCACGACCGACATGCACGTAGGCAATTTGACTCATTACTGTAACTAAGTAGATGTTGACGAATTTGATAATTTTATTACTCATTATAATATTTAATCGTTTGAACTAAGATACCTTAGACTTTCGCGGTAGAGAGTATGTTTTTGGATGGTCTAAATGTTACGTAATTTCACTCTGTTGTGGGATGAGGTGTGATGCCCTAAGGCCCTTCGACTAGGCTGTTATTTTCGTCTCCAATGCAGCGGTCTCAGATTCGATTTCCAGGTCGAGCAGTGTTTTTGCTCGATCTCATTAGGAGCAGTGTTAGCCCTGTGGTAACGGTCGCGACTTACGACTTGTAACTCGTAGGTTCGAACCCAGACAGGCGCTTTACTTTGTGTAAATTAATTCATCACCATACATACTATCACGCCTGTATTCCACGAAGGGTTAAGCAGAGGTGTACCAATGTACACCCACATTTCGCCGGTATGTTTAGGTCCCATGTAATAGGGGGCGAGCCTATTGCCACTAACCGGGCACAAATCCAGACTCCGAGCTGCTACTGAGAATTTCATAGAAAAACTCAATAACACTGCTCGACCTGGGGATCGAACCTAGGACCTCTAGCGTAGCAGTCGCACCCAGGGCCGCTAGACCTCACCAGCAGCAGCAAGTGGTGTATTTCATCACCACTGCACCGAAAACGGTGACGGAAAACATCATGAGGCAACTGATGTCCTTGAACCAAAAATTCGAACAAAAATTACATCTACCAACCCGCACTGGGCCCGCGTGGTGGATTACGGCCAACTCCCTCTCGCCGAGAGGACGCCTGTGTCTGCGCAGTGGGAACAATATAGGGCGATTATGCTTATGCAGTGTTATTGGAGGTTTCTACGCAATTCTCAGTAGCAACTCGGAGATTGGAATTGTGCTCGATTAACGGCAATAGGCTTCTACACCTCTGCTCTGCCTAACCCTTCGAAGAATACAGGCGTAGTATGTAATGCTATAGCCCGTATCCTTGTCTATCATCTTATAACAATAAAAAAGGAAAGCATAGCTCCCTCTTCTATCTCTCATAGGCATCTCGAATTGGTACTGTAACAAGCACTTGTGTATTGTTATAATGAGTGTCTTTATACACACGGACAATACACCGCTAAAGCATAAGGCACAAAGATATCCGGTAGGTACCCCGCTGTGTGTATCCGCATTATTTTGTTTGACGAGTACTTTGTACTTTGAAATGCTTGAGGAACTGTCTGTTCTTTGTTTGAATGTTGTCTTACCTGTCAAGTTTACAGGATATAAGGTAGATTTTGGTTATTATTGTTATAGGCTAATATCTACGAATAAACAAGCTAAGATAGAGAATAATAATTATATTCGTGACGTTTCAGTAGTCATGTGATAGTCATCATCATCAACCCATTACATTGTCCCACTGCTGGGCACGGGTCTCCTCTCAGAACGAGAGGGAATAGGCTATAGTCCACCACGCTAGCCTACTGCGGGTTGGCAGACTTCACACGCCGTCAAGAAAATCTATCAGGCATGCAGGTTTCCTCACGATGTTTTCCTTCACCGTTTAAGCGCGTGATAATTAATTATTAATACGCACATGACTTCGAAAAGTCAGAGGTGCGTGCCTTGGATTTGAACTCGAGACCTTTGACGTGGCAGTCTAATGGTCATATCACAAGGCTATCACTGCACTGATATAGTAGTAGGACTACTGTGATAGTAGTAGGTATTAATAAAACGGATATCACATTTCAGGCATTTTTTTTTATTATCAGTAGAAAACTCATGGATAGTTGAATTATAATATATCTAATAACAATAAAAGTAGGTACCTAAATAGGTACTCAACTTACTAACAGAACTATCGTTTACTGATAATTCAACAAAAATCCGCTTTTAATAGTTAAAGAAACGTGAAGAAAGTTTATTTATTGATTAAAATGCTTGTTAGCGCCTACAGAAATTGTTACCGCAAAATGCTTTTGAACGCTTTTGCCCAGTGGTAATTGTACGCCTTTATAGTAAATACAAAAGCCTTTTAACGGTGGCGGTGTAAGTAAATCAGAAGATTGTATAGGTATTATAAGTGTGTGGTTTATTGAATAAATTTCAATAAAGCTTTGATCATGATTGCGTATTCACGTGAAAAGTAAATTAAGTGAAGCCTTTGGAAATTAACTTTTGAAATAGCTTCCAAATATTATTACTAAAACTTGTTTATCAATATCGCGAAAGAAAATATTTGTTATTGTATTCACAATTTTATTTGGAGGTGGTTTCAGATGAGACATTAATTTTATACAATTAAAAAAAAAACATCGGCATTAGACAAGAGCCAGCTATCACTAAAACTGACAAATTTGACTTGCGTAATTATGACTATCTCATTCGTCTAGTGGTCCTAAGCGCGACTGCTAAGCTAGAGGTCCTGGGTTCGATCCCCAGGTCGAGCAAAGTGTTATTGGGTTTTCTATGAAATTCCCATTAGCAGCTCGGCTAATGGCAATAGGGTCGCCCCACGGAGGAGTGAAAAAAGCGGAGATGCCGCAAGGCAAAATTTCTTTAGAAAGCAGCGTCGCCTAAATGCGGGTGACAGGGGGTCGAGGTACGGCGATAGCTCCACCCCACGATAGAAAACCCGCCCTTTATTTGTAAATCCATCTAGTGGTGAATGGAATTATTACAGTCAAATTGAACTAGTTATTTTCATTTTAGTTCGTCTATTTGCCACTATGGCGTAACAAAGCATGATACATTGATCCAGAACATTCTATGTGCGTTAGAATTAGGCATGTTAAAAAATAATCGATTATTAAAAAAACTATTATTATTTCATAAAAATCGATTTTTATGATCAATTATTATTTAAAAAAAAACGATTATTTATTCATCGATTTTTTTATTTTAAGCGTCCCCTTTTTCGTTTTTTTTCAACTGGCATTAAAATTAGAAGAAACACCGCTACCCGCTATCCATTTGAGGGCAGGGGGGGTTCGTTATTATTTTGCAAATTGTTCGTAGATAACCTTCGAGCAACAGGGAGTAGCCTTAGCGATTTATTACCAATAGTTCTGCCATTTTTTTGCGGGGGGAAATGTGCCCACAAGCGCAGTTCCGAATTACTACAAACAAAACTAAAACTGTAATGACGACACTAACACATACAAAATTAAACAATACCAACAAGCATTGCACAGCGCTGAAACAGCAAATAGCCGTCTAACCAGACGAAAAAACATGCAGCACTAAAACGCTTTTTAAGTTAAGGCTCTCTCGCTAATAAGAAAGGTCGAAAGCGCCGTAAAATTCATGGCGCTTTGACGCATAGGCGTTTGGTTAAAGTAACATCACTAAATTATTCATCGGCAAGAATTCGGATTTGTCGCTCGACCGATACGTATTTTGGAGGGGCTAGCGGACTCAATGTTGGTACACAAATCTGATAATTATTTAAAATAGAATACACGAATTTGGTGTCTAAATGTAATTAAATAGAAAAATACGGTAAAGATTTATTTACATGTGAAATGTCATACCATGTTTTAGTAGATTTGATGTTCCAGAAAATAAAAATCGATTTTTAAATAATCGTTTTTTTTACCGCAAAGTCACATCCCTAGTTAGAATGGCTCATCAATTAAAACCGACTACCTACCAACAGATGGCGCATTTTTCTTATTTTCAATTCTTGTTCCTGTTTTATGCATAAGGTATATAATTTATCTATAAAGTAACTTTTAGTAAGCAAAATAAACATTAGCAAGTAATTTGAGCAGAAAATTGGCTACGAATAACATGCATTGATAGTATAAAAACACGTAATCTATAAGAAGTTGTTAGAAATCTTAGAATGCTTCTCTTCAACGGTAGATGTCTCTATCTTCAATCTGGCGATCAAGCTAGAAAATTTGTGACTTTTTGACTTACACGTGAAATATTATGCCATCAACATGTTTTAGTTTTGATCCGGAACAATTGTTGCATCCAACAACAGCGCACTTCATTATTAAAACAATGTAAAAATATTAAAAACCTATTAAAATACGACGGATCCACGGATCCGAACGCGATCAAGATTCATTCGAAACTAAGGTTTTCGGCCCCGCCCACTGTGACGTCATGACCTACTTGGAGGCGCATGACCTACTTGCCTTGTGGCATCTCCGCTTTTTTCTCTCCTCCGTGGGTCGCCCCCATTACATAGGACCTAAACATACCGGCGAAGTGTGGGTGTACATTAGTACACCTCTGCCTAACCCTTCAGGGGAATACAGGCGTGATGGTATGTTATAAGTTGAAAATATTTACATTAAACAACTCTCTTTCGTTTCTTACGTATGTTGATAGTGGATTAAAACCTCCTTGCAAGGAATACAAACCTATGCTTATATAAACTTCATTGAGCAGTCTATGAATGCTGGTTCCTTTTTCGGAATCCACCCTGACGAAGTGTGAACGTTTTTTGAATACTGACTACTAAATACAGATAGATACTATATCTATACGTTGTCCATTATGTGAAGCGTTTTTTGACAGATGGAACTAGTGATTGCAGAAACGTAACAATGCGATTATCGACCCGATTATTGACACTTTGATTACTGTCTAGTAGTGATTATCGCTTGTTAGGTTATCGAATCGAAAATGGTGCAACGACGACCAATAATAAATAAATATGTATAATATTCATCTGATTGTATTAATTTTTGTATAATATTCATTTTCCATCCATTTCTTTTCAAAAAGATTGTTTAATTTATATTTTATTGACATTAGAGTGGATGCCATTTTCCGATACTGATTTAATGTCATTGTTCAAAATGATTGCAGCGAATACATTCGATTGCATCACTAGACACGGTAGAATGTGGTAGAATGTAACTAAATTTAATACGCTTAACAATAATCATTTTTTTTGGAAAATCCGTTACATTTATGGTATTATAATGTCTGCAGGGAATCATGATTAAGATAATTGAATAACATAAGGTAGATAATACATTTATTTTGTAACGCATTTCAAAGTTAACTTTTACGTAATCTGGAACACCTATGCTCTAAGGCAGTCAAAGGCATCTGTCAAAAAACGGTTCACATAATGGACAAAGTATTATGAAATCGCTGTATAACTGTATTCTAGTGTTGAGCTGTCTTTATATAATTGATTATATAAGTATATATCCCCCCTTGAAATAAAACTACGGATTTAATCGCGTTATGCGTGCCCGGTGAATGGCAATAGGCTCGCCCCCTATTTCATGGGACCTAAACATACCGGCGAACTGTGGGTGTACAATAAGTACACCTCTCTGCCTAACCCTTCGGGGAATACAGGCGTGATGGTATGTTATGTATGTTATGTTATCGCGTTATATTGATAGGTATTATTTAATTTAAAACCCAGAAGAAACCAGTATTTATCCCTCCCTTTTTCATCGGCCACCCTGGCACTACGTGCACTACGTGTCCAGCAAAGGCTCCTCCATTCCTACTAACTTTTTTTGCATTAATTATAAAATTAATCCTCTTTCATAATCATTGTCAAAGGATAGGTCATTATCTAAAAGTGCCTAAGGCATCCGAAGGGTTAAGGAGGGCATTTATCTTCGTGAACAGAATTTTAAAAAAGAAGAGACAATTTTTAAAACAAAGACAGCCAAAGCTGTACTGTTGTACAACCACAGTTTATCGATGTCGCAATAAAAAAAAACCTGATATTATTTCTGAAATGCTTTCATAGAGAAACAAAGTCGAATTTAGGGTGGCAGATTTAACTGCAGCAATCTCGCTATTCAAGCAATTGAGAGCAGGAAATTCTGTTTAATAATAATTCAGAAGTCGACCCGATGTCGTCCAATTTTCATGCGCCGCCACTGCAATGTAATTTTATTAGTGTGGCTCTGCGGCTATCGTTTATTTGCACTAAACTTCCGAGCATACAGCGCACGGCATACGCCATTTTCGCTCACAATCCGAAGTTTTGTTTGAGCCATTTCTGAGGTTTTCTATAAAAGGAAAATATGTATTGACGAATTATCTGGCAGACGGTCCATTAGGATTTTCTGAGTAACTATCATCTATTTAAACTATATGAGGTATCCATAATATTATATACCTATATTAGTTAAAAAAATTTATAAAAATTTTAAATGTTAAATATTTTTCTTTCTTTTTTCTTTCTTTCTTTCTTTCTAGTTGCCCGAAATGTGTTCATCGGCATTTCTACGAATAGCATTCTATAGAGATTATCGCACATCCCAAACACTAGGTACCTATAGTCCTAGCGGCGGATCCTGGTCGCTGAAATCGGGCAAGATCTTTCCCTGCCAGCGGTGGTGGCTAAAATGTTGGCAAAGACGGCTCACTGGAGGGCGGTAGCCTCTTTTTGCGAGACTATTATGATCCAGAAGGAGGCCGCCGAGCGGGATCGTGAAAGAGCTGATCCCGCTCGAAGAAGAAGACGCTGGGGCGGCAACCGCACTGGTGTTTAGCCCACCAGGCTACTGCGAAACCCCCCTGCCTGTTATCACTAACGACGAGCAGGGGGCCTTTGGGGCCGTGAGTGCCTGGAGTGGGGACTCTGGGCGCCCCTCAAGCGACTCCAGGGATGACGGAGGCACGAAGAGGTCTCGTGCTACCGTGCGCACGACGCAGCGACTGGGTAGGGAGTTTTTGTGACGGGCCTAAGTATAGGCGTGGCACAGGAAGGTTCCCGGACCCTTCCAACAATGTGCTGAAGATGGCCACAGGGGGGGTTTTAGTGCAGTAAAAATTCCACACACCCAGGCCTACTCCCAAATAGGCCGGCAGCCTTTTGAAGGTCCTCCCCGACCACAAAAAAAAGGTACCTATGAGAACGCTTTCTTACGGCGATCCTTTAAGACGGGATGGAAAAATTCCCACGAGGTTAGGCAATACTTTGAATCTCGTAACAGTGCAGGAAACAGCCAGTTAATTTATACTAACCCCATGACAACGCCACCGCGGAGTGTTAGGGGTGTCTAATTAATAACATTGAAAAGTTTTGAAGTAATTTTCGAGTTTCGCACAGTGACTTTATGGAAATCCGTCGAAACTTCCGCAACCTTGTTTACACGACAAGCAAACATTTCTATATTAATATTAAAGTTGATTGTGATGAGCATTGGATAAATCAATTCCGTGCTCTTGATTAAATCTAAAAAGGAATCAGGAAATTGGTCGCCGAAGTTTGTGAGCGAGTTAGAATATCCGTGAATGTGTAGGTACCGATGTACCGAATGGGATTGGATGCAAGAAAATTAGTCGATTCAATTGAATTTGGATCGAAGAAGCTCAGAAATACGTGACGTTGCAGACAAACCGCGGTAGCAGTTAACGTCTGTTCAATAATAATATGTTTTTTTTTTTATTTGGTTACGCTTATTTTTGTTTAATTTTTTTAACTTCCGGCTGGTCATTCAATTTTCTACGCTGTACAGTTCATCGCTCATCAAGCTTATCATCATCAACTCATTACATTGTCCCACTGCCTGGCACGGGCACATGATTTCGAAACTTCACAGAGGTGCCTTGGATTTGAACTCGAGACTATTGTGTTAAGCTTCAAGGTAATTATCGCAATAGGTACTAAAGTCAAATCCATCTATAGGTATTGCAATAATACTGCTGCAGAGACAACGTCGCAACATCATTGATGAATGAGATCCGTGTGGCAAAAGCTACCGGTGTAGGTACTTAACCGGAGGGACACAAGTTCGAACCCTGCCCGAGGCTGAATTTTACTTTCACTAGAAAATTCATCTCTTTGTAGTATGTTAGTTTATTTTATAAAACTACATATCCTATTTAATTTATTTCAAATATAATTAGGAACTATTTGTTTCACTTAATTCTATCTATCCGACCTTAGTTTGTCTTGAATAAGCTTTCGCACATACAAGAGTTCTATCCCTAGCTATTATAGCATTCAGGTGTATCACAAAGGAGGTAACAATAGGATGCTAACGCCCTATTATCAACTTCATTAAATGTATTACAAAAGGTGACGAAGGTTGATGATACTTGTGGTGAGATGTGTATCTAAGAACAATGTGAATATATGATACTTGTGGTGAGATGTGTATCTAAGAACAATGTGAATATGCTTCTTAAGAGAATATAAAGGACATTTGGAAAAATAGCTGAAATTTACTGTAATGCTAGAGATACAATGTGGTAGGAGAATGATGGCGTCGTTTTTCTCTAAAATAGTATTATTCAACCCGTGGGTTGCGATACCCGGGCTTTGCGCTCGGCATTCAAATATAACCATTAAAACACAATATATTTAGTTTTATTATGGGGAGTCGCTACCTTTTTTTACGTCAATGCCGTCGCGTCTTTAATAACGTTGAAAAAAAAAAACTACTCTAAAAATGAACGGTATATTTTGTGAGTTCCATGTGCGCTATGGAACCTATATGCTGGACGATAGGCTTAACCAAAAATATATTGCAAATATGCAAGGGCATTTTCTGTACATATACCTTTTTTAATAAAATCCACATAAAAGCAGAATCAGGTATTTCAATGATCTCTTTAGGACAAAAAGGCTAGAGATATTTTAGGGTCACGTCCATACGGGCCTAGACCATTTCTTATTGTGCATTAAGGTCCATTTTTCATCCGTACCGAAGGCTAAATATCTCGGGAATCCAATGGATCCATTTCGATGAAAATATCAGAGAGAAAAATGCTTTGTAAGAGGCAGCGTTAGAAAGGTGAAAATAGTAATGTCATTTAATTTATGGCTGGTAGGAAATTTAGGGGAGTAAGGGGAGAACGGACATAACATCTTATCCGACCCAATAGTCAACCTCACCTGCACGCGCTGGTTATTCACAGAAGAGCTGGCGGCGGTGGCCCTCGGGCTGCCGTGGTGCTCCCTGCCAGACAACGAACGAGGCTCTGGCGACCGAGAATAGGCGGTATACCCTAACACCTAGGTGGGCAACCACCTGGAAGAGGCTACAGCGGCCTGAGGAGTCAAATGCTCCCCAAAAATGTCTGGTGCAGAAGGCAACGGGAAACCACTGCACTATTTTCCCTAGTAATCAGCCTCATATGAATAAAGTTCAGAAAGCAATGGCCCCGAGTGCCCGGCGTCACTTCAATGGGACAGGGGTGCGAAGAATCCCCGGGCGGAAACCATTTAGAATTACAACTTGGAACGTTAGAAGTCTCAAGAACCCTGACAAAATGTACAATGTGACGAAGGAGATGATACGATTGAACATTGATGTTTTGGGAATTAGTGATGTGAGATGGAAAGGGTGTGGAAGCCACCAAATTGATAAAGACCATATCTTGTATTACTCCGGATCAGAAGAGTCTTCCAATAAACATGGAGTGGGTATCATCTGTACGAGAAAAATTAGCACATCCCTTACCTTCGTGCCGAAGTCTAACCGTGCCATGATGATCCAAATTCAGGCTAAACCAAGAAACATAAATGTCATCCAGGTCTATGCACCAACTCAAGATGGAACGCCTCAGGAAATGGAAGATTTTTATAAGGAAGTGGGGCAGCTAATGGACAGCACTAAGAAGCACGAAATCAATATAGTTATGGGGGATCTAAATGCTAAGGTAGGAGAGGGGGAAGTTCAAGGAGTCGTAGGCAAATTTGGCCTAGGGGAAAGGAATGACAGGGGCGACATGCTAGTAGAATTTTGCCAAGATAAGGACCTTGTCATTATGAACACATTTTTCCAACTACCGCCGAGAAGACTGTATACCTGGACTTCGCCTAGACACAAACCTGACCATATTATAAGAAATCAAATTGATTTCATTATGGTGAACAGTCGTTTTAAGAACTGCTTTAAGAGCGTGAAGACTTATCCTGGGTCTGATATAAGGTCTGACCACAACCCCGTAGTTGCTGACTTGTCATGCACACTTAAGAAAATTAAGAAAAAACAGAAGACCGAAATTGACATTAGATTAATTCATGACGAGAAAATAAGAGCTAAAGTGGTGGAGGAGATAAATGAGTGGGCATTGTGTGATGGGAGAAGGATACCAGAAACTGTGGAAGATACATGGCATGATTTAAAGAGCAAGGTTTCTGAAATAAGTAGAAATTTTCTTAGGCCTAGAAATTGGGAAGGGAAGCAAAATTGGATGACTGATAAAATTTATAAACTTATGGAAGAACGGCGACTTTACAAAACCACAGATTTGGAGAAATATAATAGCTTGGACAAGAAAATACGGAGGGAAGTGCGATTTGCCCGAAATTCCTGGTACGAGAAAAGATGTGAATATGTAGAGAATCTTCACGCAAAACATGACGCATTCAATTTGCATAAAGAAATCAAGTTAATGATTGGACAAAGAAAACACACACATCATCAATTAGTGGATGAAAACAACTTGCCCATTTTGGATAACGCCAAGAAGAAAACACTATGGGAACAATACATTGAAGGTCTATTTGCAGACGATTCTAGGACTGGCAATGTGGCAATCCCTGACGCATCCACAGTTGCTTGCCAAACTGATGACACCCGTTTATTCTTAAAAGAAGAAGTTGTAAAAATGATGCGGAGAGCTAAAACTGGAAAAGCTGCTGGACCAGACGATGTCCACATAGAGATTCTGAAACTTATTGATGAAGAATACCTTGCCATACTATTGAACCTATTCAACCTCATTTACAAAACGGGTCACATACCGGAGGACTGGCTGAAATCTACTTTTGTCACACTACCCAAAAAGAAAAACGCTAATAAATGTAAAGAGTTTCGAACGATAAGCCTAATGAGCCAAGTCCTGAAGCTTTTTCTCTCATTAATTCACGAACGCATTAGGACAAAATGTGATGAACAACTTAGCGATAGCCAATTTGGATTCCGCGCCGGAGTGGGCACGAGAGAGGCCTTGTTTGCAGTACATGTTTTGGTGCAAAAATGTAGAGACATGCAGCAGGACGTCTTTCTATGCTTCATAGATTATGAGAAAGCGTTCGACAGAGTTCAGCATAACCGTCTAATTAGACTCCTCAGTGATATCGGATTGGACGAGAAAGACATTCGAGTAATACAGAACCTGTACTGGAACCAACGTGCTACTGTCAGAATTGAAGGGGAGGAATCTAAAGAGATCGACATCAAAAGGGGGGTGCGACAGGGTTGCATTTTATCGCCAACTCTATTTAACATTTACTCGGAAGCAATCATGGCAGAAGCTCTGGAAGAACTAGATTGTGGCGTTAAGGTGAATGGACGTCTCATCAACAACTTGAGATATGCCGACGACACAGTTCTCATTGCGTCTTCAGAAGCTGATCTACAGAAAATTGTCGATCGAGTTAACGAGTGTAGTGTTAAAGCTGGCCTCAATATGAATGTATCCAAAACAAAGTTCATGACCATTTCCAACGATCCAAATCTCCAACCAAGCATATTCGTGGCAGGCCAAAAGCTGGAGCAGGTGAAGAAATACAAGTACCTCGGAACCTGGCTTATGCAAAACTGGGATAGCGATGTAGAGATCAAAACGCGAATTGAAATCGCGCGCAGTGCCTTTGGAAAAATGAAAAAGGTACTCTGCAATCGAAATCTCAGAATCTCACTTCGGGTTCGCCTGCTTCAGTGTTACATCTGGCCTATACTTCTGTACGGATGTGAGGCTTGGACTATAAAGGAAGATCTCAGGAAACGAATAGAAGCTTTCGAAATGTGGGCCTACAGACGGATGATGTCTATATCCTGGACACAAAAAGTAACCAACGAGGAAGTACTACGTCGGGTTCACCAGAATCGCAAACTTTTGAAAACCGTCAAACAGCGCAAAGTTGCATACCTGGGGCATGTGCTTAGGCACGGCAGATATGAGCTCCTGCAACTTATTATGATGGGAAAAGTTGCCGGAAAAAGGAAGCCCGGGCGCAGAAAAAAGTCTTGGTTGAGGAACATCAGGGAATGGACCGGAATTCGGAGTGCCGTCGAACTCTTTCGCATTGCTCGGGACAGGATCACTGGAGAGGCACTTGAAGAAGAAGAAGAAGGAAATTTACGCAAAACAGTAACAGCCTAATGATAATATGACCTTTGGACTGACAAGTCAATGGTCGCCAGTTCCAATCAAAGGCATGCACCTCTGACTTTTCGTGAGTATCATCATCATCATCAACCCATTTAGTGTCTCGCTACTGGGCACGAGTCTCCTCTCGGAATGAGAGCGGTTAGGCTATAGGCCACCACGATAGCCAACTGCAGTTTGACTGACTTCAGACTCAGTCGAAAAATCTCTCAAGCGTGAAAATTTAATTTTTTTTTTTTTTTTTTTTATGTTATAACTCGGCAAACGAGCAGGCGAGCTACCTGATGGTAAGTAGTCATCGCCGCCCATGGACATCTGCAAAACCAGAGAAGTTGCAGATGCGTTGCCGAGCCTATTTAGGGAAAGGGAGGGGAAGGAGAAAAGGAGAAGGAAGGGGATTGAGGGAGGAATTGGGCCTCCGGCCCTCTCGCTCACCGAACGAAGCGCAGTAGCGAAACGCTACTACTCGGACGTCGGTCTTCTGCGAGAGTGTGGTACTTCCCCGGTCAAGCCGGCCCATTCATGCTGCGAACAGCGTGGCCCTACCACAACAAGATAATACATTAATATGAGTGTATGATTACACACATTAATACGAACATACATTCAAAAAGTCAGAGAGAGAGAGAGAGAGAGATCTTTGACTAGGCAGTCCAATGGTCATATCACTAGACCATTCACTTTACTTATGGACGTAATCGTAAGCATACACGGTAATTAATAATTAATTATCACGGTAAAGGACAATATCGTGAAGAAATTTGCATGCTTGAGAGATTTTTCGACTGCGTCTGAAGTCAGTCAAACTGCAGTTGGCTATCGTGGTGGACTATAGCCTAACCACTCTTATTCTGAGAAGACCCGTGCCTAGTAGTGGGACGGCAAACGGGTTGATAATGAGGAAATTTTACTTAGAAAAATGGTTAATCTGCCAATTTATTTACGGCGTCAACGTGTAGTGAATATATATAGCCTATAAGCCCATTCACACTGAAAGGTGACCTTCCTATGATCATTTATTTATTAAATTAACACAAAAATTATAACGGATTTGAAGAATTCAGGTCGAGCAGTGGTTTTAGGTTTTTCTATGAAATTCTCAGTACCAGCTCGGAGTCCGGATTTGTGCCCGGTTAATTGCAATAGGCTCGCCCCCTATTACATGGGACCAAAACGTACCGGCGAAATGTGGGTTCACCTCTGCCTAACCCTTCAGGGAATACAGGCGTGATGATATGTTATGTTTTATGTTTAAAAATTATAATCAATTTTTGAAACACAAATACGTCATAGGCATATTGTAGAATTTGTATTTCATAAAAACGTTAAATTTTTGCATAAGTTGAGTTTTAAATTGAGTCTACTTAAGTAATATTATATTGAAATGCTCACCATTAATTGCACTTTCAATTCACTCACTTTATCTGCAGGAAAAGACCGCGCATTTTGTGTCCCAATTACATAATTTTTCACTAAGTCATCTTAAAACACTGCCAATTTAGCAAAACAAGTTTTAAGACTACAGACTAAATAAAACCAAAGGAAAATAACATATATTCCAGCATTAAAAAGCAACCAAAATAATACATAACCGTTATGAATTTAGTGATATTTCCATAAAATACAAAGTTAATTTTGGTGTTCGAACGCCCTTTTAAAGGTGAAGCGAGAACAAAACCGAAAACGAACCTTATCATAGGTGATCGGCCCCTTCCATTTTTAACTTGCACCCCTTTGATGTACCAATTAACCTTAGCAAAAATGTTCACGGTACACGATTACGCAATTAATTTGCTATTTTTGTTTTTCTTCGCAAAAGAGGACTAGGCAGATATCGCCCGGGACTGTAGTCATAGCAACGGGGGGCGCTGGCGGCGCGCGCCGCGGTAAAGCGGCAGAAGTGACCTCGCTTTTGCCGCGTTCGCTGTGTCGCGTCGACCGTCCGAAAACGTTTCTTTTTTTCGCGATACGGGAATACACAGTGCGTAATGACATACTCATTAGGCGAATAACCTACGTTATTGTGCTGTTTACAACGAAAATTGTGGTGTTCCACGTGTGTTTCCATGTGTGTGAGTGTGTGCAATGCATTAGTTTGCGTGCAATGTTGAGGGGGGACGGGACGTGGCTGTGACCGGGCCAGCTGCACGGGAGGGGCGATTTTCACGCTTGATCATGCCTTTCGAATTGAGATCAGGTGAGCTTTTCAGGAATTTCAAGCGCAAACGTCACTTCTTTAAGGACGATTTTTGAATGTTCGTTACGCAAGCGTTTCAGCTTTCAGGCATGTACTTGTGCATTGTCATCGGACCGTTCGATGCAAGTGAAAATGAAAGTTATGCAGCATGGTTTGAATTTATTTGACTATGTCGGCCGTGAAAATTGACTTACTCCCTCTGGATATACCAATGCATAGAGGAATCAATAACTGCATTTATTTTAATCTTACTGATGTGCATTTTTATACATTTCGGTACATTTATTTGTGGGAAAATCATGTTGATTCTACAATACCTACAATTTGAGGCAATATTAAAAAAAGTCATGCCTAAAAAAATCCTAAATAACATTGTTCTCAAATTAACAATCGCTTTATCATGGTTGACCCAGTTCCACGAAACAAACTGTTTTCATTATTTAACTACCTAAATAAAGTTATGTAATTCCCTAGTGGATTGCAGCCTTGAATGTGTACGGGAGAGGATTTTTTCAGGGATGTCCTCAGGGATTTTCAGGGTTTCAGGGCTTGATTGTCCTCTTTTATATACGAGACAGCTTTATTGCAGGATTTAAGGGCAAACTATAGCCAGATAGGTAATTATTTGTCAAAAGGAAAATTGCTATTAGATTTTGTTCGAAAATTTATTTTTAAGGCTTCTAATGTAGGCATTCAAAGTTATATCGTAGTAGTTTATGGTCCAATGACTGTTGGTATGTTTGTTTGTGTATATTCATAGCTCTACCGCAATTTGAATTATTAATTGAGTTTTCCTACTTGGTTTCGGCACATGTTCATTGGTAAATAAATGTGGTGCAGATCTATGTTGCGAAAAAAAACCTGGAAATAGTTTGCCTAGGAAAGTAAAGCCAATACACGTAGGTTAGTATATATCTGTCGGAAAACATAATTACAACGACTATATATTCTGTTCAGTGACATTATACTATACATATAAGTACCGATACCTATTGACACATGCTCAGAAATCAGCTGGTTGCCCATCTGTCTGGTTGGCTCAGGGTAAAAGAATAATGATTTTTTGAGAAGTGACAGGATTATTATGCGTAAGGCATTCGATAATCTAGTTTTCTTTTCGAGTAAGTACCTTTTGCAGTTTAAATAGGCCAAAATGGCTCGTAATCCGTCGGGACTGCTCGATCCATCAAATAGAACGAGTGATCCATCATGGAAATGTTCCAATGCCTTGTATTTTACCAGCAGGGTCATCCTTTCAACCGAAAATGCTACTTAATAATAAAACGTAACGTAACGAACAGTCTTGAATAGTTAGCTCGTATAAAAATGTTTTTCGTTCAATGCCGTTTTTATTGATTATTCAAAATCTATTCGTCTGTATATACACGCTGATTTTTAATTTACTTTTGACATTTAAGACAATGAATCTACCTACTCATGTTTAAACAAGCTAAACTAAATGCTTGCGGCAACCAGATGATTGCAAGTCTGACGCCCTAGTAATTAGGCTACCGTCTCCGCCTACCGCTTCTAAAACTGCGGCAATATAGTATAACATATATATCTTACGGTAAAATAAGAATTTCAGAGATACGTATAGGTAAACATATCATTTTTTTTATCTTGTGGAGATATTGGTCCGCCCGGGAAGGCGACGGAACTCCACCTATGAGTATGACATACGGACTAAAACCACATGGGTGTCACCAGTTTTTGCTGAGCCACTGGAGCGAGTTGTCATTCCTTCACAATCCCAGCAGACGTATAAACAAACTTGAGCCATCCCTAGATAATAATAAATAACTACTTACGTCAATTGATCATTGGAAATGTACTGGATTAAAACTTCTCGGCCAAATGTAATTAAGAACACAATTCAATCGTTCTTCTAGAATGGGAGTTCCATAATACTTTATAATCCTTTTAATATAACTAGGTTAAAGGAAGGCCTTTCCAGCCATTACTTGCGCTAATACAATGTTTAAATCTTCTGGCATTATTGATGGTATTTTAATTCGGTCGATACAATGTTATTTAATAAGTCATCATTATCAGCCCGTATTCGTCCACTGCTGGACGTAGTCCTCTTTAAGTGAACGCCACAGAGACTGATTCTCAGCTCTTCATCTTCATCTCTTCATCCAGTCGCTGCCAGCTGCCTTCCGCAAATCGTGACTCCACCTGGCCAGCGGGCGTCCTGCACTAAGTTTTCCTAGCCACGGTCTCCACTCAAGAACTCGTTTGCTCCAACGGTTGTCGGTTCTTCGAGAGACGTGACCGGCCCATTGCCACTTCAGTGGCAATCCTTTGAGCTATGTCGGTTACTTTTGTTCTCTGATTTAATAAGTACAGAACTACATATATGTTATACTCTAACAAAGGCAACGAAATACATGTTCCGTACGCAGCGGCAGCACACAATCTCATTTTTAACATCTCTTACATTTTACGTTTTATTAGTTGTTATGTACCTCCCCTTACAAGGTGGTAGAGGAGGTCAAAAATCGCCAAAATCATCCTAGCGTAATTAATAAATGGCTACTATTAACAACTTAGTTAATGACTACACAAATTGCAAAGATACTTTACTCGGAGACACAATCCTGTTTTACAAACTAACTATTTGAAAAGCGATTAAGGTCTCTTACAACCGAAGTTACAAGCTCTAACTTTATACTTGGTCTGAATACATATGCAAATGACGATACACCACCACAAGTTTCGGGAAACATTCGCAACTGCACAATTTATAATGAGTTCTTCTAAGGAATCTTCGATCAGTTAAGATCAGATATCGTGCCTTTAACAAAGATTAAAGGTTCACTTTATCAGCTTCAACTTTATTCAGCTGTATCATGTAAGATGGGAATTTAGGAATCTGTGACTTGAGAAACATTATGAATCCATAGGTTAGGTTATATCGTGATTAATGATTAAGTCTCCCATTATGACGAAAATCATTCGAAGGTATTTCGAAAAAAAAAATAGATGTTGCTAACTGTAGGTAGTTTCAAAACACAGACTAGAATAACAATATTATAATGATGGCAAAAATAAGATAGTGAAACTTGGGGTTTGGCACCTATCTTAATTGTAAGTAGCCTCGGCGTGACGTAATTTTATGGAATCTCTTGGAATTTGTTGTGGTAGGGCTACGCTGTTCGCAGCATGAATGGGCGGGCTTGACCGGGGAAGTACCACACTCGCAGAAGACCGACGTCCGAGTAGTAGCATTTCGCTACTGCGCTTCGTTCAGTGAGCGAGAGGGCTGGAGGCCCAATTCCTCCCTCAATCCCTTTCCTTCTCCTTTTTTCCTTCCCCTCCCTTTCCCTAAATAGGCTCGGCAACGCATCTGCAACTCCTTTGGTATTGCAGATGTCCATGGGCGGCGATGACTACTTACCATCAGGTAGGTCACCTGCGCGTTTGCTGAATTGTCCCCTTAAAAAAAAATCACATCTGAGCATACTACATTACAGAAATCTCAGAATATCAGAATGGAAAATTTCTATAAAACTGTTGTATTCCTCTGTTACATGGTAATGTATTACAATTTGAGAATATTTATCTCCACACGTTTCTCTGCTCAAATCTGCATACGACTTAATCTCACTGTATACACAATGTACTGAATGGATTTCAGCGCCATACATATTGTAGTATGCATTACGTTTGCTATTGTTTCATTTTAGATATGAGCTTACTATTCATATGACAATAGACTTATGTAAGAAAGATTTAAAACATAAATACTACCGCAACTGTATTCTTCAGCAAAGTATGCAGATTTACCCAAACTAAGAAGCTTTTAGTTGGAGATTTTTGACTGGTTTAAGATTAATTTATTTATTTAATATTTTGAAAAGAAGGAAGATCAAATAACCTTAGCCAAATGTATCACATGTGTACATCAAATAAATCAATGGAAAGCACACCTCTATCTGAAACTGTTACTTTTTTATATTATTGGTATAGCTAAGTCTGATATTCCTTATTCGGTATTTTTTTACGCGCCACACGCGCCCTCAACCCCAAGTCCTTTAAGAACGACTACCAATACACCTTGCCTATCTGCTACTTACCCATCGCTACCAAAGTTATACAAAGTCAATAACGACCACAGTCCATAGATGTTTTTAACATACCGCGTAGCTTGCGTAGCGCGTCTTCAGCTTTATCTTCTTAGGACTCCAGTTACGTCTCCTATGCCTATTACTAATATCACTGACGTCATTATTCAAACTGGAACAATGTTAGCATATTATGATTAGTGCCAATACGTTGCGTTGGTACCACCCCTGGCAAATTCAGCAACAGAGTTCTTCCACCTCATGACCATCCCCTTTTCGAGGACACGATAACTTTGTTTCCACAAAGCGCCAACATTACAAAAGACCCATTGAATTCACTCACAATAAACAGTAATTCGCTTATGATTTGTGAAACTTGGCAGGGCGGCAATAAGATTTTTTATAAGCAATTAAACAATAAAATAATGGTTCAGTGGTCGCGAATGCGCCAACTTTGGTCTTTAGCTTGATTTCCAGGTGTAATGAGACTTTTCTGGTAAGGAAATTGTACAGTAGCAATATGGTATTTGGACGTAAGGAATATATCGTAGTGTTGGACGCCCTGCGACGCGATGGACCGACGATTTGAAGAAGGTGGCTGGAAGCGGATGGATGCGAGCTGCCCAAGACCGGGATGGTTGGCTCGCCCTTTGGGGGAGGCCTACGTTCAGCAGTGGACGGCGATAGGCTGATATGATGACGATGATGAATATGGTATTTGAATGATTATGTGTCTGTTGAATAGGATCAATCAAAAAAAAGAATAAGACGATGAACAGATGAAATATGAATGAATTTGCATTGTCCCATAATATATATTTTAGGACGTTAGAAAAGAGTTACGGGACGCCAACACCTGCGTTGCCTATTGGCCCTGATATGGTTACTTTGGTATTACCAAATTTACCTTCCGGATTGATTTACTTTGTCCAAATAACTTCGTAATTAGTGTCTCGAATCCTACTCAACTACAAAATATACTCTCATGTCATGTATCTCGTACGAGTATCATGATGCCATTTCCATACATTTTTGTTTATGTTCATCGATTTCAACGACTTGTATAGCTACAGACCCGCTTAAAAACGACTCACTTGTAAATTGTGAATCTAGGGACAACAGTGAGAGTACCGTATTTAATGGTTCATGTCTAAGAAGGATTTTTCCTTACAATGAAGAAACCGTTTATTTATTGGTGTGAAATATGCTTTTGCTCACTTTACCCTTTGGATTTATTTTTTCCACTATTACCTTTATGGAGCATAAATGTATTATATCCACAGATTTGTTATTCTTAAGCTTCTGCCAGGAATATTATTATTTGAAAAATATGTTCATCATCAATTCATTTATTGTCCCACTGCTGGGCATAGGTCTCCACCCAGAGTGAGAGGGATCAACCGTTTAAGCAAGTGATAACTAATTATATTATTATATTTTAGTATTGGGACCGCGGACCCCCAAACATATGCTCGCGGACCCCCATGGGTCCGCGGACCACAGCGTAGGAAACAATGCACTAGGCTATCACTGAAAATATGACTGCCCCTTTTTTAGAAATGGTAATCTCAATGCCCTAGATATATTACTGTCTCCTTATTCATTGGTTACGACAATACACAGAGTATATTTTTTAAATTTACGCTTTTGTGTTTATAATATCCTTTCTTAAAGATACCATTAAGCGGATTTGGGCTTTGTAGCATGCAAGAGACATGTATTTTAGCTATATTGGCTGTCTCTAAATGATTATGTAAGAGTTATGACGTATGATCACGCTCTGGTGACGTCATTCATCTCAGATGTACGTATCTTGATGCTCTTTCGTTTCGGGTAGAAACGTTAATTATGTTGATAAGATGTTTACGCTGGTGAATATAAATCTCTTTATTATCATTAATATGTATACCTACTAATATTATAAAGAGGTAAAATTTGTCAGTTTGTGACGTTGTAGGGGGTAATCTCTGGATCTACTGAACCGATTTTGAAAATTATTTCATCAATAGAAAGCTACAGTATTGTACCACGAAAGATGAAAAGAATCGTATAGTTCACGCTGGCAAAGCTGCGGGCGGAAAGCTTTTATACCTATGTACAATTAATGATAACTATAGTAGAATCTGGGTGTTGCATGATTTATGAAATGTAATGATTTTAGCGACCCAGCGTGATAATGATCTGTATTTTACCTATGTGTCACAATGTTTATCTTACGCGTAAAAAAGAGGTGATCTTTCGATTTGACTGCCCAAGTTTTTTTTTATTCCAAACCGAGCCCAAACAGAAGAAGAAGCTACTAATCTACACCCACGGTTCATCGGTATTCCATCCAACTAACAAATGGTAAATTCCAACTGCCATCTCCTACTGCGAATTTCATAGAAAAATCTTATAGCACTATTACTCGATCTCGGAATCGCACCCAGACCTCTAGTGCAGCAGTTGCGTTTTCAAGCACTAATGATGCAGACCCATGTAAATAAAACTCCTCATCGAACATTATGTCAGGGTTCTATAAAAAATAGCATTAAATCGACAAACTAAACGATGCCAGTTTGCGGGCGTACCCCGTCTCCAATAGATAGGAAACATAAATTGGAAGATTCGATATTTTATCAAATCTCTCCCCCGAAATATAACCTTTTGGGGAACCTGCCGCTATTGGGGCATTCTAATGGGATATTGGAAGGTGATTTTTTTTGTAGTATGATGGCTTGCGATTGCGAGTTTTGTTTGTTTACTGTCTCCTTTGTCACCGTGGAGATTTTGACCTGATTTTTTAGGCTGATTGGTATGTTCAGAAAAATAAGTGAAGAAATAAAACTACTTATCATAGATTTGCACAACGGATGCTGTAACTGACGAAAACGCCGGGATCTAATAAATCTATTAATATAAAAATAATAAGTTTTTACTATGCCTTAATTTCCATAATACAAATAGGTCTTTATAGTATTGAAATTAAGAAATACTAAAAGCTACTATTATACATATTTTAGTCATGTCCATCTCGGGTACAGGCTTACTATCGCAATTTTTATGTTTTGCCCTAGTTGTAAATATATAATATAATTTTCTTCCTACTGTTCTTTGTTGTTGTGAGTGTTAAACCTCCAATGCACTCACATCCTGTTATCGGCATAATGTACCAGCAAATTATGTTAAAACAGTATATTTTAAAAGAGTGTCTATGGAGTTTCTTGCCGGATTCTTCTCCATGGGATCAACTTTTTGGAACCGTGCAACTAGAGTCAATAACGTTTCATAAACGCTTGTGAAAGCTTATTTGAAATAAAAACATTTGATTTGATTGATTTGATTTGTAAATCAATAATTACCTATAAGTACCACATTAAATCTATTATTTTTTTACAGCATGTTCATTTTAAATTATTGTTCTCAAAGTATTTTCTTTCAAAAAGTTCTGTCATTTCTATACTGCGCACTAAAGGCGCATCGGGCTGAAAGTGGCAGATGGCCAGTGCCAGTGGGGCGGTGGAGCGTGGCAGTTTTTTTCCGCCCTACCACTGACGCTCTGTGACTGTGACGTATGAAAAAAATCTTAAAAAGAAAAAGAGTCATGCCGGTTCCACACGTAGGCCGAATATTTATTGTTGGCGGCAAGTTGGGCCAATGTGTGGCGCCGGCGATGATTATTTTCTTATTGGTATTGGGCAAACGAGTTGATTTCTTCCCTTGCATTGTTTTGAAGTTAAAAAAGTTTACTTTGTTACATTATACGTGTTTGATAACCCTAAAATGAAGTAAAATTGTAGTTGATTTAAAATATATATAAATCTACTAACTTATGGGTTGGGGGGCCAGGACGCATAATTTTAGGTATTATGATAGTTGGTTCGGAAAAAAATAATACCTAAAAACCACTGTAATCGATTCAGCACTCGATTCTGAATAAATAATAGTTTAAAGGTCTTGCGCTTAAAATTAGATGTGCGGCGTAGTTAATTTATGTAATAAGCTACTTATTCAGCCAAGTTTCCTTCGCTTTGCCAACGACAACGTGAAGATAGAAAAAGGAATGTTCGAACAAAATGCTAATGGCTTTTATTATTACAATCTTTAACCTTTTTTTTATTTTATCTTTTCTTTCTCTTTCTTCATAAAGGAGCATTTAGGCTTATTTAGGAAGAATATTGAAGTGACAACTTTAAGACGTATTTCTTTATGAACAGTGAACAAAACTTAACCGTCAGTGAAGTCACGTTCGGGTCAGTGAAGCTGAATCGGGTATACTCGGCTGCATTCGTTAGCGAGCTTGCTTAAGTCGGTGACGCCGAATCGGTTATGTTCGGTCGGCTCCATTTGGCACTAAGCGTGCTTGGGTTGGTAATGCTAAATCACTTGGCTCTATTCGGCCCAAGTGTGCTATGGTCAGTGACGCTCAATCGGGAATACTCTGCTGCATTCGGTACCGAGCGTGCTTGGGTTGATTAAATTTAATCGCATATTTAACCGGGCTTTACGTGTTTTTTGTAAGTTAAAACTTCTATCGTGTGGTCATACGCACACAAATTTTATCGAACTTAATTTACTGCTGATTTAAAAGTAGAAGTAGCCAAGATAAGTTACCAATGAAATTTGTAAGAGCACTTTATGCTTATTGCCATGTATGCCTCGCTGATGGAAAATAAACAGGAATATACTGGCAAGTATGCCGTTACGTGCACATGTGCATTAGGCGAACAAATATTTGCCTACCGTCCACTGGGTGAGCCATCATGATTGTCCGGTGATGTTTAACGACAACAGACATTCTGACTCAGTCTGCCTACCACATATATCTATCCTATCCTATCCTTGTCTATCCTATCTTCGTCAACACGAATTTTCGGTTCGATTTTATGTTTTTTTTACACTAGTCTACTGAATAGACATAACATTAGGGTAAGGCAGAGGTGTACTTACTAATGTACACCCACATTTTGCCGGTATGTTTAGGTCCCATGTAATAGGGGGCGAGCCTATTGCTATTAACCGGGCACAAATTCCGAGCTGCTACTGGGAATTTCATAGAAAAACCCAATAATACTTTGCTCGAACCCAGGACCTTTTGCGTAGCAGTCGCAATTGGGACCACTAGACTAACGAGGCAGTCAAAACGAAATAAATTCGGGAAATTGCCATTGTATTGAGAAAATATGATTACAAATATATATAAGAGAACGTTTGATGTTATTTACTGACGTTGGATTTATACTTAAATTAGAAAGAGAATGTTATTTTGTCACCCATATCTTGAATTGTATGGAACATTTTTCTGATACTTACGTACCTAAGTATAAAATAATATATATCATTAACCCAATTACCGCACCACATCTGGGCACAGCTCTCACAGTGGGAGAAAGTAGTAATTAATTATTACTTGCTTGAAACTGTAAAGGGAAACATAAATGATAAATGATATTTATTTCTGTAAATAGATCTTTTAAAGACACTTTTACAAGTCGTTTTTTTTTTACATTTTTTTTTAACTAGATGGCGCCGACGTTGCCTATCTGACGACCTCTGAGAAGAAATGTCGAAACAAACTCAGAGAATCATGGTCTCTTTTAAAGTCCAGACAATAGTTATATCATAGATATGCGAGTTTTACAATGTAGGGCAAAATCTGAACAGGCCTTTTGAAGAAAGAGCCAAACAGTTTTGAGTTGACCTGTCCTAACTGACGGTACGCATACATCAGTCCTCGTGTAGCTCAACCATTTTTTAGGGAGCTCAACGAACCGTCGCACGACAATACCAGATCAGCAAGACATAAAGAAAATAATCTTGTATGCCTCATCAGCAAGACATAAAGAAAAGAATCTTGTATGCCTTAGACATCTGGACAAAATTAAGTAAGTTTATAACTTACGTAATTTTGTTAACAATTATTTTGGTCTCAAGGTGATAACGCGAGAGTGATAACCAATAGTGTCGCTGGGACCGGAAGTGGCTGGAACTGCAGACTATAGAGGCTGCAGTTGCCACATTCCATTTTTTTTATGGGACAACTCGGCAATACATCAGGCGAGTTCCCTGATGGTAAGTAGTCATCGGCGCCCATGGACATCTGCAATACCAAAGGAGTTGCAGATGCGTTGCCGAGCCTATCAAGGAAAGGAATGGAGAAAAGTTAAGGGAAGGGAACTGAGAGAGGAATTGGGCCTCCGGCACTCCACACTTATTGTACAAAACGCAACAGTAGATATGCATACTGCCAGTACTGCCACTTCACGTGGATATAAATTATTAGGTCCATTAAGGTCGTATGCTTGTTTTTCATCTTAGTAGGTTCCTATGTAAAATTAAATAAAACACAAATATGTACATATTTCTAAGGATTGGCTATAAAAAAAATGAATACACAATTGCTCAATGCGATCATTTGAGCCTCGAAGATTTTCGTACGAGATGAAAAAGCAGAAATTATAACCTAAGCGTACATTCGTTGTACTGTTATCGCACAGTTGGGACAAGGCTTTGTTGTACTTGTATCCATGCAATAGTGACAGTGAGCATTACACGCGCTGAATCACTACATAGTATAAAACAAAGTCGCTTTCTCTGTCCCTATGTCCCTTTGTATGCTTAAATCTTTGAAACTACGCAACGGATTTTGATGCCGTTTTTTTAATAGATAGAGTGATTCGAGAGGAAAGTTTATATGTATAATACATACATATTTTAGTATAGAAAAGCCAATAAACCACGCGGGCGAAGCCGTGGGCGGAAAGCTAGTTAATTATAAACCCGAGGTTTCCGCGCGGTTTTCCTTCAATAAAGCTGTTCCGTAAATTAAAATTGGCTTTGTACATAAATTGCTATTATATTTTCTTTTCTTCTTTTATGTAGCATACTGTACACAAACCAATCACGGCTGTGTGCCCGTATAGTTAAGCAGATATGTTCTAAAGTACACACACAGTTCGTAAGCATGTGTTTTTGCATGTAATAGGCGGCGAGTCTATGAACAAAATTGAAATTACGAATTGTTCAGAATTTCATCAAAAACTTCAATAGAACTCCTTGACCTGGCAATCGAACCCAATGCCTCAAGCTCAGCAGCCGTGTTTGCGACCATCACATCAATGGAAACTGTGTATAATGGAAAAGCTATATGAAATTAAATTAAATATTCAGTTATTCGGCGAAAAATATAATTCAGCGAAATTCGGTATTAATAATACTGATAATATATATTGATATTACCTTCAGTTTGGCAAGTTGATAGCTATTGATCATTAACCTTTTTTTCTGTCCTACTGCTGAAGAAAGGTCTCCTCTCAGAGATGAAAGATCATCAGAATAAGAGTGGTTAGGCTGGCTTACAGCAAATTCTCACCATCCTTTCAGGCATTTCTTCCTTTCTTCACAAGTTTTCCTTCACTATATTACCGGTAGCTACACATGTATGGATGTTGAAAAATGAACTTTAGTAAATATATAAATAAGTACCTACGCGCAACAAAAGCTTTTAGAATTTCTGATTGGAACTTAGTGAGTAATAATAATAACAGAGGCTAGAGATTTTCTTACGTCAATATCTAATATACTAAAATATGAGTTAGGCATCATAATACATCATTTCAGATACCTATATAATATGTCACCGAAATCTCAGTACCTACCATTATTCACGATTCCCGAATAGAATAGGGTAACTGAAAGGAAAAATATATTCAGCAAAAATCTAGACTTCTTGTGAGATATTATTTGATACTATATTTAGGTAATATCTTTGTACCCCGGGTAAAGGACACAGCGTATCATAACTTCTTTACAAAACCTACGCGCTTTGGTATAATACATTTTATGAAGACCCATTGCTAAACTGGTTTACGGTTATTAAAATTATATTAATTACTGCAAATACGTCTTTTAAAGATAGGTTCTTAAAAATTACAAGTAATGATTTTTAATATATTTTCTGGGTAGAAATGCCGGCGCTATGCCGACTTTCTTAACTAACGAAGAAATGCCGAAACATAGTCATAGAACTTGGTATTTTATAGTTCAGATAAAAGGTTGCTGGATAGGAAAAGCCGAGGAGAGTGTGAAATAAGGGACTACGTTCAGGAATTAGTCCAGACTTAGATGCATCAAATATTTGAGTGTCACAATGCACAGAAACTTTTAAAATTGCCTTTCGAATGAGCCATAGTGGCTTAGAGTAGTCCGATCCCAGGGGCCGTATAACCATATTAATGATATATATAATGATATTTTTCCAAAAAATCTAGATCTAATCCATACCGGCCCCGTATTATTTCATTTTTTCCAAAAAAAAATTTCACAAGAAAATATGACTATTCAAAAACTCGAAAAAAAGCTCGTTTTTACCGCCATGTTCAGGCGACTATTAGACAAATTTGAAAAGTTTTTAACAAAAAATAATGTAATAGAATAGCTTATCATACATGCTTTTCCTCTAAATTTTGATATAAATTGTTTAGATCAATCAACTTTTAAAGAAGAAAACAGCAGAATACGAAACGTCTTTTGATCAAGGTTTTTGTAGGTAAAATCATCCTAAGCTGCAGTTTTCCTTTTCGCACTTTACGGGGAGAGACGAGGTGCAGCGCGACGGCAATAGTTTCTTCAAATACCTATTTTTCAAATTCCTCAGGACTAGAGTCCCCTCTTAATGCCATTATTTTTAGGTTGTGAGAGAGGGATTCCGCTTCACAGGTTAAATAGTGGCATCCCTCTTTCACAACGTAAAAATGATCGCATTAATACGTGGTAATACGGCACCTGATGACCATTATTGTGTAGATGTTGCGTTGATTTTGAACCACTAAGCGTACTGGATTTTGTTGACTTTTAAAACTCACGTTTCTTCAACGTACGGAGAAGATATTTTATATTCTAAGCTTTTAAGAGGCTATAATATCTCAACTTGAGTTTCTAATTTTCGCTCTTCGCTCCAACCCAGTCTATATCCCATTCAACATAAGTTTCAAATTCGAAAGCAGAAGCAAGACTGCGTGGGAATTAGGTGGCAGCTTCGCAAGGCAGATAACGCTATAGTTTAAGTACTTAATTTCCTTTCAAACTGAAAATAATTATATAGCTATATGAAAACATAGTATTTGCTTAATATTGAGTTGAGTTAATAAACTAAGTTTCGTGATCTAATAAGACGTATTTTTTTTCTCGACCTGCGAATTGAACCCAGGACCTCAAGCGTAGCAGTCGCGCTTAGGACCGCTAGACTAATGAGGCAGTCAAATAAGCGTTATAAAATATTAGAAAAGAGCTCTATCTGAACAGAAATACTTTGGTCTCCAAGATCAAAATATGTATAAGTAAATATGTTTATGTAAATAACTTGTGTTTGCCTTTGAAAATGTATTGCGACGCGATGCGACCGTGAATGTAGAATCGAGTCTTTTATATATGTAGTCCCGTTTAAATATTTACAATGTATGTAATCTTATTATCGGCTGACAAGTATTACATAGGTTTATAAATTAATATAGCTATAATTAAGAGTGCAGTGATATCCTTGTGATATGATCGTAGGGCTGCCACGTCAAAGGTCTCGAGTTCGAATCCAAGTCATGTGCGTATTAATATTGAATTATCACGCACTTAAACGGTGAAGGAAAACATCGTGAGGAAACCTGCATGCTTGAGAGATTTTCTCGATGGCGTATGAAGTCTGCCAACCCGCAGTAGGCTAGCGTGGCAGACTATAGCCTAAATCCCTCTTAGTCTGAGAGGAGACCCGTGCCCAGCAGTGGGACAATATGTGGGCTGATGATGATAATAAAGAGTATTCAATCTACTTCTATATTGAACTATACAATAATACCTAGTTCACAACTTCAACGAAAAGTTGCGAAGTACAGATTAACAATGAGGGTAGATAATTGTCTCATTAGTATAGTGGTCCTAAGCGTGACTGCTACGCTAAAGGTCCTGGCATCGCTGCCCAGATCGAGCAAAGTGTTATTAGGTTTTTCTATAAAATTCTCAGTACCAGCTCGGAGTCTGGATTTGTGCCCGGTTAATGACAATAGGTTCGCCTCCTGCTACATGGGACCTAAACATACAGGCGAAGTGTGGGAGTACATTAGTACACCTCTGACTAACCATTCGGGGAATTGTGCTAAGTGGTGCTAAGCGGGCGAAATCTGAGGGTAAGGCTATTCTGAGAACCGAGAAACAGTATCCTAAAATGGTGAGCATGGCAAAATATACTTTACACCAAAATGCGCAACCTCAAACAGTTTTAGAATTATTTTCGCTCGCCTAAGTACACGGAAAAACAATTTCAGAGTTAGTTTGCTCAACTATGCATACGGGCGGGGGCGGGCGGCTTCTCACAATTCAAGTACTTCGTGTATTCAGCCTTGAAAAGGTCTGAAGAATGCTTTACCAGAGGCATTTTTGCTCCAAGCCAGGCTTTTGATGCGAAAAGTTGTTTGGCAAGGTAGACCTTATGTTGAATATGTAAATATAAATTCTGTTATTTTTTTTATAAACTTATTAGTAACGAATTTATTTCTGCGCCTGGGCACCCTGATTCTCTATCATCGTCCTTTCCGAATTATTTTAGGTCGATCTTCCAATCTAACCAGATATTTACTCAAATTTACTCGACAAATAAGTTTAAAGTTATACTAGCGGCTAACTAGGGTCCTCCCCTACAAACCCTACCCTTAAATATTCCGAACTGTAGGCGTAGATTAAGTACACCTCTGCATAGTCCTTCAGAAACTACAGGCGTGATGGTATGTTTAACGACAACGGTGTTTTGACAAATATTGCGTAATAATGTATCAGGTAATATGTGTCAAAATGAAGATAATTATATCAAACGCTAAGTCAAGACACAGAATAACACTTTTGTTCTATGTGTTCCTCCAACGCGAGTAAACAGTCAGTACTGTTTCCAAAAGCTTAGCATAGATTTTTCATACGATTTTCTATGTAGGATTGTTCTATTTTTTAATGCCTCAACTGTAACGTGGACCGACATGCGTTTCACAGACTTTTTATGTCATTCCTAGTGATTGGCTATTTCAGTTTTTGCATCGAACTTTTGTTAGTAACTTTGCTCTGTCATATTCGTTTGGATAGGCAATGCGGTCAATTTGTAACTTGATAAAAATCTCCATTTCGTTCTGTGCGCTTTTAATTTGGGGATATTTTGATTTTCATATTCTGATTCGTTATTTAATTAAGAATATAATATATTAATATTAGGGATAGGGTCAGCACATTGTATTAGTGATGAGATAATTGGCGAAAGTGGTAAGCGAAGATCCTAGCTCGTAGATTGTAGTGGAAATTTAGTGTAAGACTTAGAGCCTGTCTAACCCAGACAGGCTTGAAAATAATGATGTGTCAAAGTGTCTATGTAATTATGGGTCCAAAAATAATGTGTGATATAAATTGCAATGTAAGTACATTTGCAGTTCAGTTAAATGCAATGAATTAGGAATTGAATGGAATCGATAGAGCCAATGATAACTGTTTGAATTTGGAAGTTGCTCATTAGTGGAAAAATACTTGCCATGCATTATGGTCCTTGTCATTATTTGTTAATGTTAATAATTAAGAAAAAGACAATTCAAATTTTAAATTATTGAAATTAATTGATAGCGACTTAAAATTATATTTAAAAATGCTCTCATTTTACTTACAAAACTTATTAACTCACTGACAAACCTACACCATTTGTACAATTGGAATTTTTATTTTGTTGTTCAACAATTTGGGCAATCCCATTTCAATTAGGCAACCGACCGAATCCCAATCGGCCAATCACGACTTTATAATGCAGCCTAGTTATACGTAATCGCCTACTTGGCGCTGTTCCAATATCGTGGGTCTGACGGCAAGGTTGTTCGAGGTTGCTCTAGGTCAACTTGGACCGTATGAGCACTTTATTAAATTGTATCTCACCGATTGCGACTCGGATATCTATAAAACCACTCGGCGTGGGTATTGTAGAGCGCTTCAGATTCAATATTACTGTCTCAAGATGCCATCGCAATATGCAACTTCATTTTAGACAAGTTTTACTGTTGTTTTATTGATTTTTGTTGTCTTGTGTTGTGATCTTTGTCTATATATTAAAAGACTGCCTTTGTACCAAGTGTGCATAAAAATAAATAAAATATAAACATACCATTACGCCTGTATTCCCCGAAGGGTTAGGCAGAGGTGTACTAATGCACACCCACACTTCATCGGGATATTTTTTCCATGAAATAGCGAGCCTATTGCCATTAACCGGGCACAAATCCAGTCTCCGAGCTGCTACTGGGAATTTCATAAAAAAACCCAATAACACTTTGCTCGACCTAGGGATTGGACCCAGGTCCGTTTTCGTAGCAGTCGCGCTTGAGACCACTAGACTAATGATTGAAATTCAAGACCTTGAAAAAGATTGTCTTGGCATACCAACGATCTTATCACCAGGCAATCTTTGCTTATAGATCCTATACCACCAAACTATAAAATACTTGAGTGGTAATTAAGTACATCCAGCGAAACCTCCACAAAGGGAGATTCTACACAAGCAGGCTATTTATTTGCAGCGAAGATCTCGTTAAGATTGTGGTCGCGTATACTAAAACCCTTGTAGATTGTAGAACGAAAGGGATAGAACACAGTAAAAGGTACACTACACTGCTTTTTGTCTCTTTCGTTCTTGTATTCGTCGTAATTTTTGCCACCTTATTCCCTCGCTGTTATTTTATCAGTACAGTCAAATACCCTTTAACGCAGAACTTTCTTTAGAGAAGTAAAGAAAGTTCTGCGATAGATGTTGGCTTTGAAATATTGATCCTATAATTATGGAAATTCAGTTTAAATGGTTATTCTTAATGTATTTAAAAAATATCTGGCTCATTACTTTAGTGGTCGATAGCGCTGTAAATATGTTTATAGATCCTTATTACATGGGAATAAGCTCCGAGCTAAATCTGAGAATAAAAAAAAATAATAACACTTTAATTGACGTGGGTACCGAACCTAGAATGTATTGCGTAGCAGCTACGCCTACGACTGAGCTGATGAGACAATTATCTCCATTAACCACCACAAAAATTCTGAAGTAACGGTTCTTATTGTTCAAATAAAATTTGTTTTGTTTACACAAAGACACGAAACGAACTCTATTACATATTTCCTTATACAGCTAACGTCGTTTTTCCTCTTAAGTAACCAGCGACCCAATTTAAATCACCCACGGCTGTATTTAACCTAATTAATTACATTCACAAACATTTTTCTTAATGCTTTTTATGGTACGTCTCGGAAATAAAAATGGCGGCGCGCTTAGTGACTCTGAGGTGAAAATGCGCCAACGTCAGGCCTTATGACATAAGCTCGCGACCCGTTTAAAGGAGTGGGGAGGTTTAGGATTCCGCGGAAAATAAAAATATTTATAAAGCTGAAAGCAGGTTTTACAGAGTGCAATCTTTTTAGTTGTTTAGTTCGTTATTTTTTTAAAGTGCCATATTAGCCATTGATCATTTGACTGCCAAGTCGCAGACTTCGAGTTCGAATCCAAGGCACGCATCTCTAACATTCAATTCAATTCTTTATTGCGTTCCATAATGTAGGTATACAGGTGGTCAACTTATCTATTGGAACAATTATAAACCCTGTCGGTTCACACACACATCCACAGTCACAGCAGTTTAGGTAGGAGAGAGGAAGGAACTGATAATAATTAATATAGGAAAATTAAGAATTGTTTTATTTTAACTTTCCATGGCATGTGCGTATTATTTAATTTTCACGCGCTTAAACGCATGCGTCATTTTCTCAACGGGGTGGAAGTCTACTAACCCGCAGTAGGTTAGCGTTGTGAACTATTATAGCCTCATGCCTTTCTCATTCTGAGAGGAGTCCTGTGCCCAGTAATGGGACAATAATAATGGATTAATGATGATATTCGGTATGATAACGTAAACCGATTGATACAATTAAATATTCTCCTTTTTAAGATGATGGTGATGAATATGCTGCATAAACATCTACATAACATAACATACCATCACGCCTGTATTCCCCGAAGGGTTTTGAAGAGGTGTACTATTGTACACCCACACTTCGTCGATATGTTAAGGTCCCATGTAATAGGGGGCGAGCCTATTGCCATTAACCGGGCACAAATCTAGACTCCGAGCTGCTACTGGGAATTTCATAGAAAAACCCAATAACACTTTGCTCGACTTGGGAATCGAACCCAGGACCTCTAGCGTAGCAGTCGCGCTTAGGACCACTAGACTAATGAGGCAGTCATCTACATCTATATACGTTATATTACATCACAGCGTGTCTGTTTGTATTTTCGTTTGGGAGGGAACTTATTTGCTCTTGGTTATCAAGTTTTTATTACATAAATTTACATTGTATTCAGTGCTGGATAAATTCATGAATTCAGATCGTATTCAGTAGTGGATAAATTAAATTACAGAACCCGTCTGATGTGTCTGCTACGCACTACGCAGTTGCTACTTAATTCCATTCTCAAGATGGAAAATTATTCCAGAAAAATACTGTGCCTTAACTTCTTTGTGTTGCTCTTCTAGAAAACTTGTGGCATATAGGCTTACGACAACCCAAATTGAGTTATGTTAATCATACTTTTATTCAGAACCTTTTTTATGCTTATTGAGTGTCTATTGAATAGATCGTCCTCGAGAAGAAATCTTTGGCCGCAATGGAATAATTAGGTATTGTATTGTTATACACAGAACAGGTAATTTTTTTCTGTTATCACCACAACATATATGAAGCATATTTTTTATAAAATGATACCGTAAAATGGGTATGTAGCATTTCACAGATAGCATTATGAAAAATCATATATAATGAGCTTTCATAAGTCACACGTGGCACTTTTTTCGCAGCCTGCTTTAAATTACACTTCAATCAATCACATTTTGTTCATCGTTCGTTTTATTCATTGATTGTAAGGAAAAAGATAAAACATACATCTATTTATAGATTAATTAGATGTTGCCAATAATTCAGTCTTCATATTTCAATGTCAATGGGCTGCCTCATTAGTCTAGTGGTCCTTAGCGCGACTGCTACGCTAGAGGTCCTGGGATCCCCGGGCCGAGTAGAGTTAGGGTTTGGGTTTTTCTAGGAAATTCTCAGTAGCAGCTCGGAGTCTGGATTGGTTAATGGTAATAAGCTCGTCTCATATTACATGGGACCTAAACATACCGGCGAAAGGTGGGTGTACATTAGTACGCCTCTGCCTAACCCTTCGGGGAACACAGGCGTGATTTCAATGTAAATACCGAAATTGCAAGTGTGACATTGAATGTCACACTTGCAATTTTTGTCAATCATCATTCAATTCAATCATTGTGAATGAAAAATCACTCCGAACGATAAGTAGCAGGCTGTGATATTTTATAGGACAAATAAGTGTGAAAAATATTAATCATTACATCAAATCAATATGAACTATTGGTAGCAATCATTTCCCCGCCTACTGTAGTAGCTACTTCCATCTTTCCTTCACCAAAGTGCGTCAACGTTGAACCGTTACACGCTTCACCATTTATTAGAGTACGGTACAACTGCCATGATTAAGGATCTTTCCGTGTAAATGAACACACTTGACTTGCATTAGGCCTGATGTTTCAACGGAATGAATGTTAAAAGTCACTCCGAATACCTACTAATATTGAAATAAAACTACTTTTTACGGATTTTATCGCGTTATATTGATATTTTTAAATTCCCGACGTTTCGGATCCTTTACAGCATCCATGGTCACGGGTGGACTGAGGTGTTGGTCGTCCTAATGTCAAAATTATCAACAGCTACCCTACATTTTGTTGATTATTATTTATGCCGGTCACGCAGAATGAGCTCACCGTATCCTTAGGTCTCGCAGTCTTGTGCTTGGATTTAATGGAATCTATGATGGGGTTCCAAGCAGATGGTAAGACCCAGCCATCTTCTCTATTGAAATTTGGATGTTTTTTAATTTCAATAGCCTCGCGAATCATCCTAGGTAGGAATCGGTTTTCTTTTGCAAGGACTTGTGGTTTATCAAATCTGATGTAGTGCCGGGTCTTGTCAAGTGTATGTTCACAAACTGCTGACTTCCCGGAACGGCGGTGTTTGACATCGGCGATGTGTTCTTTTACGCGGGTCCCTATGCTTCTTTTAGTTTGGCCTATGTATGAGAGACCGCAATCACAATCAAGCTTGTATACTCCTGCATCTTGTAGAGGTATGTGGCACTTGACAGGTGGTAGGAACTGACTAATCTTCTTCAGCGGCTTGAAGTAAGTTTTGATTGAAGCCCGCTTCAAGATATAGCCAATCTTGTCTGTGACTCCTCTTACATATGGTAACACAACAGGTAGTCGCTCAACTGTGGTACGTTTCACGCGGTTTCTGTGATGAGGTTTCGGTATTTGGAGCTTGTTGTCGTGCAGTACTTGCTTGACATGTTAAAGCTCTGCATCCAGGTGTTGCTCATCACAGATCCCACGTGCTCTCTGAAACAATGATTTACCGACGGTAGATAACTGTGTTGGGTGGTGGTGTGATTCACCATTTAAGTATTTGTCTGTATGGGTTTTCTTTCGATACACAGTGTGACTCAAGGTGTTATTTAGGTTACGAATTATTAAAACATCTAAGAAAGGTAAAGAGTTATTAGCCTCTGACTCCATAGTAAATTGAATTTTAGAGTTTAAGGAGTTAAGGTGGTCTAGAAATGCTGTTACTTTATTAGATGGTAATATTGTGAAAGTATCATCTACGTACCGCTTGTAGAATTTCGGTGTTACAGGAGCAGATTTTAGAGCAGTCTCCTCGAAATCTTCCATGAAGATGTCAGCAACAATGGGAGATACTGGAGAGCCCATTGCTACACCATCCACTTGCGTGTAGAATTTATTACTCCACAATAGATAGCCAGATGTTAAGCAATGTTGTAATAGTTCAGCATATTCAATAGGCATGTTATTCTCTAATAGTTTCCTAGATACAATTCTGATGCAGTCTTCAACTGGTAGGCATGTAAATAATGACTGGACATCAAAACTGACCATAGTTTCATCATCAGCAAGCTGTAGGTGTTTTATCTCACTGACAAAATGGTATGAGTCCTTAACATGTGCAGCCGTGTTTCCTCTGAGTGGTGAGAGTACTTTCGCCAGGTGTTGAGCCAATCTGTAGGTTGGTGAGTCGATTTGGCTAACAATTGGTCGAAGCGGCGCATTGGGTTTGTGTATCTTGGGCAGCCCATACAGTTTTGGTGGTTTTGCACAACTAGGAATAAGATATTTAACGTCTAGATTCAATGTATCGGAGTGCTTTTTTATCAGATCACTAGTAAACTTTAATGTTTTTGTTGTGGGATCCGTTTTGACTTGTTTATAGTTGTTTACATCCGATAAAAGGTCTTGTATTTTATTATTATAATCCGACGTATCCATAACCACCGTGGCATTGCCTTTATCTGCACGTAGAATGGTTAATTCGGGCCTGTCGCGGAGGCTTTTGAGCGCTAAAAATTGGTTCTTTGCAAGATTCAGTTTGGGCGGTTTGCTGCGACGTAACACCGACGAAATGCTCTGCTCTGCGTGACCGGCATAAATAATAATCAACAAAATGTAGGGTAGCTGTTGATAATTTTGACATTAGGACGACCAACACCTCAGTCCACCCGTGACCATGGATGCTGTAAAGGATCCGAAACGTCGGGAATTTAAAAATATCAATATAACGCGATAAAATCCGTAAAAAGTAGTTTTATTTCAATGTCGAATATTCGCGTAAGTGTTAGAAACCAGTAACCTACTAATATTGTTAATCTGGAAATAAGTTTGTTCATTTGTTGCGTCTTAACCGATTTTGATCTTACTACTTAAAAGAATGGGTCCCTCATCTTATCACGTGAATTAATAGGCTAATCAATGGTTCTTCAAACCATGGTCCCATGTAATAGGGGGCGAGCCTGTTGCCATTAACCGGGCAGAAATCCAGACACCGAGCTATTCTTGAGATTTTTATAGAAAAATCCAATAATACTTTGCTGAACCTGGGAATTGAACCCAGTACCTCTAGCGTAGCAGTCGCGCTTGGGACCACTAGACCAATGAGGCAGTCAATTTTGATATTCACATCATTATTAACATTCACATCTCGTAAACTAAGATGATTTTTACTTCTACTTAGCACAATATGTGAAAATGAAATGACATTATCACAAACAAACTCCTGTACTAAAATTTTCCTAACTACAAAACAAGAACTTTGTTTAATACCTCAAAGCTAACTTTGACGCGGACGAAGTTGCGTACAGAAACTAGTAGTAGGTACTAGAATGTTTTGGTTCCAATATCGTTTTGTTTGACAAGGACCACATGACGTGGAACTTGTGCGGATAAATCCGACGTTTTTCTTTTGTTCCTGATTGATGTTGCTCGTTGATTTGTGGGGGTTAGGACATTTTGTTGTTCTTTTTTCTAAGCGAACGATAGGGTGGTTCATTTGGTGTGAAAACTTTACGTAGGTAATGAAGGTTTTCTATGGTTTATATGGTTGGATGATGAAGGGATGAGACATTTTGCCTGTTTCAAATCGTCTGTACCTAGGCAATAGGCCAACCCGCAGTAGGCTAGTGTAGACTGTAGCCTTATCCTTTTCGTTTTTAGAGGAGATCCATGCCCAGCAACCCATTACAATGTCCAATGTGTCAATGGGTTGATGATGATGAGGCAATAGTTTAGTCTCCAATTACATGATCCTTAGAAAGAACGAAAGAAAAAATATTTTGGTAGGTCCTTTACCTACCTTTAAAGAACGGCAAACTGTAGGTGCACATTAGTATGCCTTTGCACCCTTCGAGGGATACAGGCCTGATGGTATGTATGCAGATTAAAAAATAAATCTATAATTTTGTTGAAACCTGCCTATCCAATGGAATGCAAAGTCAAAAATCAAAAAGCATAGGTAGTACTTTTCAAATACCTGCAAAATTTCCAGAAGTAGGTCGTACCTACTGTACTGTAATAGCTTCAATAAATTTTATAGCGTTTATAAAGTTGTCTTAAGGAAAAGAAAAGCTTTGTGAAACAAATAAAAAGAAAACGGATACATACAAAGCTTAATCTAAACAGGAAGAAAATTAAATTGCCTTAAACCCGGCAGTGTGTATCGTTTGGAAATTGAAGAGGCAGCAGAAATTACGTTAAAGGTTCTAATAGAATCAGGGTAGACTTGGGAAGAATATATTTCGAAAATGGATTTTTGGTAGGAAGCAATCCATAAAGAAGGCCGGTTTCCGTCACAGCATGTTAAGCTGTAGGTTCGATTTCCATTTGATCATCTATGACAATAGTTTATAACTATTTCATAAATAATACACCTGTCGACTTCTATATAGTCATGGGTGATCGTATGATCACAAATCAGAAAGTCAAAGGTGCGTGCCTGGGATTCGAACTCGAGAACTTCGACTTGGCACTGTACTTTTTTTACATCCATCCAAACTATGCGATACTACTACTACATTATTATGCGCTCATATTTACTTCGTCGTACTTTAGAATTCTCTGCAACATTATATTTCGTTGCTACCTTCAACATAACACCTTCCATAAGAAAACAAGACCGGGTACAGATATAATTATGCATATACTGGCGATATAAGCAAGCGTGCCCCCGCATTTTAAGGTGAGGTTGTTGGCATTTAATGAGGATTTGGTTCGGCACGAAAGGGTAAACCCGAATTTGAAATAAGATGTGACCTTTTTAAGATTATACTCGTATTTAGCTTAGTGGTCGTACATGGTTGCTACTTACAATATAACGACCCTATGTTTGTTAAAAATCAGACTATCATCAGCCTATACTAGTCCACTGCTGGACATAGGCCTCCCCGAGACCCATTACATTGTCCCACTGCTGGGCACGGGTCTCATCTCAGTACGAGAGGTATTAATTAGGCTATAGTCCGCCACGCTAGCCTACTGCGGGTTGGCAGACTTCACACGCCGTCAAGAAAATCTCCCAGGCATGCAGGTTTCCTCACGATGTACTACTATAATTAATTGTATAATAACTTATTTCTCTACACTGGAGACATTTAAAAAAATGTGGGTTAGACACAAATCAGAGCCCAAAAATGTCTTGTTTGTTTGTCAGGGGTTGGCGCCAAAACCACTAAACACATTTTAATTTTGTTTTCACTGTTAGAAAGCATTTATGTTCCATCTTAAAAACTGGAGTATATCTAACCTCAATTAGTTGAATAGAGCCTGACGTCTCTGTTGTATGTAGGTAGATCCATTTAGAGAAGAGTTGGTTGGTCATCACTGTTGGTTTTTCTTAAATTCTTTCTATTGGTTCACGGAAGCAAAGCAAGCAAAAGCTAGTAATTAATATAATAAAATTGTATCTGAAATGGCAGTTCTGTACATAAACGATATTGAAGATAAAGTAATATAAGGGCAATTTGTAAAACCAATAAGAACCAAAACTTATGTATTCTGTCTGCCTGTGTGTATATTTATACACGCGTCACGCGCAAAGTACTGCATAAAATTGGATGCAGTTTTCACAGTTATATTGTTGTACGACTAACTTTAAATCTGGTTCATATTTCATCTTGATACACCGTCTAGATACCGATTTATCGTAATTAAATCCCTTTGATATGCGAATCATACCGCGGGCAACAGCTTGTTTATTAGATATAAGTTCCATTATAAAAATAGACATCACTCCCCTTATTGACCAATATGTTTACAGAACCACATTTCATCCTTATATTATCGACACAGCTAACGACAGACGTCATCGGTATTTTCCTCATCCCGAGGATGAAAGAAAATACTTTCCTCCACTTATTTATGATCGAACCAAGATTCGGGAAATTAAAAGGGACAAGGGATTGACAGTTTGAATGAAATATGCTGGATATACGAACACATTTGGACGCGGGTGACCGTTGCGAATGACAACGTTCACACAATAAGATGTGAACTCAACTGAGTAATTGTTGGATAAATGGATCAAAGCTTGTGGTTCATCTGTAATGGAAAACTTCAGTGGGTCGCTTCCTTGTGGGCCTTCAATTTGAGGATTTCGGCTATCTGCCCAATGCAATGTTCTATAACATAAGTAACTATTACCGCTTTTGTAGGTACCTACATCATGTAAGAAAATATTCGCTGATTTTTCGGATTCATGTGCCTATTATTAAATAAATTAATTAGCACTTGTTTAAAAACGGTGAAGGAAAACTTCGTGAGTGATACTATATGTCACGTATTAAAATTGTTTGTATTTATTATTCATATTAAGTATATTTAAATAGACCTTCTTTCGCTTATGTACCTACGGAAGTCCTTAGGAACCTGAGTTCGAGAAGGTTCGAGTCTAGATCGAAGTTGAATTTTTATTTTATTATTTGAATTATTTTATTGCGAAAATGTTTTGTATACTACCAAATATAATAACAATAAAAATAACTTTTTTAGTTATAAAAATACATGCATATATACGTAACATTCCATTATGCCTGTATTACCCGAAGGGTGAGGCAAAGGTGTACTGTTAGCTCCCATGTAATAGAGGACTCATTGCCATTTACTGGGCATAAATCCAAACTCCGAGCTGCTACTACATCGAATCTAGGATCTTAAGCGTAACAGTCGCCTTCAAGACCAATGTTACAATATTGGAACAGTTCAATTATGAAATATCATGATATCATCTGATTCAAGATCAGCGAAGATATCGGGTAACAAACACACTACATGCCAGCATGAATGGGTCCTCATGACCGGGGAAGTACTACCCTCCCATAGAATATCGACGTCAAGTGGGCGCAATTTATCTCTCAGTCCCTTCCTTCTCCTTTTCTCCTTCCCTTCCCTTGTCCATAAATAGGTTCGGCAATGCATCTGCAACTCCTTAGGTTTTGCAGATGTCCATGGACGGCGATGACTACTTACCATCAGGTACCTCCCTGCTCGTTTGCCGAGTTATCCCATAAAAAAATAAAATACAATACAAAGTATAGTACAAAATACAATCGTATTGAAAAACATCTCCTTTTTGAAGTCCGTCGAAAATAAATTGGGATCTGTAATAAATGTTACTTTTCTTTATATTTTTCACCTTGGATTTCGTGCTACAACAGAAAATGTTACCGATCAATTTGTACGCTATATTCTGTTTGCAAATAGATAAAATATGTCAATAATGGTTTGCAAGTAAATTGACATATATAGGAAAAGTACACACTCAAATATTTTCTGCTGTGTTATCAATTTAACGGGAACCGCGTTCAATATTGTCATACGTGAACGGATTGTGCGACATTCTCATACGAGTATAATAGAGTTAAGTTACATTATATCTGATTTATTAACCGTTTGTGTTTATAAGTAAAGGTGAATTCAACGTTAGGTACAATTTTTCAACTAGTTTTATGTAAAGCTAGCAAACAAAAAAATACTTAACTATATGAAATTTATACTTTTTTTAGATATCACACCTTTCGGATCAAAACATAGTGCGTTATGCTGTTACCTGACCCACCGAGACCCCACCGTCCCACCTAGGGTGGGTCAGGTAACAGCTATTACCCACTGTATACATCAGTACAATATGTGTGATGTTATGTATTTTCATTAACTAGCTGTCTTAATCGCATCTTAAGAGACTTTTTGAGACAAAAGGTACCCATGTCCTTCTCAAAGTTCCAATCTCTAACGTTAATAAAATTCATTAAAATTTATTCAGCGGTTAAGGCGTCAAAACGTTACAAACAAACAAACAGAGTTATGTTCACATTTACAATTTTAGTAGGGGAAGCTGGGGCAATCCAACGAAAAGATGAAAAAATGTAATGGTCGCATTCTTCTTTTAATTCTTTCTCAGCCTTTTAATAACCCAATACCGAGTGTTGACCTCCTCCATTGCACGCTATTGTTCTCGATGTTTCGCCTTTCTCTTTTGACCGCAAAAAAGACTATCTATATTATTAAAAACTAATTAAAAACTGCATCAAAAACTGCCTCATTAGTCTAGTGGTCCTAAGCGTGACTGCTACGCTAAAGATCCTGGGTTCCATCCCCAATTCGAGCAAAGTGGTAATGGGATTTTCTATGAATTTCTCAGTAGCAGCTCGGAGTCGGGATTTGTGGCCGGTTAATGGCAATAGGTTCGCCTCCTTTTACATGGGACCTAAACATACCGGTGAAGTTTGGGTGTACATTAGTAGACCTCTGCCTAACCCTTCGGGGAATACAGGCGTGACGGTATGTTAATTAAAAAACATGAGCATGATTAAATACTGTTCCAATTAATTTCACTAACAGATTTTCCAATATTTCATGCAGTATCAATGCAAAATAATTTACTGTTCGATATTTTAACGGAAACGCGGCGGCTTGTCTGACTCGCCCGATTTAACATTATGTTCGAGCCAAACGCACATGTTATGTCACAGGATATGTCGCTCCATGTCAATGCGACGATAATATGAACATACCTTAACCCGAGATACTGGTATTACGTTCTGTTTTTTTTTCTCGAGGGGAAATGTAAAGGAAATTGTTGAGACATCCCTAATATTCTAAGGAGGTTGTAAGGTTTTTATCTAATACTAGCTCTGCTCCGTTCACCTGCTTTGCCCCGCTCCTAAGGACCGTAGCGTCATGTTAAATAGCCTTTAGCTTTCCTCATGCATATGGCTGTCATATACAAAAATATTTTTTTCAAACCCGACTAGTAGTTCACAAACACTTCACCTTTATTGTATTAGTAGGTATAGACTCAGCAAATCTTCTTTAAAATTGAAAATTAGATGTCATACACGTCATTCACTCCAATGACATTATTATAGTCTAAAAAGAGTTAGATACGTCCATTATGTCAAAACACTGTGTGACATACCTAATGTTGCTGACCGAGTTATTGTGATAATAGAAACACAAGGTCATCCATAGTGCAGAAGAGCTCCGAGATCTCCCATGAACATATTTGCGGCCTTTATCTGTTATGCTTCTGGCACGCAACAAAAAGCCTGACCTGGAAATGAAATCCAAGATGGCATGCTCACAAAGATATTCATTTTCTAGTGTAAGAAAAATTCGGCATAGGCAGGGTTTGAACCTGCGTCCCTCCGGTTAAGTACACCGGACGCTTCACCAACTAAGCTACCGACCCCACTAGTTTATCTTAGTTGGTAAAGCGACCGATGTACTTTATAATGTTAGCACGGAAAATGAATAAAACACTATTTTAATTTTGTTTGATTTTGTTTGGCACTATTTACTATGTTCACCTTTTTTATGGGACCATATCAAATATAAGTGAACTGGCCTATTACTAGATTACTCTTGCGTAAAAAGCGCTCCTGCATAAATAAGGTTTCTCATTATACTTCTTAATAGAGCGACGTCACTGCAATGCCGGCGCCAACTTGACGGCGAATCTGACAATGAAAGAAAAGCATACATAAGTATGTATAGTAACTACCAAACCCCTTAGATCAAATAAAAAGTTAAGATGGAACTTTGCGAACAAAGAAGTGAGGCCGGCTAAAACTACGGCTTGCCGTGTACAACACACAATTACACGCACACATGTATTAGTTATCTACGCCTTATCTTGTCAGTCGAGCTTTCGATAGCTCGAATGACAAGATAAGGCGTAGTTTCGGTATACGTGTGTGCGTGTAATTGTGTATTGTTTTAGCCGGCGTCACTTCTTTGTTCGCAAAGTTCCATCTTAACTTTTTATTTGATCTGAGCAAAACCCTTGTTGAAACTTGAGAACGCCTTCAACATCATATTCGGAACGCATTATCACGGCTGTTTTCCCCAAAGGGTTAGGCAGAGGTGTACTAATGTACACTCACAGTTCGCTGGTATGTTAATGGAGCGAGCCAAGGGTCTTATGAGCATATTTCATGTAATTGTTAACAATATTATATTTTATTTTATTTTTTTATTTTATACCATTTCTATATCTTTGGTATCATTCCCCATAGCCAATGGCCCAGCAATAGGCAGATACATGATAAAATGTTCGCTGTAAACTTACAATCTTGAATTGAGAGACAATTTTTACTCTTTATTACTTGACATTTGACAACAAGACTTAGCTAATCAATTGTTAAGTGTTTACAGTCGATTTAGAAACCTTTTTTGGAAGGGTTACGTTCATCAAAGTTTGCGTTCATCCCTAAGAAGTTCATACATCTTTTTTTTCTTTCTTTCTGTTTTCAAAGTCACGTTCCCGTCCAAATTGCTTCGGCTGACCTACATTATTGAAGATGCTCTTTGGCCTTGTTACTACTAACTATTTGGAACTGTTCCCATAACACCAATTGGCAAAGCTGAAGAACATAATAAGTTTTACAGCTAACAATAGATGTAACTTGGAAATTTTATTTTAGTATACAAACCTATAAATTGACAGACATCAAGTGAGGTTGGGTACTATCATTTTAAAAACAGTGTGAGACAACAAGAGTGATTACTGTCAGTAATAGTATAATAGTAAGTTTAGTACTAGTAAAAGAAAACTCCGAATTACTAATATAACATACAAAGCAAAGCTTAAGATAAACCAATGGTTAAAACCAACAATCTCTAATATCATATTATGAAAAGAGACGGGACTATTTTAAAACCTGTGTTTTTCTTTGTGAATTTTGTATGCTAGTTTATGATACACATTTATTTTCTTAGGTAAGTATCCTGAATGCGTAGGTTACGTTATTCTACGTTCCATTGAATGAATTTAATGTTTACTAGCGATCCGTCCCGGTTAATAATTATTGTCATATGTCAACATATTTACACAAAACCTTAACAAATCTTTCACCTAAACCTACCTCATAAGTGAATCTGTCTATTTGGGAAAACTGCATGAAAATCCGTTCAGTAGTTTTTAATTTTATTGCGAACAGACAAACGTGACGGGGGACTTTGTTTTAGAATATGTAGAGCATCAATCTGATAAAATGTTATCAACCCTCAACTGTTCACACATCGTCACTTCTTCTTCCCTAGATTCGAATGGTTTATACCCCCTGTTTTGAAAGTCACGTCCCTGTCCGACTTGCCTCGGCTGTCCAGTAATAATGAAGGGTCCATTTGACCTTGTCGGCTACTTGGTTTTATTTCTTTCCCCCCTCTACGTAACTTGAAGTCGTTAACTTTTATTACAAGCTATAGTTTTTATGGGGAATCCAAAGGATCGTATTTATAATCGATTTTTCTTTTTTAAGTATGGCTATTATTGTAGTGTTTTATCCAAAGTATTCTGCTTGTTATTTAATTTTCTTGGTTGTATTTTTATAATGCGGAATATAATTTCTCTGAGAAAAATTGTAGTGCATCCAGTGGAGAATTATAGTTATCTACTTCGTTTCTTACTGGAACGTATCATAAAAATATATCGTTAAATATTGTTAGAATACCGAGTGGCAATGCATAGAATTTTCAAGGAATTTATATAAGCTGTATAATATAAAAATTTAAATGCTCTGAATCCATACATTTCTTGAGGAAGTTATTAGTGGAATGAACAGTTCGGTAATACATAGATTTTCCTGTATATATATTAATTATACATAATTACAATTATAGCATGACTTACCTAATAATAGGACATTGTTTTGATTGTTTATTAAAATGATAAGATGGTATTTTGACTAATATTAAAAATGTAACGCCAATATAAAAAAAAAATAAAAAAATCTCAGGTTTCTTATTAATTCTAATATTAAAAACCGGCCAAGTGCGAGTCGGACTCGCGCACGGAGGGTTCCGTATCATTACGATTTATGACGTATTAAAAAAAACTATTTACTAGATCTCGTCCAAACCAATTTTCGGTGGGAGTTTACATGGTAATCTACATCATATATTTTTTTTAGTTTTATCGTCCTCTTATTTTAGAAGTTACAGGGGGGGGGACACACATTTTACCACTTTGAAAGTGTCTCTCGAGCAAAATATTCAGTTTATGACGTATTAAAAAAAACTATTTACTAGATCTCGTTCAAACCAATTTTCGGTGGAAGTTTACATGGTAATGTACATCATATATTTTTTTCAGTTTTATCGTCCTCTTATTTTAGAAGTTACAGGGGGGGGGGGACACATTTTACCACTTTGGAAGTGTTTCTCGCGAAAACTATTCAGTTTAGAAAAAAATGATATAAGACCTATCCATAGATACACCACACGTATGGGTTTGATGAAAAAAAAAATTTTGAGTTCAGTTCCAAGTATGAGGAACCCCCAAAATTTATTGTTTTTTTTTCTATTTTTGTGTTAAAATCTTAATGCAGTTCATAGAATACATCTGCTTACCAAGTTTCAACAGCATACTTCTTATAGTTTCGAAAAAAAAAGGCTGTGACACGATCGGACAGACAGACAGACGGACATGACGAATCTATAAGGGTTCCGTTTTTTGCCATTTGGCTACGGAACCCTAAAAATGAAACGCCAATACAACAAAATTGCGTAACGTGGACAGAATCGGGTCGGAATGTAACTGATGGTTTGCTCTCTTGCTGTAAGGATTATTTATTTACATTTTCAGTTACTCACGCATACTTTCTCATAACAAGCAAAGTCTGCGTTTTTGTTGTCGTGCAAAACGATTTGACAGCCCGCGTAATATTGAACGAATTGAGAACGAAATACCGAAATGTCAAACGTTCGGAAATAAATCAATCATAATACTTCCCCTTACAATACCAAACGTTTACAAATAACCATTGATCTGAATACCAAATTCGATACGAAACATTTTCTTTTGGAAACAATTACGCATCCACGTATTTAATGTTTAAAACCTTCAGAAATAAGGTCGAAAATGGCTCCCAAGACATTTCTACAAACATTTTCTCTGATTAATTAACTTATTCAGACAGTTTCAACTGTTTCGCTTTGTTTGGGACATTCTAAAATTAGAATTTTCATAAAATATTTGCTGTGCTGTAAGTTTGCTTGTGAATTCCTTGGAACGAAATATCTTGTGACTAAAATAGAAACCCTTGTGGTAGTGAATGATATAATTATATTTTCGTCGGTTCTTAAAAATAAAACTTTTGTTCCATGCATACACTTATGCACTTTTGTAGGAAAAAGCAGTTTTTTTTTTACCGAAGGAAATCAATGGAAGGGGGTCCAGAATCATGTACTTAATTCATGGTAAGCAGTTGTGCGTTGATGTTTCTTCCACCCTGTAGAATGGCGAAAAAATTCGAAAAACAGTTGGCTGATTGACTTGATATTTTAACACTACTTCGCCTTCAAATATGCTATTTAATAATTGTTGTATTTTAGGGTTCCATAGCCAAATGGCAAAAAACGGAACCCTTATAGATTCGTCATGTCTGTCTGTCCGTCCGATGATTTCACGGCCACTTTTTTCCGAAACTATAAGAACTATGCTGTTGAAACTTAGTAAGGAGATGTATTCTATGAATGCATTAAGATTTCCACACAAAAATAGAAAAAAAAAAACAATAAATGCTGGGGGTTCCCCATACTTGGAATTGAAACGCAAAATTTTTTTTTCCTCAAACCCCTACCTTTGGGTTATTTATGGATAGGTCTTCAAAAATGATATAGAAGTTTCTAATATCATTTTTTTGTAAACTGACTCGTTAACACTTCCAAAGTGGTAAAATGTGTGTCCCTCCCCTGTAACTTCTAAAATAAGAGAACGATAAAACTAAAAAAGATATATGATTTACATTACCATGTAAACTTCCACCGAAAATTGGTTTGAACGAGATCTAGTAAAAGTTGTTTTTTAATACGTCATAAACTGAATGGTATGCGCCAGAGACACTTCCAAAGTGGTAAAATGTGTGTCCCCCCCATGTTACTTCTAAAATAAGAGAACGAAAAAACTAAAATAAATATGTGATGTACATAACCATGTAAACTTCCACCGAAAATTGGTTTGAACGAGATCGAGTAAATCGTTTTTTTTTAATACGTCATAAATCGTAATGGTACGGAACCTTCCGTGCGCGAGTCCGACTCGCACTTGGCCGGTTTTTTATAAATAAGGTAATTAAATCAATAGTAAAGCATGACTGAGTTTTAATTTTTATTTATATTAATAATTTACTGCTTAAAACAACCTGTTAAAGAGATCATTTATCGGCTGTGAGAGATGACGCTAATTAACCTATAGAGCGGTGTCCTTTTCGTGCAAGGAACACGATCGCATTAAAACATGGCGGTAAAACCAGTGGTATAAGTTTGTGAGTATTACGACTCTGACCTACATACAAACAATCTGTAGAACAGATTACAATAAATAAAACTGAAATGAATTAAATTAAAAGTGAATGTTCCCAAACTCTAAAACACAAAAATGGCGGTCATTCGAAAACACGCCAAATTCTAAAATAGCGGAAGCCAACCGAACTAAACAACTTGGTTTCCATTAATTTAACTTCAACCTGTTTTCGGTGAAGTGGAGTCAATGGAGCATTTTTGGCGTTCAAAATTAATAATATTTACAATACAATTAATTCTTAGCGTTAATTCTGTTAATACCGCTTTTTGATCGGTTTAAGCTTAACTGTAAAACTTCTGACGTTTATACAATTTGTTTTGATCTCCGGGAAGGAATGATTTCTTCGGTTACTTAAAGTTTCGCAAAAGAAAGAAAAATGTAATAGTGAAACCAGTTTCTTAGTAGTTAATACTATTTTTTTGTTTTCGGTTTTAATTCGAAACAATTTTGGCCCCTATACCCTTTGAGTTGTAGATAAATAGAAGTTAAAATTTTATTGGTTGTAAGTAAGCACTTAGCCTTTATAAATAAATAGGTAACTATTACCCTGTATAGTTAGTTGAAATTCCTCACGGTGTGTTCGTAATTCAACTCCAGATATTCTCGTCATGTTCTTGCTGTCGTGAGGTCTGTATTTCGGTGAAGGCTTTAATTGATATAAATTCTCCTATATTTTGTCAAGGTAAGAAATTGTACCCAAGACAACTATTAGTATTATTGGTTACAACCAAGCTGATATTGTACATTGAATTTTACGCGCGAAAACAGATGTACCTACTGCCGCAGATGTTCTGAAAATGATTCGCTAAATCGACGATTAACCGTAGCGTAAAGTTTTTTCTTTCTTCTTCTCATTGAAAAACGCAAAGCGGCAACGCAAACAAAAACAGATGTCAGCACCTTCGACTTTTCCGACTATGTCTAAGAGCGTTCAGCCAATAGCTTTGCTTTGGCATACGATTTGCGTAGGTGGCGCCATTAGTTCCTACGTTGCCTACCCCAATTTTAACATAATTCACCGGCCCCACTAATTAGGAACCCAGTACAAGTTCGCAAACATTATACTCGGGAACTAATCTGTCGCCTACGATAGCTTGATGACAGAGGCTGGTAATTTGATTATAGAGGCCTCGGCTCCTGTCACACCGAAGCGTAACTTTGCTGTATTCATAATTAAGTTTGTAAAACAAGAGCGCGGCATTAATATTCTGGCGTGTTTTTAATTTGTGTTTAACGTGTCAACTTCAACGGGTTGTTTAATAGCATATGCATGTAGCTTTCGCCTTTTTGACAAGTTTATTTTAGAAAACAACAAATTTAAATTTGTCGCCGCCTGTATCTCAGAGTTACGAAGAGTTTAGTTAACTAATGTATATCAACAGTTCGCTGGTATTTTTGTATGGTCCCATGTAGGTAGCAGACAGGGGCTCCATTAAGAATGCTATTGAGAAACCCAATAACGGCAATAACACTACTCAATTTGATAATAGAACTAAGAACCTGGTGCTAACTGCCACTAGACAATCAACACTTAAATGCTATAAGATAACAAAAAAAAAACACCTTTCCTAGTGCTGCGGCTTTGTAATTAACGACAAGATAATTCAAACATAAAATTCGCTAGAATTTTCTATTTCGATTATAGAAACAATAAATATTAAAATACACAAATTAAAAGTTCGTGTCAATGATAAAATTTTAGCTCAATCGGTTGAAGGTATCTGCTTCAAAATTGAGTAGCAAAAATGCACCCGAACAAACATACATCGCAAGTTGAATAAAAGCTTTAAAAATAATGCATATTTACATGAGATGGGGCACAAATTTTGAGTGCAAACAAAACCTTCGTAAGAGATCACTTTTTGCTGGAATGACGAAAACTATTTTCGTATTCTGTTTAGTCATGCATTGTGTAGAAGTTCTCTGTGTAAAGCGTGAGACATTCGTCACTGGAGACATTTCACTCGACTCACGACGACGTTTTCTGCTTGTACCGTAGCTTTGCAATGAAGTGGAATGTGAATCGCAGTAGCTTTAATGTTAGGGAAACTCTCTGCACTGTTGACTGTACATTTAATGTAGCAGCAGGAATAACTAATCGTATAGTACGTAGGGAGGACCCTACTTTCGATACTTCACTGCCTCCATACTTTGTAGTAGCGTTTGTTGTCGACCAGTTTAGCGCATCACCAGATAGTAGTTCTAATCGGCAATATCGAAATCGGTTCAGGGTTTTAAAACACACACAGACAAATCTTTCTTCTTTACAATATCAGTATAAATGTATAGGGTAGTAGTCTTAAGCGCGACTGGTACGCTATTTTGTTGTTGTTATCGGGTTTTTCCGTCAAATTCTCAGAAGGTCGAAGTTTGGATTTGCGCTCAGTTGGCAATGAGCTCGCCCCCTATTTCATGGGACCTAAACATACCGGTTAAAATATGGGCCTTACATTGTATATCTCTGCCTAACCCTTCGTGGAGTATAGGCGTGATAGTGGTTTGTTATGTCTTGCTGTAGTAGTTGTAGGCATCAGAATTGGATCTCCTTGGAGCGGATTTCAAAGATCAGAGAAGGCTCTCCACTACCATTCAGTGTCGTTGGTGGAATTCCAAGCAGACCACAAAGGTGTTGTAGGCATCAGAATTGGATCTCCTTGGAGAGGATTTCAAAGATCCGAGATGGCTCTCCACTATCATTCAGTGTTGTTGGTGGAATTCCAAGCAGACCACAAAGGTGTTGTAGGCATCAGAATTGGATCTCCTTGGAGCGGATTTCAAAGATCCGAGATGGCTCTCCACTATCATTCAGTGTTGTTGGTGGAATTCCAAGCAGACCACAAAGGTGTTGTAGGCGTCAGAATTGGATCTCCTTGGAGCGGATTTCAAAGATCCGAGATGGCTCTCCACTATCATTCAGTGTTGTTGGTGGAATTCCAAGCAGACAACAAAGGTGGGTAAAGGCTAATTGTTTACCTATGTACGGGTTGTTCGAAATAAGTAAGCCGATCGGAAGTTGTCTGCAAGTGGTTTAGAAGTGGTAAATTTTAATAGACAGAGTCGGTGTAAAGATAATTAGAGTCGTAGGTATATGTTTTTACATTTCTAATGATTTTGTTTACTGATTTCGATATTTATGTATTAAAACACATAATGAAACGATTTTATCACCGCGGTAGTTAGGAACGGCTAATTTCCGATCGGCTTACCTATTTCGAACAAACTGTAGAATACTATAAACAATACTAAGAAATCCTGATAATGGGCTTGGGTAACGCCGTATATACAGTGAATATGAATGTAAATCACTGCATAAATTGCCGCTTCAAAATTATTAATTCCGCCGTGTTTTGACGTGTTCCGGTTGCGCTTCCGCAGTTTTGTGATTTGATTTATTGTTTAATTTTCTTGCTGCCATTTATTTATTATTCACAAGCATACACAGATAGTCAAAGCTGGCCCAGTGGTTATGACCGCGACTTACGTCGTAGCCAGACAGGCGCTTTACTTTGTTTAAATTTTCAACCGACTTCAAAAAGGAGGAGGTTCTCAATCGTCGTCTCTATGTTCTCGTTCTCGTCTGTATGTTTTTTTTTGTATGTTTGTTACGCGATATCTCCGCCAATTGTGGACCGATTTTAATTATTGTTTTTTTTTTGGTAGGTCATACTTCAGAGGTGGTCCCGTTCAAATTTTATCGAAATCAGTTTGGCAGTTTTGAAAATATCAACAAAAATCTAAAAATTGTTTACATCGATGATATTATCGTTTACTCTGAAACATCGCTGTCTTATTGGAGCAGTGCGTTTAGTTGGCTAACAAGTACTTCTAAACAAAACTTTCCACTAAAAATTACAAAATAAAATTACTTTTAACAAAAAAGTTAAACCGTCTTCAAAAAATAATAAAATAATTTTGTCTAAAACAGTTTGGGAAGTCGGTGGCAAAAACAGAAGACCCACTCAAATAGAAGTCACCGACTTCCCAAATTGTTTTAGACAAAATTATTTTATTATTTTTTGAAGACGGTTTAACTTTTTTGTTAAAAGTAATTTCATTACCATTGCGCCCAGAACGCTGGAGGAAAATATCCTATAAATATATCCTATAGTATAAACCAGCATATCCTATAATATAGACATGTGGCAACTACCAACTCGCATTGGACCGGCGTGGTGGATTCTGGACATCCTAAACTTCTTCTGTAGATTTTTGACAGTTTTGTTCTCGAAATCTGTTAGTCCCTTCACCGGTCAGTCCTAAAATGGGCAAGGCAACGCAAAGTTATAATAGATGTCACCACCGCCTACATCGCGGCAGTCAACCAAAACGTGTTATTGTGACAATGGCAGTTATGTCAAAGAGCGTTGCATCAATAGGATTGTAGTGATCAAGTAAATGAGGTGGCGATGACAGCGGCCAAGAGTTCAACAGTTACCTACCGCATTGAAAAATGCAGACTTGGTTAAGCCACAGTTTCGTTAGGGCCGAATTATAAAAAAGTAAAATTCTTTCTAAATAAGCATAATACGGTGAGGCAACATCATTCGACATTGAACTACCTGTAAAGGCAGTCGTGTTGGTTGAAAGACATAGTAATGTCTTCAATTGATGGTGCTGACGTCACCTGAAGACGTAAAATGTGGAAGAGAAATTTGACATCACAGGCAGTGGTCTCGGTAGCTAGGTTGGCAAAGCGTCTGGTATACTTAACCAGAGAGACGCAGGTTCAAACCCTGCCTGAGATCGAATTTTTCTTTCACTAGAAATTTTCTTTAATTAGAGAATTCATATTTTTGTGAAAGTAAAATTCGCCAAAAAAATCTTTAAACAATTTTCTCAATGCTGTTTCATATTCTTAACACTTCATTTGAAGGCGGAAGGTCGAGTCAATTTCCAAGAATCACCGATGAAACACAAACAAAGGAGGGTAAAAGGAAAATGGAAATATGTACAAAGGAGGACGGTATAAGCGGTTATATTAAGCGGATCATCAGAGATCAGTTTCCTTTGTAAGATTTTGTCGCGAAGAAATCTTGATTTCGCAAAAAAGATACTGGACAATGAAAAACACCTATTATGCTTTACTGGTCTTTTGTGCACAGGTAAATAAATCTTTATTCCTTTTACTGTGTTCACAATTGTATGGTTGCATAAAAGGTTTAACTTACTAGAATACGTCTCAATATGATTGACAATGAAAGGTTTTATACGAAACTGGAGTCTTATATAGAGGCTTGTGTTTATGTTATCACTATGCTGATAAATCTTTCAGCGGTTTGTCTATAGATGGGTGACATATCATTATACAACTTAGACCTTCTTGGTGGGAAGGCCGTGGCAATAGGCTAGTTGACAAGCATTTAATTTATTAAAAATAACAATCCTATTGAAAATAATTGAAATCGTATTATAAAAAAAATATTGGAATCGACTTCCAAAGTTCCAAGACGCTTTGTCTCATTCCTAATGCGCTCTCTATCTTACAAAAAATAAAATGCTTATAATTGCCTTAATAAAGTTACTTTTTGTTGTTAAAAAAAATACTTATTAGTCAACAGTCAGTAGCCTATTACTGGCAGGCATACTTAAGCCCCCATAATTCCTATCAGAATATCCATATTGAGAAATTAGGTTACGAAAGTCTGATAGTGTTGCTTTCTGGATATTCTGCCATATTTGGTTACATTGGGAGCCAACGCTAACATAGATAATGGATCATCATGGGATCTAGATATGCCAGCGAGACATGGCACTTTAAACAGCATTGTGTACTTTAAACAATCCTCCATTATTCTTTAAGAAAAGCACTGGCCCAATAAATTTGCGGCTTCGTTGAAACAAGCGCAAAGAAGATGAAAAAAGGCCCATTTACACCCATGCATAGCTTTTTATTTGAACAGTCACCCTAAAATGTATATCACTGACACAATAACGTGAAAATCCTGGTAATATATTGGAGCGGAGAACCACGTATTGGATGAAATGTGGTACATTTACGTTACTGTATATTACGCAGATCAATGGAGGGTTGCTTTAGTCGATTTAAAGTAATGATCTTTTTTTTATTTTTTTATTTATTTTTTATTTTTTTATTTTTTTTTAAGAAAAAGCTTACTAGCAATGTGGGTCACACATTACTAGTATTCTTGTTAACCCCTCGTGCTAAGCTAAATGCTTGTGTTACGAGTGGGTTCACGGCGGTAGTGCAATGGGTGGGGTTCGAACCGGCAACCACATGATCGCAAGTCCGACGCCCTAGCCATTAGGCTACCGACGCTTCAATTTATTCCAATCGTTTAATTTATTCCAATCGCTTATTTATTTCTTCACCATATTTTATATCTGACATCCCTTTTGTGGTGCGACTGCGTTAGTCTAGTGGTCCCAAACGCGACCGCTACGCTAGAGGTCCTGGGTTCGATTCCCGGGTCGAGCGGTCTAATTGAGTTTTTCTATGAAATTCTCAGTAGTAGCTTGGCGTCTGGATTTGTGCCCGGGTAATGGTAATATGCTTGCCCCATACTAAATGGGACGTAAACATACCGGCGAAGCGTGGGTACGCCTCTGCCTAACCATTCTCCGTTATTTTTCGTGTCAAACTTCCACAGAGATCAAAACCGTGGCTACAGAACCCTAGTGTCTGTTTCTTTTATGGGAAAAGTTCTTATAGATTAACTGCCATAAAGGCAATTATGGCATAAACGGCAATAGCCTTTTCCTCAATCATTTTGGGGTCGGATGCGGATAAATATCAATAATCTACACAAAGTGACTGCTACAAGATCTGCACAACCCAATTTCTTGGAAAAAACCACATTCCAAGTAGGTATAGTCTTGTTGGCTTTTTGGGTTTCTGATTACACCTGAAAAGAGTCATAGGTGTTCGTATGACAACCGGAACCGGGGCTTAACGTGCTCGTGCGAGGCATAGAGGGGTCTTGATCGTGGCAGGCGCAGCTTAACCTGCATGTCTGTTGATCAGCACAGTTATCACTCCGAAAAGCTTTGCCGAATTTCATCTCATCATCAACCCATTACATTGTCCCACTGCTGGACACGGGTCTCCTCTTAGTGCGAGAGGGATTAGGCTATAGTCCGCCACGCTAGCTGCGGGTTGGCAGACTTCACACGCCGTTAAGAAAACCTCTTAGGCATGCAGGTTTCCTCAATGTTTTCCTTCACCGTTTAAGCGCGTGATAATTAATTATTAATACGCACATGACTTCGAAAAGTCAGAGGTGCGTGCCATGGATTCGAACTCGAGACCTTTGACTTGGCAGTCCAATGGTCATATCACTAGGCTATCACTGAATTCTCACTGAATTTCATCTCTCATAATGATATCAATTCTGATACGGAAGCGGTAAGAGCCCTAAATAAATTACCTTTTTTTTTTTTTTTTTTATGGGATAACTCGGCAAACGAGCAGGCGAGCTACCTGATGGTAAGTAGTCATCGCCGCCCATGGACATCTGCAAAACCAAAGGAGTTGCAGATGCGTTGCCGAGCCTATTTAGGGAAAGGGAGGGGAAGGAGAAAAGGAGAAGGAAGGGGATTGGGGGAGGAATTGGGCCTCCGGCCCTCTCGCTCACCGAACGAAGCGCAGTAACGAAACGCTACTACTCGGACGTCGGTCTTCTGCGAGAGTGTGGTACTTCCCCGGTCGAGCCGGCCCATTCATGCTGCGAACAGCGTGGCCCTACCACAACAAGCATATCTGCTCATATATCTCATGTGAATTATGTGTGTTGTATTACCAAACGGGAGTTTATAATAGTACCGCTCCATTTAATTTGAGAATGGATTGCCAGTGTTTGAAATTGAAACCTCCAACCAAGAACATATTATTTTGGTATAAATTTAATAATAAACGCTCAGATCAAATAAAGAGTTAAGATGGAACTTTGCGAACAAAGAAGTGAGGCCGGCTAAAACTACACTTACACCCACACACGTATACCTTATTTACCGAAACTACGCCTTATCTTGTCAGTCGAGCTATCGAAACCTCAACTGACAAGATAAGGCGTAGTTTCGGTATACGTATAAACGTAAGTCAATTTTAAATTCAATGTTTGTAAGCAAAATTGAAGGAAAACGAGGTAGAAGTTTTATTATTGAACAAGTGAAGGAAAAAAGTGGAAGTAGAGTCGTATTAAAAGGTCAAACAGAAGGCATAGAATAGAGAAAAGTGGCGATTGCTCCACCGACAAAAGCTGATCTCTTTAATGGAGGAGAGAGAGAAAGAGAGAATAATAAATCAGAAAATAAAAAATATTTTTATAATATAAAATAAGTTAAATAGGACCTATTGTTTTGGACCAATGAAGTGTTTTTAATTATTTAAAAAAAAGTTGTTAGTAGCTGTTATACAAAGTATTGCATTTATTCAGTAACAAACGGAGAAAGCTTTATATTAATGAGAAACATTTTATTAGTTATGTGTTTCATTTATTTATTACATATATGAACATTTAAAAAATAATATAATAATGATATAACATTGCAGTTGATAAATAAAAATGATCAGGGAATTTTAACCACACACCTAAAAGCTGAAAGTTATTTCTAAATTCTGAAAACAGCTATTTCAAAATGCTGAATAATCTCATCAAAGGCCTATAGGGAACAATGCGTCAACGTTTTAAAGGCCGTGACGTCATAGTCCCTGCCATGGTCCGACGACCATTCACACTGAACCAAGGGTGACCGGCGAGTTGGAAATTATGACGTCATTAATTTCACACCCCCTGCTCCCGTATAATCAGATTTTTCAAAAAAAGCTGTGTATGTATATATTATGTTCTAGTAAGAAGGCAGTGTTGCTACCATCTTCGTACAGCGCGAATTCCGAGCTGCGGCAGTTTTCATAGAAAATGTCTTTTTTTAATCTGAAATAGACCTTACTGGGAATAAACAGGATATAATATCGCAATCAGCTTTCAAAAACACCAAAAAGCAAACATACCATCACGCCTGAATTCCCCGAAGGTTTAGGCCGAGGTATACTGATGTACACACACATGTCGCCGGTATGTTCCCCTCCTTTCCTCCCCTTTCCCTCCCACTTCCCGAACTCAGATCGCCCGTAAATTATTTTTCCTTTATTTTTTGTTAAATTCTCTTCCTTTTCCAATGGGTTTCATCCTACTATTATTACTCAGTTTTTATCATTTTCTTAGGCTGAACAGCCAAGGCTATCTAGCATCACGCTACGATCCTTTGGACAAGGGCAAAGCGGGCGAAACCGCGGGGCATAATATAAATATTCAGATTTTCAATCAACTTTACACGCATGATTAGGTATTCAACACGGTAAAGGCAAGATACCGTATTACATAGAACCACTAAAAAGCCAACGTGTACCTACGCAACCTGGATTTTTTCATACGTGGTCTGAATACTTATGATATTAGCCGCAGCTTTTGCAATTTTATCGTCCTGGACAGCTTCATTACCCGACCCTTGCGGTATTGGGCAGCGGTGATACGGGGATACATTTATGGATCATATTAAGCTATGGGAGCATAAAACATTTAATTATTTTGCGTGAAAATTAATTTCATAATCGGATTGTGGGAAGGTCTATTTATATACGGAATTTATTTGTATGTTTGTACTGCGTTAAAATATACAATTAATAAGCCTATGGCAGGGACTTCAGCTTTGTCACGCCTTGCCAGCTTGGACACATGCGTGCATAATAATAATTGATACACAGACTTTTTTTGTTATTGTGTTTTTTTGTTTCTTTTCTTTTGGAATAGGATAAATAAGGAAAATTTTGGTTAAAATAAGTTCCTAACTCCCAAGATAGGTCATCCCTATCTTTCAGAAGTTAGTTCCTTCCTAGTAATTTTACAATTTAACTATAGTGCATGCCTCCGTACTTGCGTGATTACGTGCATGCGTTGCTGTATACTTGCATGATTACGTGTAAGCGTGCCTGCATACTTGCGTGAGTGCGTGCGAGCTCGCTTCCGTACTTGCGTGAATATCTGCGTGCGTGTGTGCGACCGTTTTATGTATGTGTATAAAATACTAATATTAAACCCCTTTTGGTTAGAATGGAAACTGATTCCAACATAGAATGTTGATGTACAAGTTGTATAAAGTAATTCAAAGAAATTGCTTCGTTATCACTCCGTTGAATGCCTGTTTGTATTTATGAAGTGTTCCGTTCTTACTGTTATTGTAGTCATTAGGAATAAGGTGTCCCACAAGTGCGTAATATGGTAGGTTTGGGACTGGCTTCCTGCCAATAAATATATACTTACGTAGATATATTTTTCTTCAAATTAGTCTTTTTCTGCTACGTATTTTTTGGACATCTTTCGTGGGGGTTAAAGAGAGTTAAGTGAGAGCATAGACTGACGTTACCTAAAAGAAGTAAATTCAAAATGTGTAGACAAATTTCAACCTGGCGGGCTGGACTCGCGGTGGCTTATTTGGTCATAGCGTTTGGTGTATCTAATCAGAAGATCTAGGGTTCGAATTCTGCCTAAAACAGATTTTTTCTTTCACTAAAATAACCTCTTAGAGCATGCATTTGAAGTAGTGCTCCGTCGGGCTTTAGAGACGAATCTGTTTGGCAAATGTGTGTGGTAGCTAGCCAAGGATATTCTCTAGCGTATTACTGTAGTGAAAATACTAATTTATGTAAAGAAAATGTAATGGAACTTCTATTACATGGGACCTAAACATACCGGCGAACTGAGGTACATTAAGTATACCTCCGCCTAACCCTCGAGGGAATACAGGCGTGATAGTATGTTAAAGTATAACGGAAAAAAACATGAGATACTTATCATGCTGTATTACTTTCATCATCATCATAATCACCCCGTATTCGTTTATTATTAAGACGTAGATTAAATGACAAACCTAAGTTTGTATTTCATTAAAATTACGACTGCCTGGTTAGTCTCGTAGTCCTAAGCGCTACTGCTACGCTAGAGGACTTGGGATCGATTCCCAGGTGGAGCAAAGTGTTATTGGGTTTTTCTATTAAATTCTCAGTAGCACCTCGGACTTTGAATACGTGCCCGGTGAATGGTAAAAGGTTCGACCCTTATTACATGGGACCTAAACATACCGGCGAGCTGTGGGTCTACATTATGTACTTCTCCAGATAACCTGACCACTGGAATACTAGTGAGTAAAATTTAATCAAGTTTTTATAATTTGCTTTAATGTATATTAAAGTAGTTCATTCCGTATCATATAGACATTCACGTAATTCATCCATCTCTTCTTTTATCCATGCCTTCTATGCCTTCCAAAATGCTTTAAAAAATATTTTTACAGCTTAACATGACCTATAACTATACCTATTAACTAAGAGTGCCCCATAAACAGTTTTACGATTATTTTATTAATAGGTTATGTTTTTTTGCTATAACTTCAGCATCTAAAGTGTGCGCGCTATGATCTGAGTGCTTTTTGTTGTTCAAGAGCTAGGTCACGCAGGCGGTCAAATAAATATTATTTTAATGACCTCGTAATTTGAGGGTTAAAACAAATAGAATATTTTTTTTAGTTTTGGCTTCTGTTGCTCTATTAAGACCCACCAGATTAGTTTTTCTTCAGTATCTATAATGAGGGAACAAGGCGTGCGTGTATGTATGTATCTGTAATGTACAGATGTCGGTCTGTTACAATTTTATTATAATGCTAAAATTCTGTGCCAGACCTAAACATAGATTAGAAAGTTAGTCATATAAGTATTAATATCATTCATATAATTTTCGGCAGCAAAACAAACAAAAAATGACAAATAAGACCAACAATAACAGTTGTAATAATGCAAAAGAACAACCTACTCTCATAAAAAAATTACACGATTAACTATTCCGTTTGCAAAGTAATTTATTTAGATTTTTCAAGCCCCGCCCTGTCGTAAAAAGAGAGAATAAAATTTCTCTGCAGAACCCTTCGGTATGCTAATAATTTCAATGGCGGGCTTTGCTAAAGGGTATTAAAAGCTTGTCACTTTTATGTAAAATAGTCGTGAAAAGGCAGGCAGAGGTCGTTAAGTGCAATGTCGAGTAAAAGACTGGAACGGCAAAAGGCAGAAACGCCTGTAGAAAGCCCTGTAAAAGATAAGTTCAAGGTGAATAACAGTTAATTTTATTTTTTCAAGCTTTTTTTTAAATTTTAATTTTAGGGCGAATCGTCTTTCTCTCGCAATTTCTACTGCCATGTTGCGTGAAAAATTTTTTTTTCTTCTTCGGCTTCATTACCCTCTAAATTGGAACACAATCATCTAAGCATTGTACATTATTGCTTAGCGGCAAAATATTTGGTAATGCGATGTTACCACCCCAGGCGTGTTTCAGTAGTAGAGTCCTGGTCCTACCATGATTCTTTGGTCAGCTGGACCCGCTCGATAGTGGACTCGCGGGTCCACTTAACCATATATTTAATTTTATTTATTTTTATTGGTAAAGTGGACCCACATTAAAATAAACTAAACAGATAGTCTCAGATATAAATAGACGAACTATGTACTTTCTGAATCAAAGAGTCATTCCGTGATTTTACGTCGCGATGCGCGTCAAAGTCGCTCAAATGCTGTGTATGTCATTCACTTGACACCTTTCCCGGCTGTAAAAGGCAATATCAGGAACAAAATTCTCGTTCCCATTTACTAAAAAGTATCGTTCATTTTAAAAAATGTATCAAAGGCTTGTTGGCGGTCACACGTCCTTTTATTTCCGTTAGTATTGACTTGGCACGAATTTCAAACGCTTTTGGTATACGAATTCATATTTCTGTTTAGGAATACTGTTTGTTAATTAATAATTTTTTTTTCTTATTAATGAACTATGGGTAGGTAATTTAATTATATATTTTTTACTGAAGTTTATTGGTCTTTTAAAATTTTTATTTCTGTTATTAGATTTCAGCAAAGGAATGTAAGCCAATTTGCTAATAACGAATGTTTGTGACGTCATATGATTTACATAACAAACATACCATCACGCCTGTACCTATTCCTCGAAAGGTTAGGCAGAGGTGTAGACCCACATTTCCCTAGTAGATAATGTTTAGGTCCCATGCAAGAGGGGGGCATTGGGTTCGATCCCCAGGTCGAGCAAAGTGTTAATGAGTTTTTCTATGAAATTCTCAGTAGCAGCTCGGAGTCTGGATTTGTGCCCGGTGAATGGCAATAGGCTCGCCCTCTATTACATGGGACCCAAACATTCCGGCGAACTGTGGGTGTACATTAAGTACACCTCTGCCTAACCCTTCGGGAAATACAGGCGTGATGGTATGTTATTTGCATAATGCAAAGTCACACGCCGCCACTTGCATTTAAGGACGCCCATCAACCTTTATCAAGTCATCTTTCCTAATACAAGAAACCTTGTCTGTCCGTCCGTTTTTTTGTTACGTTGTCAAAACAATTTTGATGAATTTAAGTATACGGATAGATCGAACTTTGTATACACAGGCTACCTTTTGTCTCAATGACTTTAGGGTCATAAACTCGTATTAATTTATTCATCAATGTTTACACTGACTGCCTCATTAGTCTAGTGGTCCTAAGCGCGACTGCTACGCTAGAGGTCCTGGGTTCGATCCCCAGGTCAAGCAAAGTGTTATTGGGTTTTTCTATGAAATTCTCAGTAGCAGCTCGGAGTCTGGATTTGTGCCCGGTTAATGGCAATAGGCTCGCCCCCTATTACATGGGACCTAAACATACCGGCGAAATGTGGGTGTACATTGGGACACCTCTGCCTAACCCTTCGGGGAATACAGGCGTGATGGTATGTTATGTTATGTTATCATTGTTTACATCCCGAGAAAACTAAAATCTTTTTTGTGTCTAAAAGGCATCTCTTTAGTGCAGTGGTACTCAACCTTTTTAGGGTTCCGTAGCCAAATGGCAAAAAACGGACCCCTTATAGATTCGTAATGTCTGTTTGTCTATGACAATGTGAAATTCTGTGACATACGGACGGACATATAGACAGACAGACTGTCTGTCTGTCAACGTCTGAAACTATAAGAGCTATGCTGTTGAAGCTTGGTTGCATTAAGATTGTTACACAAAAATATAAAAAAACTAAAAAAAATGGGAGTTCCCCACTGAATAGTTTGCGCGAGGGACACTTCCAAAGTGGTAAAATGTGTGTCCCCCCCCCTGTAACTTCTAAAATAAGAGACTGATAAAACTAAAAAAAATATATGATGTACATTACCAAGTAAACTTTCAATGAAAATTGGTTTGAAAGAGATCTAGTAAGTAGTTTCTTTTAATACGTCATAAATCGTAATGGCACGGAAACCTCCGTGCGCGAGTCCGACTCGCACTTGGCCACAAACACGTGAAGGGGTGGTGTCGCGGGCCGCAAAAAAAAAGGTTAACTAAATACTTTAAACTATAGTAGAAATGTAACACTAGATGGGCCAACCTCAAAAGCCCGGCGGGCCACAGTTTGAGTATAGCTGCTTTAGTATAACCTTAGGCGATAAAGGTTCCTTCAGGTATGTCGACAGTTGTCCGCCTACAACACAAAGTTTTGTAAGAAAAGTAACTTAGTAACGACGGCCTACAGTTTGTAGTTATTTACCTAAAAGCAATTTTATCGTGGCCTGGTCTCGTCGGCTATAAATAGTTACCCTACTTTTATTACGTGTTTCGAATCAATTGAATGTCGTCACAGACAGTATTACTTAGATTGATGCGTACAAGTAGAAGGCAATTGTAGATCTCGATATATGCTTATCTTTTTTTATGGGATACGCTGGCAAATGAGCAGGCGAGCCACCTAATGGTTAGTAGTCATCGCCGCCCATAGACATCTGCAATACCAAAGGAGTAGTAGATGCGTTGAAGAGCCTATTTAAGGAAAAGGGAGGGGAAGGAGAAAAGGAAGTAGGCTGAGAGAGGAGTTGGGCCTCTGGTGCTCCAACCTCATCATACGAAACGCAACAGTATGCATACTGCTACTTGGCGTCGATAAAATCTATGGGAGGGTAGTACTTCGCCATTCATGTTGGCATGTAGGCATGTCAGTGAGACACTACTAAATACTAAGTACTAAAATAATTCTTACATTGATACGAGTAGAACTTAATTGTAAATAACAATGATATTTTATGACCAGTTTACTGCCAAGTCGTACATCTCGAGTTCGAATCCAAGGCACGCACCTTTGACTTTTAGTAATCATATACGAAAATATTTTATCACTCAACACAATATTAAACATTTTTGGCCATAAGTTAGTACGTCTCTCAGGACTCCACTAAATAGGACCTGTGATTCATCTGCCAGAAAATACAAATATTCTGAAAACCGACTCCAAAATGCGAAAAACTAGAATAATAATGATGAGCTTTAAAAATAATGTCCTACTAACCTATCTAGCCTCCTTAACACATTTCATTACCGTGGCCTCATTTCCAGGCAGGATCTCTAGAAACTGCTCCAGATATTCTAGATTTAATTTTAATTTTACTTTATTTCTGCTAGGGTCGCCAATTTTCAAGAAAATGAAGAATAGTTACGTTCTACTTGACGAATAATAAAAGAAACTGAAATATGTTGAGGACGCAATTTCAAGAAAATCACCGTTGCTTCCTTTTATTTACTTAAGTGGCTCCTTCATTGCCAGTTTTGTTTTATTCTTTGGAGTAAAATCTTTGAGATAAAAGAAAATTTATTTTGAATTAGAAAATATACTCGTTCGCTATTACGTGGGATCTAAACATACCGGCGAGCTGTCATTGTTGTACCGTCGCCAGTACTTCAAGTTACTACAAAATGTCAAATTTTCTCAGTCCATTTTGAACTTAAAGTCATCATTTGGAGAAATTATTTTGATAGTTTTGTATAACCTGATGTTCTGACTAGTAGGCCTCTGAGTAACCCCTCGGGGAAAAGAGGCGTGATGGTATGTTTGCTGCAGAAAATAGTAGAAATATAATATAGAGAATAAGATTTGCAACAAGTGATTCGTCAGCTGAACTGAAGCTCAAACTAACAGCAAGCGAGTTCAGAATTATACCCGTACTAAATAAATTAGCGAGGATACGAAAATTACTTTGCATAAGTTATAATTGTTGAAGTTTTTTTTTTGGTTGATTTGATAATTGTATTCGTCCTTTTTTAACATACCATCACGCCTGTATTCCCCGAAGGGTTAGGCAGAGGTGTACTAATGTACACCCACATTTCGCCGGTATGTTTAGGTCCCATGTAATAGGGGGCGAGCCTATTGCCATTAACCGGGCACAAATCCAGACTCCGAGCTGCTACTGGGAATTTCATAGAAAAACCCAATAACACTTTGCTCGACCTAGGGATCGAACCCAGGACCTCTAGCGTAGCAGTCGCGCTTAGGACCACTAGACTAATGAGGCAGTCAGTTCGTTCTTTTTTTTCATCTATTTTTCCATGTATTTTATTTAATTCATAATAAACGTATGTACGCGCACAAGCCGCAAACACTGGTTGTTGAAGTTGTTTTGTATAATGTTGTGTCAGCGAATTGGTGTTTGCATACCTATACAAATAACTATACTTGTAGAGTCTATTTGTAATGTCAAATTACTAAATGGAAATAAAAATATATGGAGAACTTATAACAAAAAACCTATAACAAAATACAGTCTGTTCATCTGCCTTTGTTTGTTACGTTGATCTCCGACACGACTGGAGCGATTTTGGCGGCGACTTTTACTGGCAATAGCTGATGAAATAAATAAGGAGTAAATAAGGCTATTTAACATTAAGCCCTCAAAAACGGCGGGTGAAGCCGCGGGGCACAACTCAAATACACAACAAATATGGCCTTAATTACCACAAAAGATATTCAACATTATGATTTCCAGTTATTTAAGCAATTAGAGGCCTATAATTGCTAATTGTCAATATTTGATAAGCAAACAATTAATTAGAAGATAGGTAAATATTCATGAAACATCCCGAATATGATTACTTACGTAAGGTGGCCAGCACATCAAGTTACCACAAAATTACAAATGTTCTCAGTTGTTTTCAACTCTATCATTAACCCTTTAAGGTGTAAAATCATTTAGAGAAATTTGACAGCTTTGTAAAACCTGATGTGCTGGCGACTGCACATTATCTAATCATATGATCATTATGAAAGCAGTGATAGCCTTGTGATATGACCATAGGACTGCCATGTCAAAGGTCTCGAGTTCGAATCCAAGGCACGCACCTCTGACTTTTCCAAGTCATGTGCGTATTATTACTTAATTATCACGCACTTAAACGGTGAAGGAAAACATAGTGAGGAAACCTGCATGCTTGAGAGATTTTCTCGATGTCGTGTGAAGTCTGCCAACCCGCAGTAGGCTAGCGTGGTGGACTATAGCCTAATCCCTCTCATTCTGAGAGGAGACCTGTGCCCAGCAGTGGGACAATGTAATGGGTTGATGATGATGATCATTATATCATAATCTTAACAATTAGTAACATGCATGCGTTTTTTTTATTAATTCTATACATCATAACAACACAATAGAAGATATAATTATTCCCGGGAATGTTCAATATTTTTTAAAAAATATTATTCAACATACATATGCAAAATGTTGTTGTTTGAACGCCGCCATTTTTCGCGCGCTTCAGATGACGTCATGGGCCGCGATCATCGCACGAAGTGTTTGTTTATTACAGGTGTTTTGGTTAATTCTTAAAGATTTTACCATGGAAGAAGCTAAAAAACCTTTCTATCGATATTGCATAGTACCAAAATGCAAAAATACTATCAGAACTACTCCCGATAAAGTATTTTTTTCTTCTGTCGGTCATCGTATATAGTTTACCACTGATGAAAATCGCTCAAGACACACAAATTAAAATATATTTCCAAGATAATTCCTCTTCTAGCAGCTTTCGACTATGTGATTGAATTCAATGTCGTGGCCTGTGACGCTTCATTTCGTTCAACCAATGACAGCGCGTTTTGTAAATTTGAATTTCGCTCGCATAATTAGCACTTTTTAATTATAATTTTTTAGAAATAAATAACAATTATGTAACAAAATGTTGTTACAATAATACTTTAAGTATGTTTAAGATTCCGGAAAATAAAGTATTAGGCAAATTTAAACTTCATGCATATTCCTAATTATAGGGGGGTTGCAGTCTAACCAAATTCGGCTAAATATTAGTAATTTAGACCTCTGCAATCCAATTACTGGGCAATACCGATATTCTGAAGACGCTACGCATAACAGGCTTTTTGGTATTCTGACTACCACTAAAGATTGTCATAGATGTTCGCATGACAACTGGCACCGATGACTTTACATGCTTTCCGAGGCACGGAGGAGTCTCGATACGTTAAGAATCATTCGCTCAGTGATCGCGGAGAGCGCAGCTTAACCTTACATTACTGTTCAATTGCTTTGTATAAAATACTTATATTTAGCACTAGCTTTCCGCCGCCGGCTTCGCCCGGGTGGTTTCTCGGCTTTTCTGTATTTAATTTTTTCCCGTTCTTGCACCATTTTTCATTTATACACCGCTCCTATTGGTCGTAGCGTGATGATATATAACCTATATAGCCTTCCTCGATAAATGGGCTATCTAACACTGAAAGAATTTTTCAAATCGGACCCGTAGTTCCTGAAATTAGCACGTTCAAGTAAACAAACAAACTCTTCAGCTTTATAATTATATATAATAATATAATTAATAATTATAATTATATCATAAATTATATTATTTATAGTAAAGATATCTTATTTGACTGGGATCCGACCCCAACGTAGAAGTAGAAAATGTTTAGGAGGTTGAGAATTTAAATTAACGAACTACAGAATAAAATTTGTCATGAAAACGTATTACACAAATGTCCAGGTGGTTGTAGCGTTATTAATTGCACCGGGTCATTGGAGCGTAGCAAGCACGTAGCGCGTAGCACGCTACGCTGCTACGGAGCTGTGTTTTATCTAACAATAAGCATTAATCCTTTTCTGTTTGCATAGGTAACTAATAAGTATTTTTTTTAATAACATAACATAACATACCCTCACGCCTGTATTCCCCGAAGGGTTAGGCAGAGGTGTCCCAATGTACACCCACATTTCGCCAGTATGTTTAGGTCCCATGTAATAGGGGGCGAGCCTATTAACCGGGCACAAATCCAGACTCCGAGCTGCTACTGGGAATTTCATAAAAAAACCCAATAACACTTTGCTCGACCCGGGGATCGAACCCAGGACCTCTAGCGTAGCAGTCGCGCTTAGGATCACTAGACTAATAAGGCAGTTGTTTAATTATGTATATATTTATATTATTTAATATCTCTGGAATAAAGCAATACTTATTACGGTAATACAATAATGGAGTAGATGTCTTATGTGGTTTAAAAAACATGATAGAATCATAATATAGACTGCCTCATTAGCCTAGCAAATTGTTGGTTTTTTTATGAAATTTTCAGTCGCAGTATCAGCTCGGAGTTTGTTTATGTGCCCGAAGAATGGCAATAGGTTCACCCGCTATTACATGGGACCGGCGAAATGTGGGTGAACGTTTAGTACGCCTTTGCTTAACCCTTCGGGAAATACGATGATGTCCATGTAAAATTTTACTGTATTTTCTACGTTATACTATACTTTTGCATTTAAAAGGACAATAATTACTAATATCAATAATTCTTAAATCATTACTACTATAATTAAATAAACCGATATTGAAACCGACTGCTTCAATAGATTAGGTCTTCATCGCGACTGCTACGGTTATTTTACGGTCCTGGTTTCGATTGCCACGTCGAGTGAAGTGTTATTCTATAACTCTTAGAAAACACTCGGCATTTGGGTTTGTTTCCAGTTGATGGCAATTCGTGGATATACATTAGCACACCTGTACCCTTCAGAGAATCCAGGCCTAATGGAATGTACGTAGTGATGTTCCTATCTGTCTGTATAACTATCTACCTCGTTTCTGAGAGCCGAAGTTTGTATCTGTTTGAGAAATAGCTGATCTCAACTGAGCCGTTTGAGAGTAATGGAGCCTACGATGTCTGCACGTGTTTGAGATATGTGTCTAATTTAGCTGGAATGTGACGACAGGAAACGTAATGTTATATCCGTATAGATGCCGATTAAGTATAAATGTATATTCGTACTTAATTTGCCATAGACTGCCTCATCTAGTGGTCCTAAGCGCGACTGCTGTGCTAGAGGTCCTGGGCTCGATCTCCAGGTCGAGCAAAATGATATTGAGATTTGTGATCGGTTAATGGCAATAGGTTCGCCCCCTATTACATGGGACCGAAACATACCGGCAAAAAGTGGGTGTACATTAGCACCATCTTTGCTCAAACTCTTCGGGAAATACAGGCGTGATGGTATGGTTACTTGTTAATTTACCGTCTTATTCTAAAAAAAAACTGCCACATAAATAAAAGTTAGGTATATAACATAACATACAATCACGAAATCTAAAGGCGAAGTGTGGGTGTATATTAGTACACCTCTGCCTCACCCTTTGGGTAATACAGGCGTGACGGTATGTTTTAACTCCAATAATGTCAAACATAAAAATCAAAATACACAACAACTTTAAAACAGAAATCACAAAATACAAAAGTAAGGCAATAAAAAAGAAATAGGTACAAACAGAGTAATCCCCAATTAGTAAACTCGGAACGGCCCAAATATCAACCGGGTTGCGGATTCCTGAATATCGGTTTGACCTAGATTAAATGCCAATACCTACAATTTATTTACATTGCTGTATTTGTTTTGGCGTTATCGAGATTTTGGTAATTCCTTCCTGGAGCTTTCTATTCTAGGCATTTAGTTGCCCATTTTACATCTATTCAGTAGTAGAACATTTGACTGCTGTATCATTAGTCTAGATGTTGTAGGCGCGACTACTACGCTGGAGATCCCGGGTTTCATACCAGGTCAAGAAAAAAATCCTTTCGTTTTTCTATGAAATTCTGAGTATCAGTAGCTTGCTGTTTTGTGACTCTGAAGAAACGAGCAAAATGTAGGTGAACGGCATCTTAAATCTACCTAACCCTTCGGGAAATACAGGCGTGATGGTTGTATCATTAAGGGATTTAAGGTATACGTGTTGTCTGCGAAAAAGGCCGGTTTACCGCAGATGGTGCTACGTAGGCCGGGTTATCAAGCGGTTGGCTTCGTGCACTTAACGCGGTCAGCTGGAAACATTTATGTTCACGTGCGTGAAACGGCGGCCATTTTTGGACGCGTGTTCCTATTTTACTTTTTGAGACAGTTTATTTAGACGCGCTCAGGCATGTTAAAGAGTTTTCTGTTTTGTCAATGCTCGGAGAACAGAGTAAAATTATGTTTAGATAGTAAAATCGAATTATGCACAATAACTTTTGTTCACATTCATTTTTATTACGGGTTGCAAGCATATTTTAGTGTATTATTCGTATTAAAAATGTTAAGCAAGAACAGAAAGTCAATATTACACAAAAAGATCCTTCAAAAATAATCTATTTGTTGAATATAAAATTATTATTATTAGATACGATATTAATACGTAAAGAGAAAACTGTGTACCCTTTTTAAGCATATTGCACGCATGGAGGAATGTGAGATTATAAATGGTAATAAAAAGATATTACGAACACTACGACGAGCTTAACACACACACGGATACACACACACACATATATCTTAGAGTAAGAACTTTTTAAATTAAATAGAAAAAAAATTTTAGGCACATTGCGCACACGGAGGCGTTTGAGATTTCGCATAATTAGGAACATGCATGCGTTATTTTTTTTTTATTAATTCTATACATCATAACAACACAATAGAAGATATAATGATTCCCGGGAATGTTCAATTTTTAAAAAAAATATTATTCAACATACTTATCCAAAATTGAGCTGTTTTTCCGCGCCCTTCAGATGACGTCATGGGCCGCGATCATCGCACGAAGTGTTTGTTTATTACAGGTGTTTTGGTTAATTCTTAAAGATTTTACCATGGAAGAAGCGAAAAAACCTTTCTATCGGTATTGCATAGTACCAAAATGCAAAAATACTATCAGCACTACTCCCGATAAAATATTTTTTTCTTCTTTCGGTCATCGTATATCTCACCACTGACGAAAATCGCTCAAAACACAAATTAAAATATTTTTCCAAGAGAATTCATCTTCTAGCAGCTTTCGACTATGTGATTAAATTCAATGTCGTGGCCCGTGACGTTTCATTTCGTTCGACCAATGACAGTGCGTTTTGTAAATTTGAATTTCGCTCGCATAATTAGCACTTTTTAATTATTATTTTATACAAATAAATAACAATTATGTAACAAAATTTTTTTACAATAATACTTGAAGTATGTTTAAGATTACGGAAAAAATATATTAGACAAATTTAAACATAATGCATATTCCTAATTAAAGTTCACACAGAGAAGGAGTGCTGAAGAATATTATGGTAAAATTTTAACCACCAAGCGATCACTAATATTTATAAAAATATGGCATCCACAAGTCTTGCTATTGAAGTGGACCAAAGTAAAGAGAGAGATGAAGAAATTAATAATATTATAAAGACACTCAACGACAGCATCACTGACAGGACTATTGTAGCCAATAAGCCTGATATAGTGGTAATACATCGATCAGCGCGCCGCACAATGATTATCGATGTCACCGCCCCGCATGACGAGAAACTCGTGAAGGCTGAGAAAGAGAAACATTTAAAGTGTCAATGGAAATATAATATGTATTTTATATTAATGTAGGAAAATGTTTAGAAATATAAAAAATATGTGTTTAAATGAATAAAGTTTATAAAGAGAACTATAATAATAATTGTTGAAGCCGGATATTTGTCTAAAAAGATCAAAGACAACGACTTAACTATACGGATGATATTGATGTCTTGGACAAATTATCCAGGATAATATTGACTTAATAAAGGAAAAATGAAAATCATACAATAAGCCACAAAAAATATCTGGCTTATACTGCTACTTTGGGAAGCGTTCAAATAAGTGTCCAAACCATCAAATTAAAGCAACTACTATAGTAGAATTAATGACCCTATTTAAATCCATGTATGATGAAGTTAGAACGGGGATAACCTAGGTTCAAAGTTAAGAAGTCTGTACTTGAGAGAAGCTTGAAGATTCAAGTGGCAGAGTTGTTTCTGGAGAGCTTACACAGAAAGAGCTTGCTCAAAACATATCGCAGTATGGTATTGTAAATCATCATATCCCGCTACTACAAGAAATTACTCTTGCTCCAGAACGAAAGACAGGTGATATTAGAAGCTTAGGCCCACTGGGTCAGGCAATTTCCATGGTGATGGAAGACAAATAGTATACTAAGCTTACTTTAAATAATAGTATTTGAATGTTGCCAAGGCTTTTAAAGTCATTAGCTGTTTAAAAGAAGGAAATAGTCCACGAAGTGTTCGGGAGTATTAAAATAACTTCTGAAATATCATATTAATTACAACAGCAAGGTCAACTCAGAACATGTATTTTCCTTTATTATTAATATTATATCTATGGAGAAATAAAATAAGATTTTCATGTATTTCATTTTTCATCGAAAGAAGAAGTTGAAAAAAAGATAGGCTTAGAATCGAATAGTAGTGTGTGTAGTGTACTTATTGTACACGTCCAATGTAGTTTTGTAATTTATTAATATTAAGGAGTTTTTAAACAACCATAGGTACAGGCAGCTGTATATAGTCTATGACAAAGACATATGTGATGTTTATTTGTTTTCAAAAAGTGACACATAATTCTATACTCACAAAAATTATAGTATAGGAGCTAGAGCGCGCTGATGGAGATAGTGTGGCAGAATCTGATGACCGTGTTATTACGTAATCGTTGCCTTTGCTCGCTTCAAGATATTGTTATTTAAATAATTGCAAAAAACCACTCATGGTCGGCGAGTTAGTCGAGAGTATGCTGTAGAGACAAATAACAAAAAAGTTGAACCGCCTTCAAAAAATAATAAAATAATTTTGTCTAAAACAGTTTGGGAAGTCGGTGGTCTATTTGAGTGGGTCTTTTATTTTCGCCACCGACTTCCCAAACTGTTTTAGCCAAAATTATTTTATTATTTTTTGAAGGCGGTTCAACTTTTTTGTTAAAAGTAATTTTATTTTGTAATTTTTAGTGGAAAGTTTTGTTTAGAAATACTTGTTAGCCAACTAAACGCACTGCTCCAATTAGACAGCGATGTTTCGGAGTAAACTATAATATCATCGATGTAAACAATTTTTAGATTTTTGTTGATATTTTCAAAACTGCTCAACCGATTTCGATAAAATTTAAACGGGACCACCTCTGAAGTATAACCTACCAAACAAAAAAACAATCATTAAACTCGGTTTACAACTGGCGGAGATATCGCGTAACAAACATACAAAAAAAAAACATACAGACGAATTGAGAACCTCCTCCTTTTTGAAGTCGGTTGATTACAGTTATTCGGAGATGACCGAAATTGTGAACGATAATATAGAGACCCTTACCTATGAACAAAAGTCTATATATGGCAAAATATTAAGAGGTGTCAATCAATAGAACAGTGAAAGATAATTCCCGGTCGCCTCTGGTGGAACAGGCAAACTCCTTTTGACTCGAATACCACTAGCTGAATGCAGAAGACAAGAGAGGATAGCACTTGCTGTCGCCTCTTCGGGAATTGCTGACACTTTACTCACTGCTGAGTGCACCCTGCTTAAGATACCCTTGGACCTGGATATAAATGCAGAGTACCTACAGCTTAATTGTTTGGGACGAGTGTACGGAAGAAGGCCGGAGAAGCAGTCACTCGCACTCAGCAAAACATATGACGAAACCATCACATCATGGGAAGGGTTACCCGTTATAACCCGAGAAACAAGAGCACATGGGATGAGCGCATGTCTCAAATGCTCTGTGCTCTGGCCTCGGGTACAGAAATTGAGTGTGATGCGGACCATGAGGGCTCATTCAGACGTTTTAAAAAGAATTCATAGGGTTAATAACTCTAACAGAGAACCTTTGTAAGATTGCTGCTTCGGTGGAAGCTCAAGTATTGTATTTCTTCATTCCATGTTCATTTAAATTTTAACACGTGCAGTTTCCCGTGAGCGTATGTTTGGCTATGGACATCAACAAGTCGCTAGGTTTTCGAGCACTTGGTGTCGCTCTCACACGGGAAACTATATGTAGCTTCCCGGTTCACTAGCTCAGATAATTTTTTTATAATGACTCTTATGGGTAGAACATCAAATGTTGTATATAAAGAAATTCATTTGATTTTAGTTTTGCCTCTTCTTTTTTAACTTCCGAAGCAGTTTTACACGCCGTGTTTGGGACTTACTTGAAGGATCTCGCTATTTTGCAGCAAATTACTGAAAAATGGTGCCAAAGAAAAGACATGAAGTCTGTTCTTCTCAAGAGATCTGAGAAATCTGTAATTTTACTAAAAACCATAACATTTAAATGTGTCTATGATGGCTCAAGCTTAACTTAGTAAAAGTTTATGTAATATTGACGCTGTTGGTACGAGCAGACTTTTCTCAGGATTCAGAAAACGCACTTTTACGCAAGAAATTCTAGCTTATCTTACAACTGGCAAGAGTGCTATAAACTATAGTAGGTAGTAACCCGCAGTGCAATTTTTTTTTATGGGATAAGTGGCCTACGAGCATGCTATCCACCTGATGGTAAGCAGTCATCTTCGCCCGTGGACATCTGCAATGAAAGGAGAAAAGGGAAAGGGGATCGGAAGGAGAAAAGAAGAAACAAGGGGACTTAGAGAGGAATTGGGCCTCCGGCGCTCCACACTCTTAAATATTTTTTTACTTGCAGAAAAACAACACAGAAAAACAGACGCTACCAAATGGATGGAAACTAGTTTTGTTCCGGCGTGATATTATTATTTTGTTGTTAAGTATACTTTTATGTAAACTATTTGGTTAAAAAGAGAAGGGTCAGCGTGCAAACAATGGACCCTTTTCTTTAGTTAATTAGTTTTATTTTTACACATTTTGAACAGTGTAATTCGGTTAACGCTTCGTATGTTGCTTTGTGCTTTTTTACCGTTTTTGAATCGTAGTCGATTTATTGGGGTTTTTCATTTGATGCAGAATTTAAACGGTGTTTCTACAGCCGCAGTACCATCGTTAATTAGTCTTAAAAACCCACTGACTAAATACCACTTATAGATCCACCACGCGGTTAAGCAAATAATATTTCTCTTTATATCCCGATTTTAATAGAGACAGAGAGCTTAATATCCTGTACAGCAGCTGAATAGTGTGTTTCAAAGCGCTAATCTCTGGAACTACGGGTCGGATTTGAAAAAATATTGTTGTATATGTATATGCTATCTCGCATCACGCTGCAATCTTAAAAGCGAGGCAGAGCAGGTAAAACTGCAGGGTACAATAATAATTCTACATAGAGTAGGGTACCTACATGAGCTGTTTTATTTCTCTACTTAAATCTCTATCTTTAAGAAAAATACTATTCGTCAGTTACAGAAGGGTTCGATGACACTCAATGGTGAAAATAATTAATAAGTTGTAGATGTATTTTTTTATTTATTATTGAATTTTAATTCTAATACTATGTAATCCACATTTGAGTTTCCTGTTATTGTTAATCTTAAATTTGTTTCGTTTTTCATTTTGTGTAAAGATATAATTTTATATGCTGTGGTTTCTTATAAGTGAGAAAGCATCAGATCTACAACCTTTTTTGTTTTTGTACGTCCTTGCATACTTAATGTATTTCTTGTTAGAGATCCTTCAATAAATAAATATGCAGACCCTACTCAACATCTAAAATAACTGGAAACCCAACTGCTATTTCTAGTGCATCGTACCTTTGATCGGTCAGTGACTTAGTCTTATATGAATACAGACTAATACTGAGATATGTTGGGCGGGGGTCGCGAATTTAAACGTTGCTTTATTTTAAGGCGAAGAGTCTCACCTTGGTCACCAAATTTTTTTTTAATAATTGTTTTTTCATAGGAGTAGGAATAACATTAACTTTAATTTATTCACAACTAAATACAAAAACTTTTGCTTGAAAATAATTATCATAGCAAATAGCAGTGTTAATCAAGGATTCCGCCGAAATGTTCAATTTACACTACTAGGTATCTGCTATTCTAAAGCTCAGGAATAAACAGAAAAGACAATGGCGCTTGATTACTTCGTCATTGATGATAAGGGCTGTACTAATTTGAATCAAGGGTAGCCCGAAATTATTCGTGTATTGCACACGGATGCTGCGTCGCCAGTTCCTTTTCTTCGAACTTGTCTGGATACGCTGCCGCGCACCTAGATTTAACAATAACGAATAAGATTTTTAGGGAAAGAAAAATATAAAGCGTCCCGACGAAAAATTTTAAAATTTGGAAGAATTGTTTTTTTTTCTATGACTTTTGTATGACTTATTTAAATTGGAAAGGTTGCCTGTGTTAGCAAATTTTATTATAAAACTAGAGAGTTACCCACGGTTTTTCATAGAATCCCGGTTAGATCCCGTAGTAGTACTAATAATAGTATAGATACTATAGAAGCATAGATTCTGTGAAAATGTCATTTTTAAATTTATCGATATTTTTTTTTTATTCAAGTTATAAATTATGGATCTCCCCCTTAATGAACGTCAAGTACATAATTATTAAGATAAGTCGTACTTCTTAACAATTTTGTCAAGAATGATTGTAATTTCGAATAAGTTTTCGTTAGAGGTTGCTTAAATAGAAGCAGTGAGAATTAATTTGTCTAGATTCTTTGAAGGTCAAAAAGGTCCGATTAAATTCATTGGTTCAATTAATTCTTATACTCAGTATTAAGAGAAGTTTAATTTCTTGTGGTGTATGTTGTTATAATATTCTTTAGTGTCTTTAGGTAAAGTACATTAAAACTAATCACTCTAGCGCGGATGTTGAGCGTGCCGGTTCGATTCCCAAGCCGGGCAGTGCTGACAGGGCTATTTTTGAAATTCTTAGTAACAGGCGTTTAAACCTGGAACCTGTAACCTATAAAAAAATGTTGGGTTTAAAAAGCGGTGGTAGCCCAATAGCTAGGGCGTCGGACTTGCGATCATGTGGTTGCCGATTCGAAACCCGTCCATTGCACTATCGACGTGAACTCACGCGTAACACAAGCACTTAGCTTAGCAAGGGTTGAACAAGATTATTAGTTATGTGCGACCCACATTACTAGTAAGCTTTTTTAAAGGAAAAAAAAGGAAAAGTTAAAACACGTAAGAAGCTCATTTTTTGGACACAATACATGACATGTAAAAATCCCTGAAAGCGGCTTCTAGGTAATAATTTATTATTCTATCGAACAAACAATATACGAACAAAATTCATCTCAAAAATTCTGTCGTACAAACAATATACGAACAAAATTCATTTTAAAAATTAAAATATTTACGCAAAACTTTTATCTCGAACATAATATTCAATATTTTACGTAACGAAATTGAATAAAAAATAAATTATAAAAGCGCTTCCGAATATAAATATTTTGTCCCATATTTTGGGAGGTTGATGATTTCGATGACAATGCAGTATAAACACAGTATTAAATATATACTGTGGTATAAATCTCAACTTGCTTTTTATTCTGACGTAATACTTCACATAGAATTCACGAGATGGCACTAGTTGTGTATGTTCACATAGTCGAGAAGAAATTTGTTTAAATAAAATATTAAATGCGTTGAATCCAGTTTATTAAAATAAGAAATTTGGTCTTTAGGTACACTTCTTGCCATCTTAGGTTTAGCTTAGGTTTATATTTCATGTTAGCACATATAATTACTTATATTTTAAAATTATTTGGTATTTCAAAGGTTTATCTTGTGCCATGAAAAAAGAGCAATTAAATGAATACCTACTATTTTTAATTATTTGATCGACATTCTAAGTCAAGATAAGCATTTCATTGCTTAAACCACATTTATATTCCCAGAATATTTGCAAACTATTTGCATGTTCATTTAAATTAGGTCACATTCTCGTTCCAGTAAATCTGTTTAGCGAAAATAACGTTATAACTTGTCCAGTTATCTGTCCGCAAAACCACAAATCAGGGTCACAAACAATTCATAGTCATTGTTTTTTAATGTGGCTTCGAATAATTATGCGTAGTGTTGTATGAACTCTATAGCTTCCGATTTCGATTTATTTTTAAAATAGATGGCGCTGACATTTCCTATCTGATGAAATGCCGAAACGAACTCAGAAAATGGATATAAAGACACATCTGCCTACTCCTTCGGGAAATACAGGCATGATGTTAGCTATAGTATATAGTGTATTCGTGATTACTCAGCGAGTGAGTTCGCTAGCTTTAACGAATAAGTATATAAACACAATATAATAGGTATGAACACTCAACTTGGTATATAAACTCAAGCTCTTCACACAGTACCTATAGGGGCGGGGGGAGGTGGGTAAATAACATTATCGCCTATTAGGGGACAGGGGGAAACATGTCCTTTGACCGGCCAATTGACCTATTTAGTGGTAACCGCTCACACGGAAACTGCCGACACAGCGGAAAACTTCCGAGTTAATTTATAGTATGTTCTTGCAGGGATATGATAGTTAAACTGCCAAAGCGTAGGTCTTTTTCAATCCAAGGCACTCAATAATACTTGATTAATTTATTTCCCAATATAAAACGGTGATTTTTTCATCATCATCATCAACCCATTACATTGTCCCACTGCTGGGCACGGGTCTCCTCTCAGAACGAGAGGGATTAGGCTATAGTCCACCACGCTAGCCTACTGCGGGTTGGCAGACTTCACATGCCGTCAAGGAAATCTCTCAGGCATGCAAGTTTCCTCACGATGTTTTCCTTCACCGTTTAAGCGCGTGATAATTAATTATTAATACGCACATGACTTCGAAAAGACAGAGATGCGTGCCTTGGATTCGAACTCGAGACCTTTGACTTGGCAGTCCAATGGTCATATCACTAGGCCTAGTGATTTTTTCATAGTTTAAAATAATTAGTTCGAGAAAACTCGTTCAGTTCCTAGAACAGTGAACCAATATCAATAAACACACACAATTTCTACCTAAAATTGTTCGGTACTGAAATTGCTAGCAGCGGGAATTCGGGGAAAGACTGATCTCCAAATCCTGGGAAATTTGAACGTTTCACGAAAATTGGGACATTAAGCATTAATAGTTGGCTTAACCTGCTTTCACGTTAGACAAAGGGTAGAATAGGTATATTTTGGACGTCCATAAATGTGGGGTAGGTGTACTCATTAATACCGAAACCCACTCGTTATCGTCGTACGAATGAACAAAATGATCGTTAGGATGATATTACCCGCGGCTTTGCCCGTTTAAGATTCCGTTTATCCCACGGGATAATAAATAACTCAAAAACATAATTATGTTAATCGACAACCATATATGATAGAAACAACATAATGAATTTATATACCCCCGGGGTTTATCCGATTCGTACCGACTATAAATTGCGCTTGATTTTTGTCGCTCTTTTTGTCAGCGAATTCATGTGATTCGCTATGACCACGCAAGGCTGTAGCAAATCTAGAGACAAATAGGGCTTACTGCATCAGGCAGGATATATACCAATTCTTTAACAATAATTAGCTATGTTTATATATTTCGTTTTCATTAAATTCCCCGTTTCACTTTCCCGGTTTATTTGGTCGATTTTTTGTCACCGACATTATTATAATATTTGTGAAAACTTGTAATTGGCCATATCTTACAATTGTTTTTTATATCTGTAATTTAGCTGTAAGTTTTCTAAAGTTATAAAATAAAATAAATATTTACCACCTTGGCGTAAAAATAAAGTTTTTTTTTACAATTTACTGCGGCAGATGAGCAAACCGTGCACCTGATATCAAGAAGCAACCGCCACCCATAGACCTGCTGTGTTTCTCTTAACATTAATCAAGCCGCTGCCTACCGTTGCAAAAAAGGGAGGGAAAGGAGAAGGGGACTGAAGAGAGTGGAATTTATTGGGCTTGCGGCGCTCCACATTTACCAAACGAAACGCAGCAATATGCATACTGCTATTTAATATCGATATTTTGTGAGTGAGTAGGTCTTTCCCGGTCGTGCTAACCCCTTCGTGCTGGCACGCGAGAAAAATATCTGAAGAGATAAATTGAAGAATTAAAGAACGCGGCATCTGAACGGTGACCTCTGAGAAAAATTTAAAAACAGAAGAGGGAATGATATAATATTATAATCACCTGTAGCAATATACATAGGAGTAAGCCCCGTAATATATTCATTACGTGAACTCAAACAGTAACTAAATGTGAACACAGAAACTGAAGCCGTCATCGTAAGTCGTAGGGACATAGAGTAAATAGAACCTTTTAAAGTAAATATAACTTACGTGAAATTCGTCCCTATTGGCATGACTTGCCGAATAGTGACGATTAAAACTTCAATAAGTTAACGAACGCCACTAGGTACGAAGGTAGGCGAAGGTCAATTCAACAACGCATAACATAGCATTGCGCCTGCATTCCCCAAAGGGTTAGGAAGAGGAGTATTAATGTGCACCAACACTTTGCCCTACACATTACACATTGCCATAAACCGGGCAAAAATCCTGACTCCCAACCAATAACCTTTGCTCGTCATGTTTTTTATGGGTTAACTCGGCAAACGAGCATGCGAGCTACCTGATGGGAAGTAGTCATCGCCGCCCATTGACATCTGCATAGCCAAAGGAGTTGCAGATGTGTTGCCGAGCCTATTTAAGAAAAAGAGGGAGGGGAAGGAGAAAATGAGAAGGAAGGGGACTGAAAAATTGGGCCTCCGTCGCTCCACACTCACCGTACGAAACGCAACAGTATGCATACTGCAGGCACGTCGTCTTTGTTAGGGTAGTATTTCCCCGGTCGAGCCGAACCAATTATGCTGGCATGTAGACATGGAGATTGAAACCAGCATCTTCCCAGAGCTTTGAGACCAGCCATTTAAGACAGTGAAAATAGAATGGTTTTTATTTCAAACGTGTATATTTAATGTTATATAAAAAAAAGGATAAAAATGAAAATGTGAGTACTATGTAGGTTAGCTCTAACTATATTAAGATTTATACTACAAGTTTTCTGACAGCTTTGAGTGTTTCACATGCCCTACGCAAATGTCTTGCTGATCTGGTATCGTCATGCGACAGATCGTTGAGCTCCCTAAAAAATGGTTGAGCTACACGAGGACTGATGTATGCGGGCCGTCAGTTAGGACAGGTCAACTCAAAGCTGTTATGGCTCTTTCTTCAAAAGGCCTGTTCAGATTTTGCCCTACATTGTAAAACTCGTGTATCTATGATATAACTATTGTCTGGACTTTAAAAGAGACCTTGATTCTCTGAGTTTGTTTCGACATTTCTTCTCAGAGGTCGTCAGACAGGAAATGATGGCGCAATCTAGTTAAAAAAAAAATGTAAAAGAAACGACTTGTAAAAGTGTCTTTAAAAGATCTATTTACAGAAATAAAAATCATTTCATCATCATCATTTCATTTATAGATCTAGCATACCTACATATATAATCCTCGTAGTTGCGTAAGTTTGTAGGTAAAGAATAATAATCCATTGTAAATAAACCTTCTGTACCATTTCTGCTGTGGTGTAGTATTTTAGAACTGCTTTAAAACAACAGCGTAGGTAATTATTTGTTTGTAACATTTATAGTTATGACTTTATTGTTGGTTTAGGCGTAAATGTCAGTGGTTTTATACGCATCAGTAATTTCTGACTGAAACGCAAGTTAAATTTGTATTAGTGGGATAGTACATACCATCACGCCTGTATTCCCCGAAGGGTTAGGCAGAGGTGTACTTAATGTTCACCCACAGTTCGCCGGTATGTTTGGGTCCCATGTAATAGGGGGCGAGCCTATTGCCATTAACCGGGCACAAATCCAGATTCCGAGCTGCTACTGGGAATTTCATAGAAAAACCCAATAACACTTTGCTCGACCTGGGGATCGAACCCAGGACCTCTAGCGTAGCAGTCACGCTTAGGACCACTAATGAGGCAGTGGGATAGTATTTTGTTTTAATTTATTTACGAGTATTTACAACTTATTAATATTAAAACGTATTATTGAGATGGGTTTTACATAAATTTTAGTTTTAATGTGCGAGTCACTTGATATGAAAATTGGTTTCTGCCAAAGGCTATTGTTGTTAAAAAGAAATTCACAGTAGAGTAAATTTATAGCAATTATAGAACGTATCGTTAACTGATCTATAGGTAACACATACCATGTGTACCATACCACCACATCTCGAAACTCGTACTACTTACCACATCTCGGGTTATTAAGTTCTTGATAGTAAATATATGTTTAAGCGTTTTGAACATCTCACCGTGTTCAGAGACTTTCCTTGCTGACTGTACATTAATAAATCCCGCAGTCGTCCTGGGACTAGCGGTGACAACTATTCAGTTTCGCGAACTACGAAATTCGTATTTTACGATAGAGCGAATAAAGTAAGCGAAGTTCCCTAGGCGACCGTAACTCATTACGATTTAGGATACGTCGGGACCTCTGAATGGTTATAAAGTTGGGCAAACATTTGTGTTGTAACCACAGACCTACAGTAAACTAGAGAAGAAATATTGAATCATATATTCTTCTAACTGCCTCGTTAGTATAGTGGTCCCGAGCGCGACTGCTACGCTAGAGGTCTTGGGTTTAATTCCCAGTTCGAGCAGTGTTACTACATTTTTCTACTAAATTCTCAGTAGTAGCTCGGAGTTTGGATATGTGCCCGGTGAATGGCAATAGGCTGGCTCCTAAACATACCGGCGTACTGTGTGTGTAGTTAAGAACACCTCTGCCTAACCCTTTGAGGAATACAGGAGTTATGGTATGTCAAAAATATGTATGTAATATGTTTTATACACATGAAAAACATTGTTACAGGATGTCTGTTCATTGTAGATTTTGAAGAGAAATGAATTATGGGATCTAATTATAGAGCAAAAAAAAACAAATTAAAACAAATTATAGTTTGCTGGTTTGATTGTTGAGTGAAACGTCCCCTCTAGTCAATACTAACTCAATGATTCAAAACCATATTTGATCAACTCGTAAGCGTGTTATAGTATTTCGAGTAAAATGTAATTTGAATAAATTTTTTATGCATTTTTTGGGAAGCTGTTGATTTAGGACTAAAAATAGGTTCTTAAGTAATTTGGAGGCAAAGGTTGTCTCCTTATCGAGTACGGTATAGTCATTCTACTTCACAAACACAATGATGACTGACGAAGATACGTTTGCGTCTCTTCGCCGATTTAAAGAAAAAATAAAACAATCATCATCACCCATATATTGCCCCACTGCTGGGCACGGGCCTCCTCCCAAAATGAGAGGGATTAGGCTGTAGTCCGCCACACTAACCTTCTGCGGGTTGGCAGACTTCAACCGCTATCGAGAAAACCTCTCAAGCATGCAGGTTTCCTCACGATATTTTCCTTCTCCGTTTAAGCGTTTGATAAGTAATTATTAATACGCACATGACTTCAAATGTTCAAATTCGTGCTTTGGTTTCGAACTCGAGACCTTGACATGGCAGTCCTATGGTATTTCACGAGGCGATCACTGCACTTTCAATCAAATTCAATCATCATAATTTCAATCATTTACCTAAATGAAATGATCCGAAACCTCGGGAAATAAATAATATCAATAACGCGGATAAAATCCATAAAAAATACCTTTATTTCAAATTTAATCACTGTAGTGATGATAATTTATCTCCAACATTATCACGCAGATATTCAAAAACTTTAACCACTAAAACGCTGAAACCTTGGCTGAAAACTAGTTTTTAGACCGAACTTTGGTACAATCAGCTCGTAAATAGGACGTCTGCATTGACCCAGTCTGGCCTGCAAGGACAAGATAGGACAAGCAATGACAGCCTCAATTGAACTTCTATAATATTGCTCGCTCTGTGGAAATAATTTGAAGATGCCTTTTTATCACATTTTCGATTTTGTTAAGTTGAAAATTCGATAGTTTAGAGGGACTCGTGGCCAAGTCCTGCGTATTTGTATTATATATTTGAAATTAACATAACGTAACATACTATCACACCTGTATTCCCGTAAGGATTAGGCAGAGATGTACTTATGTACACCCACATTTCGCCGGTATGTTTTGGTCCCATGTAATAGGGGGCGAGCCGGGGTTAGGGATACAACATGTTGCAAACATCTATCTTACTCTATTTAACTCTCAAAAAGTGAGTAGGATAGGTAGCTGTATGCAACATGTTTTACGGCACAGTTACGGCACTCATAATCCTAAACCGTTAACCCCCGAGTTATAAGCTATAACATTATTTGAATGCCTCCATATTAGAATATAACATTTTACTAGATTAAAATCTTTTTTATGTAGTTTTTACAGGGCCATAAAGAGTTAATTAAGCGTAAACTTTTGGAATTACTAATGCAGTAAGTAGCTACACACGGCTATACAAAACCAGTAAAGGCTGACCTTGAATTGTACAGAAATATTTGACTAATGACAGATTAGTCTAAACCGGTTTTTGTATAGCTAGATGTGTAGCTATGTGTACATTGGACCATATATGACTCATTAGATTCCAATACTGATCCACACTTACTCAATTCAAGACTTCGAATCATCCTAAATATACTGTATTCTTGATTAATAACGTCGTCACTCATTGCGTCATTATTTGCACTAAATGACGTCAAATAGTAGGTATAGGACAAACACAATATACTATTTTATTCTAGTACTCTATTTAAAAGCACCAAATCTGAAATTCAGTCTGATATTTCAGCTTTAGGATAAGGCTAGCTTATTAAATATGTATGCCTCGTGTGTTGTTTATTTCACAACGAGTTAAATCTCTCCTCTCTATATTTCTCAATTTGAAAAAAGAAATCGTCTCTTGTAAGTGGATAAAGAAATTTACTTAAGAAAATTACCGAAATTCATTTGTAACACGAAAATGTTGATCTTCAAAATTGATGTTCTCATTTCTCAATGAGCTTTAGAGGCACTTTAAGCTGTTGCTTTAATCTTCTTTTATGGTACGTGATAAAACACTGATGCTCATTTCGAAGTGAATATACTTTGAAGACTTTAAGTCGTTCTGTGTGTAAAGTTTATATGGAAGGTTCGTTGAGTAGATCACAAACATGAGTATTATTACTGAGCTTGTGTTTTTATGAAGATCGTTCGCTGGTAAAAATTCGTAATGCATGGGTTGGTCTATATCAGTCATCTGAGGGTTAAACTTTTTTATTATTAATAGGCCTACGTACGTTACGTACGTTATTAATAGGCTTACCTCTAGTTATTAGATGAATGCCACTTTACAATGATTATCATTTGATGGGTTACCGTTTTTTTTATCGATGGAAATCTGAAATAGTGTACTTAAAATTATTTTGTTTAGGATCAAAGAACTTTATTTCTCAAAAGAACATAGTTCACTTAATGAGATACAATATTATATGTTTAAAATATAAATCCAGTATGCGTTACTTATAATATATATGAAAATAAACTAAAAGTTAATACAAATAATTAAAATGCTAAGCTATAACAAGAATTGGTCACTACTGATAATGAATTTTTTTAACCGGTTTTTGAAGATTTTTAAGGAAGTGGCATCTTTGACCTCGTTAGGTAGTCTATTGTATAGTTGCGCACCCTCATATTCGATATTCTTTTTTCCATATTCTGTTCTAGGTTTCCTTAAGGATAATTTATTTTGGTTTCTTAGGCTATACTTCGACGTTTTCTTTTTTAGTATCATTTGTGTGTGTATACTATTATTAATTATTTTTCTTATAAGTACGCATGTATTGTAAGTGTATATTTGTTTAATGGTTAGCAGTTTAGTCTCCGCATACAAAGTTTTAGTTGGTGTGAGGAAGTCATAGTGAAATAATAATTTTACTAATTTATTTTGCATTATTTGGAGTTCTTTAAGAGTGGTCTTGGTAGTGCATCCCCACACCTCTATCAAGTAATCGAAGTGTGGCTTCACCAGTGAGTTGTATATCATAAGTCTAACATAGTGTGGGAGATCTCTGACGTTGTTGCGCACAGTACCCATTAATGAGACAATCTTGGATTTTATGTGATTTATATGTCTTGTCCATGATAAAGCACTATCTAGATGCAAGCCTAGATATTTTTCGCAACTACTTCTATTTATAGGTGTTTTATTTATAGTTAAAGAAGGATAGTTTTGAATTTTCCTGTTTTTTGCGGCAAATATTACGTATGATGTTTTCGATGAATTTATTGTTAATAGATTGCAATTAAACCATGTGTACAATTTATCCAAGTCATTCTGAGCTCTGGTAACTATTTCTTTTATACAATTTCCGGAATAGAACAAGCATGTATCATCAGCGTAAAGAGTGATTTGGCCTGCCAAGTTTAGCTCATGTACATTATTAATATAAATAAGGAACAAAAGTGGACCCAAGATTGATCCCTGTGGTACGCCAAAATCTAAAGGTTGCATGGTACTGACATCATCACCAATCTTCACAATTTGATATCGATTGGTTAGATAAGATGACATGATTTCGTATGCTCTGCCAGCGATACCGATGGATTTTAGCTTCTGTAATAGGATTTTATGACTCACGGTATCGAAGGCTTTTCTAAGATCAATAAATACACCGAGTACGATGTTTTTTTTATCAATATTATTTTTAATATTGGTGATGAGGTCAATAGCAGCTGAAAGTGTGCTTGATTTTGGTCTAAATCCAAACTGTCTTTCATATAGATACTTAATATCATTCAAGTGTTTTTCAAGTCTGGTATATATCAGTCTCTCGAAGACTTTTGAAAGCACTGGCAATACTGAAATTGGTCGGTAGTTACCAGGTTCAGTTTTGGCTCCGGACTTATATATAGGGCAGACCTTCGCAATTTTTAGACTATCAGGAAAGTAGCCGTCATTAAAGCACTTATTAATACATTTAGTCAAATCTTCTACAATTAGGGTTTTCATACATTTTATGCATTTAGTGTTTATATTATCAATGCCGGAACTGCTATTGGAATCTAAATTGTTTATTACTCTATTTACTTCTGCAAAAGTACATGGTTCTAGACAGTCCAAGCTTATATTATCTGGGAGCCCTTTACTGGTTAGCGTGTTGGTTAAATTATTGTGGTACTGTTGAGGAATTTGATTTGCTAATTTTTTACCTATTGTAGAAAAAAATACGTTAAAAGCGTTACATATAGCGGCTGTATCAGTTATAGTATTATTATTATAAATAAGTTTAGAAGGAGCGCAACTATTTTTTAATTTATCATTTCGTAATTCACTGAGTAATGACCAAATTTTTTTAGGTTTATTTTTACATTCTTCGAACATATTGCAGTAATATTGTCTCTTCTCTTGTTTAATAATAGTATGCACCTTGTTTCTCTGTTCTATGAATTGTTCTCTAGTGAGTTCACATGAGGAGTTTGCTTTTAAAATGTACCACAATGTATTCCTTTTATTTATTTCATTGATTATATGTTTGGTAATCCAGTCTTGGGTTGGTGAATTCATAATTTTTGCCTTTTTGACTCTGTGGCTCTCAATGTTTTCTTTTATAAATTCTTCTAATTCATTGTAGTCAAAGTTATTCGTTCTAAAGTTAGCTGATTTAATTGTTTCGTATAGCTTTGTGTAATTTATCGCTTCATACCAGATTTTCAGTTTAGGTGGTCGCTTAATTCTTTGTAGTTCAAAATAAATCTGATTGTGGTCTGATAAAGATGATTTAACTATTGCCATGTGAAACTTATGTAATGTTATATTTGTACAGACATGATCAATTATTGTGTTAGTTGATGCAGTTTCGCGGGTTGCATAATCTTTGTTGATGTTGTTCATAATAAAATAGCCATTCTCTTCCAAAGCTTCCAAGTAATAGGTTGTTAATCGATTAGGGGTCAGTAGGTCTATGTTGAAGTCGCCAAAAATAATACATTTCTTTTTACGCTGGATTAGCGATGAATAGTATTCGATAAAATGTCTTACGTTTGTATGTGGTGGTTTGTATATTATGCCCACATCGAGTGCATATGGATTCAAATGTATCCATAAAAAGTTATTGCCGTTAGTATATTCTTGTTGTATGACATCATGCTTGATGTTGTTGCTAATGAAAATGGACACGCCCCCCCAGTGCGATCAGTGCGTAAGTTGAAATGGTGCATGTAATTGGGTATATGTATGCTTTTTGCATCGGTCTCTGTCTTGAGCCAAGTTTCTGTTACTAAAATTATATGAATTTCATTATTCAGGGACTTCAAAATACATTTTATTTCATCGAGTTTTCTTTTTCCGGCAATACTGCGTGCATTAAAATATAAAAACTTAAGAGATGTTGAGTTTTTTCGTAGATCCGAGTACGTGTTTGTTATCTGATAGGAAATATTGCTGTTATCATCATAATCGTTAATATTTTTTTGTGAGGGTAGTTTCACATTTAGTTTTTTGCCGAAGATTTAACAATTTGGGGCGTTCCTTTTAGATATTTAATAGATATATCCGTCTCTCACTTAATTCAAAGTCCAGTTCGGGCTTCTTTCTTTTACGCAAAGTGATTGTTTGAAGCTCGTCGGTAGTTGCACATATTTTACTTAGATCGGGCTGCGACGAGGCGGTCGGACGTAAGTTGTCCTTTACAGGCGACCGTTGTACACTCATTGTATAGCAAGTTGTATATATTGGAATATTAACGTGTGTTTAAAAATAGTGTTAACAACTTACAGCAAATGGTTGTTAAATTGTTACGCCGATACTCCAGCGCACGGCGCGAAGAGGATGAAAAATCGCGCTTGTTTCTTTCCCTCCAGTGGGCGGAGCCCGGTCCCTGTTGTGACGTAGGTGTTGGTCGCAACGCTTCAATGCATTTGGCAGTTCTTCAAATATCACTGTTATTTCGTTACTCTTAGACTTTAGATTCAATTAGGTGTAATAGTTTATTTAATTAAGAAATAATGAATACGTCTTATCGCAACGACAACTGGACTCGTCTGATAGTCAAGTCAAGTGAAGTACTTTCGTTTATCTAGATTAGTACCTAGTCTATCGAGAAATAACCATCAAATTAATGTAATTCTGGTAATCTATTAAACTAATATACTTTTACATAAATATTTTTTTTTTTTTTTTTTTTTTTTTATTTAATTAAAGGGCTTTGTCGCTTTGCGACCATATCGCCCAGTACAAAAGAAAACATAAATATTGGTTACACTTTTACCTTAATATTAAATCATACAATTGTTTTGCTTTATCCGACAGTGGAGAAGCGAGAATGGTGTTACAGATGCCAATATCATAATGTTTAATTGGTCCGAAAATATTGGTCCTAGCATTTTCATTACGGACACATTCCATCAGAATATGAAAAACATCATCAACCACTCCACAGTCATCACAATTTGGTGACAAGATTTTTTTCATTAAATAGTAGAACTTGTTTGATGGAATATGTCCGGAACGAAGTCTTAAGGCTACAGTAATTAAATTTTTTTTAAGGTTGCAATCAATCCATGGAACTCTAGAAATCTGTGGCTGGATAGTTCGATACCAAATCCCTTTTTCTTTTGATCTCTCATCAAAATATTCTTGCCAAAGATCCCTACAATGTTTTTTAGCCTTTCCAAAATAGTCCGAATAAAGTGGAGTAATATTCAAGAGGACTCCATCAACACACCCCTTTTTAGCAAGCAAGTCCACTGTATCATTTTCTTGTATCTGAATATGCGATGGAATCCATTGAAGACACACAGTTTTGGAATTATATTGAAGTTTCAAGAGTAAATCGTATATTAAGTAGGCTGTCGGAATACCTCGCATGTGAGAAGTGTACCGAGCCAAATGTTGCAACGAGCTTTTGGAATCCGTCAGAATAACAAAATTCTCTCCATTAATTGATTGTATATAAGACAGAGCCTCTAATATAGCAATCAATTCAATGTGCATAATAGAAATGTCTGAAATAATCCTAAACCTCATATGATTGTGTAGAAAGGGATCTAAAAATGCAGCTCCTCCGAAATGCCTGTCTTTGGACCCATCAGTAAAAATTTTATGGTAACCCGAATATTGTTCTTGAATATATGATAAACACAACTGTTTTAATTGTAAAACATTATAGTGACGTTTTGAATGAGAAATACTAGGAACTTTATCGAAAATTATATGTTGCATATTGATATTACTTATCCACGTATCAAGAGAAAACATTTCAAGCTGAGCGCTTGAGTGTATTGGCATAGAATTATATTGTGGAAGGATATTAATAAGTAATGGCAGTTTCTTGTTCAGCCAATAATTGGAACCTCTAGATAACGACAGATTTTCTAATATTTTTATAGTTTTATTATTATGAAAAGATTTTGATTTTAAAATAAATTTACTAGCTAAATATCTCCTACGAATATGAAGAGGAGGCAGGCACAGCTCGCTTTCCATGACATGTATCGGGGTACTTTTTATAAATCCGCCGATAACACGTAATGCCTGGTTTTGAACCCTATCTAGTTTTATTAGTTTGGAATTACAACTATTGTCAAACAAGAAACTAGCATAGTCAATTCTGCTTCGAATTATAGAAATATATAAACGTCTTAAATGTTTTTGGTGGATTCCCCATCCTGGACCAGATAAAACTTTAAGTAAATTAATGAATCTCATTACTTTTTGACTGGTTTCATTTATATGTTTACCCCATCTTAACGAACTATCCAACCACAGTCCCAAATATTTTACATGTCTAACAACTTCAATAGAACCATTATCAAAATTGAAATCGACAGGTCTTCTAAAACAGCCCTTCTTAAAAACACATATCTTTGTCTTGCTCTGAGACATAGTTAAACCAAGTTTATCAATTAATATTTTGATATTTTGTAAAGCGGGTCGAAGGGTCTGGTAGGCTAAATCTACATTATATTTTGATGTATACAGAACAAAGTCGTCAGCATATTGAGATATATTAACCTTGTCAATTAATTTACATATATGTAGTGTTAAAATATTAAATAACAGTGGTGCCAATGGATCTCCTTGGGCCAGCCCACGACTAGTCATTCGAACAATCTCACAATCATGTGTTGCCATCTGTAAATGTCTATTCGTTAAAAAAGACCACAAATAGACACAGAACTTCGAGCCAATCCCAAATTGATCTAAAATATTCAACAAACAAGGAATATCAACATTGTTGTATGCACTTTCAATGTCAATAAAACATGCTGCTGTAACAAAATTTTTGGAAAATCCTAATTGAACTTCAGAAACCAACCGTGCAAGGTTATCTAGACAAGATCGCCCCTTACGAAAACCCACCATGTCTGTGGGGAAAATACATTGTTTTTCAAAAAACCATTCCATACGCTTGCCCAAAATGGTATGAAAAATTTTACAGACACAAGATATCAGGGAAATTGGACGTAAAGATGAAGATGAACTGCTATGCTTAGGAATTGGAATCAATTTAATTTGACGCCATTGCGAGGGAACAAACCCCAGGAAAAAACATTGATTATATATTAAAAGTAACAGATGTTTACCAGAAGGGGGAAGATGCTTTATCATGGAAAAAGAAACTTGATCTGACCCGGGAGCCGTGTCAGTGTTTTTAATACTGTTTACTAATTCTGACATAGATATTTGTGACTCCAACGTTGGATTATTGGAATGAAAAGTAGGTTGCGAGGGACATACAAAGTCTGGCGTCAAGTCTCTAAGCATGCGCTCAGCCTTCTCACTATCCACGCAAAAGCTAGGAGCTCGCTGACCCTTCAGCCACCTCATTTTATGCCACATTTCGGACGAGGAAGTGGTTTCATCTATAGATGAACAGAACTGTTGCCAAGACTTACATTTAGCGTTGCGAATAAGTCTTTGTGCGATAGAAATTTTTTCTTTAAGGGTATCTAAATGACGAGGAGAGGGGGAGCGTCTCAGATTGGCAAGTGCCAATCGTCGCTCGGCGACAGCCTTAGATAACTCTGAAGACCAATATGGTTTTGGCTCAAATTTACTGGAAATACTTTGAGGTATTTTAATATAGGGAATATATTTTTCTGCAGCTTTTTGCATTATACTACATAGATGGTCATACATGTCTTGAGTATCATGAGAAGATACGTAATTTTGCAAATACTCGTCTATAAACGCAGCATATAAAGACCAATCAGATTTTTTAAAATTTCGTTTGGACTGGTATTGACGATTAACATTAAATGTACAATATAAATTAATTATTACATGGTCACTACCGAGTGATTCGTTTGTTGGGTTCCACATAAATAATAAAGATAAATCTGACGAAACAAACGAAATATCCGGGCTAGATTGTTGGAGTATACCGTCAACCATTCTAATTCTAGTGAAGCTACCATTGTTTAAATGAATGAAGTTATAATCCAACATAGAATCAAATAATTCGGAGCCGCGCCGATCAGTTCTAGAAGACCAATTGGAGTGATGCGCATTAAAATCGCCTAAGATGAGAGTTTTTCTGCTTCCTATAGAAAAGACCGCATCCCAATCATTTTGGGTTGTATTTACTGTTGAAGGGCAGTATATGGAAATAATATTCTCAATATGCTGACAATTTAGGATTTTAACATGAATCAGTTCAATACCAGGGTTACGACTTTGCGTTGTACAAGCAACGGATTTTACAGAGCGATGAGTCATAATGGCGACACCACCGTAACCATCTTCTCTGTCCAACCTATATGTGGTATAATCACTAATTTTAAAATGGCTCTCAGGTTCCAACCAGGTCTCGCTCAATGCGGCAATGTGGATTTTCTCTTGACTTAGATGTAATTCAAGTGAACGGGATTTGTGTCTTATACTTTGACAATTCCATTGTATAATATTCAGCTTCATAGAATTATTATTAGCCATTTCCAACAAATAAATCCAATATAGACTCAATAGATAAGCTACTTACGATTTTATGTGTTAACCACTCTGCAAATAAAGAAACTGACTGCTGAATTTTAATCTGAAAGGATTGTTTACCTAAGATGATATTTTTTATTTTTTTAAATAGATGCCAGAAGTTTAAATTATGGGAATATTTTTCGGAGTTTTTGTTTTTATCTACATCAATAGATGTGTTCAACTTTTCTGATGAATCGGATGACTCTGAATCTTTATGCCATATTATTTCTTCTGTAGGGGTGGGGGGTCGACGATTTTTCTTCTGGAAATTACGTTTTTGCAGAGGTTTCGTGGGTGTATTTTCTATGGATGTATCTGGGAAATCCACTTGGGAGACTGTACCGACATTTCTGTCCGTCGAAATTTGCGTCACATTCGTATCTGGGGCAATTATAGTGGATATTTGTTCGACTATATTTATAGATTCCGAAACCGCTTGTGGTGCATTTTCGGGAGAAGGAGGAACATATATTGAAAGGGCTTTCCTGTAGGTGCAGTTAAACTCTGCCATTAAATTTCTGATCGTCTTTTCTTTCTTATAATATGGGCATATCTTATCAAACGCCATATGAGGACCTGAACAGTTTACACAGACGTATGATGTAGTCATGCAATTTTCATGGTTTTGTGAACACTTGGGACAACTCAGTTTTTTAAAAGGACATCTTACTTTCGTGTGGCCGAATTTCCAACAATTAGAACATTGTGTAACCGGGAATATAAATCGCTCAACTTGAATCCTCAAATTGTAAATATAGACATAAGAAGGAAGGGCGGAACCTTTAAATCCTAACCGGATCGTTTCACTTGGAGTCCAACCATTACCATCAGTGTTTTCGGGGCACCGTTTATTCAGTCTATGGATGGATATTATTTCGGCACTGCTTGACAGATTAGATTTAAGTTCTTCATCTGATATGTCTAATTCCATGGATTTAATAAGGCCGTACGATATACCTACCTCGGATGTCTTTTGGCAGTTCCAGCCCATGTCGGTAAAAACCGAACAACTCATAAATTCATCTGCTTCAACACCATTATCGAATGTTATCAACATTTTATTTTTATGTACGTATTTAATTCTATTTATATTGCCACTGGCAATGTTATGCGTCTTTAGTAGCCGTGCCAATGCGAACTGTTTAGGCAAAGGGTCTTTACAAGTAACGCATATCTGTACCTTCTCTTCTCTTTCTTTCTCATTTGGGTCCTCTCTACAGCATACCAATTTCTTTCGTCCTCTAGTCACTACGTTCCACCCTTCTTCAGAAGAATTTTCGTCCCTAGTCCTTTTCTTTCCTGTCATCTCAGTGTTATTCTGTTGTGTATCGTCCTCGAATTCCATATTTATTCCGTCCTCTAACTCGTCAATACTCGGCGATGTACTAATGTTTACATTATTTGTATTTAATTCACACATGCGGCAAACGTAACAGCTGCAGGGACCACCCGGTAAAACCGGTTGGCCCGCACGTAGATAAAAAAATATATGCACACGATAAAACTATGACAAAGATTAGTAAACGCCCGCTCACAATGATAGCTCGCGCGCAACTGACATAAATATTGTTTCAACAAATATGATGAAATTTATTAATTCTATCCATGAGTTTCAGAGCCGCTTAGTGCTCTGAAAATACCAGATAAACTAGTTAAGCCAACGATTGTAATAACAAATTAGTTAACCTAATCTTAATTTGCATTGTAATGAAAGCCATCACTACCACTCAAATTAATAATTTTGTAGGTATCATACCCATTCGAAAATGTTACGATCAAAATTAATGCCTAGTAATTTTTATGACGCGCGAAAATGTATTGAGGAAATTTGCCAAGCGTAGCCAACTTTTAGTCACTGTGCACTTACTGGTTTCCGAACCTAGGTGAATATTAGTCATTGAAACCAAAGTACTGCCTCGTTGGTCTAGTGGTCCCAATCGCGACTGCAACGCTAGAGGTCTTGGGTTCGATCCCCAGGTCGAGCAAAGTGTTATTGAGTTTTTATATGAAATTCTCAGTAGCAGCTCGGAGTCTGGATTTGTGCCCGGTGAATGGCAATAGGCTCGCCCCCTATTACATGGGACCCAAACATACCGGCGAACTGTGGGTGAACATTAAGTACACCTCTGCCTATACCCTTCGGGGAATACAGGCGTGATGGTATGAAACAAAAGTAATTTTAGCTAATTTTATCGCGTTATATTTATATTATTTAATTCCCGGCGACAATCCTTTACAGCATCCATGGCCGCAAGAAGACTGAGGTGTTGAAAAGCTTTAACAGCTACCCTACATTTTTGTAAATTATTATTCAACCTGTGTGAAATTGTGTGTTATTTCATCCATAATATAGGGTTACATTAAGACTACAGGGAAAATATAATGATCAAAGTCGCTAAAGTAAATTGGAATAAAATATATCTTTTAAATGCATAACATAAACATAACATAACATACCATCGCGCCTGTATTCCCCGAAGGGTTAGGCAGAGGTGTACTAATGTAGACCCACATTTCGCCGGTATGTTTAGGTCCCATGTAATAGGGGGCGAGCCTATTGCCATTAACCGGGCACAAATCCAGACTCCGAGCTGCTACTGGGAATTTCATAGAAAAACCCAATAACACTTTGCTCGACCTGGGCATCGAACCCAGGACCTCTAGCGTAGCAGTCGCGCTTGGGACCACTACTCTAACGAGGCAGTCTTTTGAATACGAAGATTCATAATTCATTATAATATTGTTGACGTATGTGAAGGTGTGCGCGTCAGTCAAAGACAACGTTCAATATTGGACTGCTTTATTGATACACTCATGCATGTGGGTAAAAGTTTACAAATGTTACATAATTAATATAAATCTACCCTCACAACGTATTGGTTAAGTCAAGCAAACGAGCCTTATGACGGTAAGCAGCCATTGCTGTTCATGGATATCTCCAACACAGTATGTATTGATGCATCGCCGAGCCTTAAGAGGGTACTCTAGTGAGCCTTTCTCCATACAAACGCATTCTGCTGTTTTCTCCGTAGATAATGCCTCTAGAGCAATGATATTTTTCTAAAAAATCTAGATCTAATTCATACAGGCCCCTATTATTTCATTTTTTCCAAAAAATAATTTCACAAGAAAATATGACAATTCAATAACTCGAAAAAAAAAGCCTGTTTTTACCGTTATGTTCAGGCGACTATCAGAAAAATTTGGACTGTTTTGTTTTGTTTTTAACAAAAAATAAAATAATAGGAGCATAGACATGCTTTTCCTCTAAATTTTGATACATAAATTGTTTAGATCAATCCACTCTTGAAGAAGAAAACAGCAGAATACGAAACGTCTTTTGGTCAAGGTTTTTGTAGGTAAAATCATCCTAAGCTGCAGTTGTCCTTTTCGCACTGTACAGGAAGAGAATGGAGGTGCAGCGCGACGGCAATCGTTTCTTCAAATACCTATTTTTCAAATTCCTCAGGACTAGAGTCCCCTCTTAAGAACCCCTATAGAATGCAAACTGTCGAGCCGCAGCAACTAAGGGATCTTTCACGCGCAAAAATAGAAATCCACCAATGCTTTACAACAAACTCCGACGTAACGGTGGTCACCAACCAGTCTGGCCCCAAGACATTAGATACATTTTGGTAAAAATTTGTTCGGAAATATGTAAGACTTTGTTAGGCTTTAACTCTTAGGGCGTAGACTATTATCACAAATGATTATTACTTATATGAAAAAAAATTAGTTTTAAGTCTTTTTTTGTTTCCTAGAAAACCTGGCTCAAAACATGTTTAGAAGTAACTTTGATTGTTCTTTTCCTAGGATTTTCAAATCTTAGTTATCGTGTTTTTTTATGAAAGAAAGCATTAAATTACGAATCAAGTTAAAATGTATTTAAATCTAAAAGCGGAGAAAGGAGAGTAATACAAACAGTCTTCAGAATTTAATCAGACTCAAAGGTCGCTAGGTAAATTAACTCCGTTAATTTGGTACAATGGAAAGTATTTTTGTTTCAGGCAAATACTTTCTTAAGAACAAACAGATTAAGTTCGTTTACTTGTTATTTATCTGTTTGCTATTCAGTTTATGTATTTATTTAGGTACTGACGGTATTTAATAGCGGAGCCATTGAAGGCTTGAAGATAGATCTAGGGTTCAACCCTTAGATCAAGTGATGATTCTACCAAAAAATAAATGGCTGGAACCCCAAAAGGAAACGCCTTGTGCGTGGATAAAAACAAACGAAGCTTTTCTTTGATTAGAATTAACCTTACTATGATTATTTTTTGAAGAAAACCTTGCAGAGTATTCTTCATGGTACATAGATGGGAAATTTGTAAAGGTGTTTGAATTATAGTATAACGCCATTAATATCTTAATAAGAAAGTCAACTTATTAATCTTATTGTAAAAGTGTTCTTCCAAACTTGAAATAAGGTCTAAATCACACTTTGTCACTATCCCAAAGTATGGGACTAACTTTCAGAAATATCCAATCACCATAATTTTTCGAAAGGCTTTCGGTACCAAACATTCAAACACTTTATTTTCCTGGTCAGCAATAAATAAAAGGGAAAAGTTTTTTTGTCATGAAATATTACAAAGACTTTCGCTTCGCACTGCCGCCTGTCGATTTCAGATGGCTACTTTGGATGAAATAGGCGTGAATGTAGCGTAAAATGAAAGGCATATTGCAAAATACACACCTGTTTATTGAAATTGACACTTATTTCTATTCGAGATAGAGATCTTTAATATCATCACGACTGCATTCCCCTCAGTGTTAGGCGGAGTTGTATTAAAATTAATACGAAGCCACGGTTTGTCGATATTATGTTTATGTCTCATGTAATTGGTGATGTAGTTAATGGATGAGACAATATGTACTCAACGCGCACAAATCCTACAAACGCTTCCAAAGAACGAGCTGCTACTTAAAAATCAATAAAACTTAGGTCGACCAAATTAGCGCTCTTATTTAAAAAAATATATTAGTGGAGGTTTTTAATTCAGTTGGATTTTTTACTTATTCTATTTTAAATAGGTAAAACCTAGCACTTGGAATTACTTTCCACTCTAAATTGAGATATAAATTAAACAAATAAAACCTCCAAACCATTATAAATATTATGTTATGTTCAAAACAGTTTCGGAAGTCAGTGGCGAAAACAAAAGATTCAACCAAATGAATAAGGTAGTCAAATAGAGTTCTCTGAAAATAATTTTGCATGAAAAATAATAGTTCTTTTTTATGATTATAGCAGACATAAGCAGAAATAAAAAGGTATACAGAATAATGGCGGACATTAGCAAGATGACGCGTAATGGCGCTCTTAAAGCGTCGTACGTGCCATGAATAACAGACGTATACATATTTTATCTACTTTTATTTCTAGGAATTAAGCAGCGATAGCCTAGTGATAAGACCGTGGCACTGCTAAGTCATAGGTCGTCAGTTTGAATCCAAGACATCTTTATCTTTCAGAATCATGTCATCATCATCATCATCATCAACCCATTACATTGTCCCACTGCTGGGCACGGGTCTCCTCTCAGAACGAGAGGGATTAGGCTATAGTCCACCACGCTAGCCTACTGCGGGTTGGCAGACTTCACATGCCGTCAAGAAAGTCTCTCAGGCATGCAGGTTTCCTCACGATGTTTTCCTTCACCGTTTAAGCGCGTGATAATTAATTATTAATACGCACATGACTCCGAAAAGACAGAGGTGCGTGCCTTGTATTCGAAGCAAACAGAATCATGTGCGTATCAATAATTATTTATCAATAATTATTTAAAATAGTGAAGGATAACATCGTGAGATAACGTTGTTATAAACTTGATTTACGTAATAACACAAATTTGGTTTTATTTCACTACGAAGGGCATAGTCCAATAGCGCAGATTGGCAGACCAAAACCGAACAAGACCACAATTCACTTGCCGTTGAAAAAATCTCTGAGGCATGCGAGTTTCCTTACTGTTCAACCCTTTTATCATAAGCTAGCTTTCCGCCCACGTCTTCGCCCGAGTGGTTTCTCGGCTTATGTCTACTATAATATGCATGTTTAATACAATTACTACACATAAACCTTCCTCTTGAATCACTATCTATTGCTGAAAACTGCATTTAAATTCGTTGCGTAGTTTAAAACATCTAAGCGTACAGACAGCGAAATCTTTGTTTTATATTATGTAAGGATAAGGATTTACAATCAGTTTCTGATACCACATTATTAACCCTGCGAAAAAATGAAAATAACAAAAACAATAAGACAAAATCACCAGTCAGATTGCCCACTTTCCATTTTATTGTTATCTAAATAGAGATCTAAATCCAGTCTAGACTGAAACAATAACACTTTCAGTCCATTTCACGGCTTTAAGAATGGATAAGAAAATTTATAATAACGACAATCTGCGATGTTGGATGATTTATCTTCGTTTTAGCTTCTTAAGATAAATTTCATTTTTAAAACAGCATTGTTTGTTTTCATTGTTAGTTTTTATTCGCTCGTCGTATCTCTGTCCTTTTATCGGTTTGTCCGTCTGTCTATATTTTGAATAATACAGTTATATAGTTGTGAACTAGGAACTTCTTGTATCTTAGCATTGGTCTAGTAGGACTTTATTTGTATTCAGAAGTTTTCATTGGTCTAAAACACACAGTTATACACCATTCATAAGGCTATTTTAAGTGTGACATTGCGGTGGTGGCCTAAATGATAGTGCTTAGGCTATCCTGTGCAGTGATAGCCTAGTGATATGACCATTGGACTGACAAGTCAAAGGTCTCGAGTTCGAATCCAAGGCACGCACCTTTCTTTTCGAAGTCATGTTCGTATTAATAAATAATTATCACGCGCTTAAACGGTGAAGGAAACCCTCGGAGGAATCCTGCCTGAGAGATGTTCTTGAAGGCATTTGAAGTCTGCCAACCCGCAGTAGCCTAACGTGGCGGACTATAGCCTTATCCCTCTCGTACTAAGAGGAGACCTTTGCCCAGCAGTGGTACAATGTAGGGCATAATTAATTAAAATTCTTGTAAGTACCTACCTAGTGTTATTGTTCCTTGTTTTCTTCTTTTGTTAAATAAAAGAGGGGGTCTTCACTAGTACTTTGTAAAAAACCTTATAAACATAACGTAAACGCAACGCACAACGTACGCCCCTAAATTCACGAGAATTATTAAAGGTACGGTCTTCAAACCATTATTCCATTGAAGAACGCCCATATCAATACGTGCGGGGCTAAAGGATGTTAAGTACACTTGCCTAAAAGTCTCTTATAACCTTTTGACGTTGTGGTGCTCTGTTGATTTGTTCTCTATCATATTTCTTGATAATATAGAAGGCGGGATCGCCTGGCATAATGTATTGTCAAATAAATTACGTTTGGTTATCTTTTGGATTTCGAGACTATAAGTTATTCTGTCTATTGTATTGGCTAAGTTGTTGAATGGCTTGTTTTCTTTCAAGTTGAATTATATACATATTGTTTCCCGCGGTTTCACTTGCATTCCAATGTAGTGCTGCGCAGTATGAAATGTCACTCTTAATTCTGCTAGCCATTTTTTTCTTTTATTTGCTCAGGTTTTTGCCTGGCCAGGTATTTTATCAACCTCTTAAAAAAAATTATGTCTATTATAAAATTGTATAAATTCTGTTTCTATACATAGAAGATATAAAAAAAACCAATGAGTTAAAGTACGAGTATATAGGTATAGTAGGTATACGAGTGAAGCCTTAGATTAGAACTCAAGACCTATAATTTAGTAGTACATGAACAATCTGTTATGCCGCTAAAATACAATTTCAACAGTAACCTCTTTTCGACACAATTTATTTCGCAAACATTCGTTGAATCAGAAACTCTTTCAACAAAAGCTAATTCTTGGAGCGAGACAACACCCTTTCTTCCCGTCCGTATCTCTTTCCTGCACTTAAAGGTTTAACAAAAGAATTGTTCAACTTTCAGTTTTGATTCAATCGGAGCATAGTCGAATTTGAATAAAAGTTTGCTCATGTCTGAATAAATGGATTGAATGGATTGAGAAGCCTACCCACTCTACCGTACCAAATCAATAATGTACTGAATTGACATAATCATACAACGTTCAATTCTATGTCTGTATTTATTGGCTATGGCTATGACTGAACGAGTCACTTTTATCGCGAGGTCAATCTATACAAGAAAACATTACTTGAAAATACAGCAAGTACCTAGTTGGTAAGAGCGTGCTCAGCTTCCATTGCGAAAATTGTCCCATCCAAATTGCCTGTGGCAACAAAAAAGAGCAAAATCGGTCGAACCGTTCTCAATTAGGTAATGATGTTTCGTAAATATTGCAATTGATTTTTATTTATTTAGGTTTGTGTTAAAGTTTAGTAAATATCTTAATCTATGGTGGCAATGACTACTAACCATCAAGGAATCGTCACTCATTTCATTGTAGTATTCGTTACGTCTTTTATTTTTTTGTCATTAATTTTAAGTTACGGTACGTTATATTGAGCGGAGTCCTTTATTTTTACCTAGAGAGAACCTTTTAACTCCTTTTGAGTGAAGGTAAAAAGCTGAAAAGGGACAGCAAGATTCGATTACTTTTATTTATCTTTGTGAGCCTTTGTGGGGTTAAGTGGTGTAGTTTGTATAACAAGGGAGGCGTATGCGGTTTTATAGGTCACTGGCAGATGTTGGTAATGTGTTTCGATTTTATCGTAATAATATGAAATCGCACTGGGCGTATTCTTTATTATTGCCGTATTTTTCAATAATGATGAGGTAATCTTCCGGCTGTGCAGTCAGCAATGAAAGTACGTTGCTTAACTACAGGCAAGTTGTGGTCAAGCGCAAGCCTATATGTGATTTAAAAAAATGGAAGTCGCTGAACACGATAAAATCTTCAAAATGCCGAAACATATTTATCCGAACTTACTGACCCGAGATTTGATATGTAGTACGAGTGTCTACATTCTAGACTGTTATTCGTTACCTAAGTGAATCTATTGAAAAGTATTGATGCTGTGATGTTTTCAAAACTTGGCGATGTTCAACGACTTTCGTTGCTGATCGTACATCTTAATTTTTAAACAGCTGAAATAATAAAAAAAAAATATTGACCATTAAGTTAACTTAACCGAGTTAAGTAATTAATTACGCAACGCATGGACACCGCGCCGATACACCATGCACGTGCTGCGCTACCAACATAGAAAAGGTATGCATGGTATACATAACCAGTAAACGCTGGCCTCTTTTTGCATGGAAAGCCTGTGTAATGTGAGATCAGCTTAAACTGGATTCGCATAGGTTAACCCGTAGCCGTGTATACCTACATCTATTTTACAGAATCAAAATTTTCAGCCTCGAGCTTCGGGAATGTATCCGCACTTCATCTATTTATGGGGCAATTTGTTCAAAAATGAAGTTCCTATTTTTGTTACTTAAGAGGGGACTCTAGTCCTGAGGAATTTGAAAAATAGGTATTTGAAGAAATTATTGCCGTCGCGCTGCACCTCCATTCTCTTCCTGTACAGTGCGAAAAGGACAACTGCAGCTTAGGATGATTTTACCTACAAAAACCTTGACCAAAAGACGTTTCGTATGCTGCTGATTTCTTCTTCAAGAGTGGATTGATCTAAACAATTTATATATCAAAATTAGAGGATTTATATTAGAGGGAAAGCATGTCTATGCTTCTATTATTTTATTTTTTGTTCAAAACTTTTCAAATTTGTCTGATAGTCGCCTGAACATGACGGCAAAAACGGGCTTTTTTTCGAGTTTTTGAATTGTCATATTTTCTTGTGAAATTATTATTTTGAAAAAATGAAATAATAGGGGCCTGTATGAATTAGATCTAGATTTTTTGGAAAAATATCATTGCTCTAGAGTCATTATCTACGGAGAAAACAGCAGAATGCGTTTGTATGGAGAAAGGCTCACTAGAGTACCTACCCTCTTAATTAGAACGAAAATCGAATACCGAGTACTCTTTTTAAGTATCGTTAGTCACCCTGTATATTTAATAGTGTATACAACCTACCATAAACGTATGAATCCTTTTTATATCATCTTCATAACATTTCGTTTATTACCGCAACGCTAAAATTAAATACACCTCCATATTTAGCTAAATCTACTCAATATAGAGGTGCTACAGGATTATATTGCTTAACATGAAATCGAGTAGATAACAATGTTAGGCGATTAATATTATATTAGCTAAACTTGATTTGAGAAGGTATCTATACAGGGTGGAATGGACATCGACACACAACCGCTTACCATGAATTCAGTTCATGATTCTGGAACCCTTTGCGTTGATATTTTTGTCGGCTATTAAAAAAAACTGCATTTTCATGCAAAAGTGCAATACCTGCTCGGTCAAAATGTATCATCATGATCTTCATCATCAACCCATTACATTGTCCCACTGCTGGGCACGGGTCTCCTCTCAGTACGAGACGGATTAGGCTTTAGTCCACCACGCTAGCCTACTGCGGGTTGGCAGACTTCACACGCCATCGAGAAAGTCTCTCAAGCATGCAGGTTTCTTCACGATGTTTTCCTTCACCGTTTAAGTGAGTGATAATAAAGTATTAATACGCACATGACTTCGAAAAGTCAGAAGTGCGTGGCTTGGATTCGAACTCGAGACCTTTGAAATGGCAGTCCTACGGTCATATCACAAGGCTATCACTGTCAAAATGTGGAATAGCAGATTTTTTAAATTAACCAACAAAAATTTTCAACCCTTAAAAGGAAGTTCCAGAATCATGTACCTATGGAATACATTGTAAGCGGTTGTGTCGATGTTTCTTCCACCCTGTATAATTGTTCTTCTTACATAGACAGAGCAGTGGTAGTACTTAGTACATGCCTAAAATATTGTGTCTGTTAATTATCACGCAGTACATCGTGAGGTCACATGTCGGAAAGCTTTTTTCGATGGCGTGGGAAGTCTACCAACTGAACTAGTTACCCAGAGGTTTACAGAATGATGGACGTTCATTCTTCGCCGGAATGTCTTAAAGGGCATATACATATATCATAGGGTGTCTATTGCCATTAGCCGGTCATAGATCTTACAATTATGTTATCGGATCTCACGCTCAGCAACTGTTTGGATCACTATACCAATGATGCAGCTACTAAACAACTTTTATTAAAAAGCTAGAATTCTTACTACACAGACTTAATAGCAGTGAAGGAAATTGACGAAATACTGTACTTAACCGGATGCAGACTCCTACCTGGGTTGGTTTTCTATCTTTCAAAATTCATCTCTGTACAAAAAAAGTGTCTAAATAAGTGCCTTTGCACATTTTGGTACATTCACGTGCTTTATAGCTCATCCATTGCTCTTTTACGATCTTTGGAGCTCCAAGTAGCGCAGCGATGTTCAGTGTTTGCCAGACTGCTGACGTCACCAATCATTGATCTGTCTGATGCCGATGCCCACGGATTGGTACCTTGATGTGCCCTTTGTTTTCGTGATATATTGGCACAGATGTTTTTGTGACATTCTAGTTATGTTTAGGTTAAAAGATTGCTTTGTTTGATACGCCTGTAATTTGGGTGATTTAAATGTTAATAATGGCTTAGATTATTGTTTTAAAATCATAAATAACATTAGTTTAGTGGTCGTAAACGCGACTGCTGCGCTTTAGGTCTTGGATCCGATTCCCAGGTATAGCAAAGTATTATTGGGTTTTTTCTTTGAAATTCTTAGTTAAAGGCTCGGAGTTTGAACTTGTTAAGTAATAAATTTTATAATAAGGTTTTACTCAATTTTGACCGTTAGTGTTATTTTTCTTTTTCATGACAGATATGTCACACATACAAAATAATTGCTGTTTGTTTTTACATTTTCTAATATAAAGAGTTCTTGCTCAGTTTCCGCTTATTAAACCAAATTCCAATAGGATTTGTCCCCGATCAATGGCAATAGGCGTACTTTTAATATATGGAACGTACTATGGCTATAGTATCACTACGACCGCAATTGGTTTATTTTGATCAACTGTGGGTATACATAAGTACAGCTCTGCCTATCCCTTCCTCGAATGCAGGGGTGATGGTGCGTGTTACTGATCGTTACTACGAATGAAAACGGCGCTGGAATCAGTTGAAGCCACAGTTTATTTTATACTTTATAAAAAACTACTTCTATAACTTCGCTAGTCCAAACTAACCTGTAAGTTCTTTTAAATTTAGAAGACAAAATAAAATCCAAAAGGTTGATCCAAAAAGGTGATGTTAAATAAGTTCGAAGTTCGGTTCGTAACAGTGTATATATGAATAACTGTCGTGATGATCCATAGACATCTACGTGAATGTAACCGCAGACACGCCAGTTATAATAGAGAATTTAAAACGGTTCCCTCAACAATTTGACCCAATATTCCGCTCCCACAAATCGGTTATAATATACAATTAAATTCCATTGCGTAGGTGTCGCTTACCTGTCTGGATCCCTTTTCATCTGACCTTAGGATATATAGAGGACACGGTATAAATTGTTTATGCTATAAATGGATATTATCAGGCATTCAGCTCGGACACGACATAAGCGTTTTGGTTTTAACTGTAAGCTTATTGTTATGAATAAATAAATAAATAAAATTCCCAAGGAGTAGGAGCGGTGGGGACCCAGTGGTCGAGAAGGCGACTTACCGTAGGTTCGAACCTAGACAGGCGCTTTACTTTGTGCTAACTATTTCATCATCACTGCTCTCAAAACGGTGAAGGAAAAAATCATGAGGAAACCGGAATGTCCTAGAACTAAAAATTCGAAGACGTGTGATATATCTGCACTGGGCCCACGTGGTGGATTACGGCCCACTCCCTCTCACCGAGAGGAGGCCTGTGTCCCAGCAGTGGGAACATTATAAGCCGATGTTTATGTCACGAGTTTCTATGTGTAGGCGATTTGTGTACAAGTACACTAATACCCAAACTGCAATAAATAGTTGTATTGTCCAAGCCGTGGTATTATTTCCATTCCACGAGGATCCAGAGCTTATTCATGGTCGGCGAGGTTCTCCAAAAAGGTCAAGTGCGTAGTACTCGCAACCGGCGCTTGTGTATGAAAAGATGTATTTATTTATTTATTTATTTAATCTTTTATGTACAAATAAAATGGTACACAAGGCGGACTTAATGCCATATGGCATTCTCTGCTAGTCAACCTTTGAATGAATGTGGAAGAAGCGAAAGAGATATGCAAGAGTCGTAGCAAGTGGCAGTCCATAGTTTCTGCCTACCCCTGTGGGAAAAAGGCGTAAGTGTATGTATGTATGTACAATACAACTTGGAACTAGTCGTATACGTTCTTCAAGATACCGAAAACTCTTGAACAGTTTTTATTTGGGTTATCCTGTCTTTATGGCATGTTTTATATAAACAGAGACTGTAAATATGAGTACATTGTCTAACAAGATGCATTGTATAGTTTATATATTTTGATGTTGTGTATTCTTCCACATAGGTTCTTTTTTAAGCTATCGAAAGCTCGACTGACAAGATAAGGCGTAGTTTCGGTATTGTTTTATAGTGTAAAATTGTGTTTGTAAACGGCTAGGCGTAGTTTTAACCGGCCTGACTTCTTTGTTCGCAAAGTTCCATCTTAACTTTTTATTTGATCTGAGTTGAGTTATTGGATGCTGGGAACCTTATTTATGACATTGCTTGCTTATTATGACATTAACCCCCAATGTCCCCACAGCCTGTTATCGCCACAATGTACCTGTGGATAATGTAATACCTTTTATTTTAAAAGACTGTCCATGGAGTTCATTTTCCATTGAATCAACATTTTAGAACCGTGCAGCTAGAGTAAAAACGTTTCATAAACTTTGTAAAAGCGTATTTGAAACAAAAACATTTGAACTTTGAACTCTATTTGCAATTTTATTTGGAAAATATACTGCGTCTAGTTTGTCTTTCAAAGTAAATTCTTGTATCAAAATCGTAACAAAGTCTGCCACTACGAATATTTTTGTTATGTCTCGCCACAAAAGTCCAATTTATTTGGAATTGTTAACAATAACATGAGTATGTTCTGCAACGCAATATTTAATAGGATTACAATAACGATACTAGTTCAAAATGCATAAAGTGAGTAGAGAAGTGTTTGTCTATTTGTATCAATAATAAAATAATGTAAATTGTATTATGATGTGTCTAATTATATTAATAAAAATCAATTGCTGCTTTTTATCACTTTGGCTGATTTTTAATCAAGTGCATTGTTGTAACCACACTGTTTTATGAAAGAAAATTGCCTGCTTGGTTTTATAAAAAGTTGGAAGATGGGATATATTTTAAAAAAATAAGTTTTAGACTGTCGCAGATTCGATCCCCGTTCAGAACTAATATTCTTCATCTCTTAACAGATGAAATCTGGGGTGGCTACCCGAGATTAGTATATACACTGTCCTATATAGACACACTCTACATCTAATGAAACAAAACAGTCGTATTTCTCCACTAAATGTCGCAACTTCATACAAAATTTAACGAATAATGTACCTAAATAAAATTCAATTATAAGAAGTTTTTTAAAACTAACTCTCTCTCTCATTCTCATTAGTATAGACAACGTCCGTGACATTAGAAACTTGCTACGGTTGTCTCGTAGCTGCTACGGTTGTCTCGTAGCTGCTACGCTGGGTAGCTACGAAAATACTACGCTATGACGCTACGAAAATGTTACAACGAGCGTAACATTTTCGTAGCGTCATAGCGTAGTATTTTTTAGTTACATTGTTAGTTAACATTACATTGTGATTTTAGTTGTGCTAGTCCCTCTCTGTAATAGCAATGTCAGTGAAGTGGTGGAATAAAACAGGTAAAAAAGTTATTTGACTTAAAAAACATTCCTATTCTACTCAAAAACTTGCTAATTTTGGTTCAATTCATTACAATAATTTTCTAGCTATCAAAACAGGACGAGTTAGATCCCTGCAACAAAACAACTATATACTATTTGTGGGTGACTTCTAAATGACCTACTCACTAGGTAGTACTATATTTACTTTTGCGTGACCACTTTTTCGCACCGTAAGGGATTTGATTTTAACAAATTTGATTGGAATTTAACAAATAAATATAACGCTATAAATTCCGTAAAGTTGCTTTATTTTAATAACTATATAGAACCGCTTAAGTTTTTCACAAATTGCAAGAGATTTATGAGAAGATATAATAAACTGTCTCGTTTGTCTAATGGTCCTAAGCGCGACTGCTACACTAGAGGTCATAAGTTCGATTTCCAGGTTGAGAAAAGTGTTATTGGCTTTTTCTATGGAATTCTCAGCAGCAGTTTCCCGGTGAATGGCAATAGGCTCGCCCCTTATTATATGAGACCTAAACATATCGGAAATCTGTTGATGTATATTAAGTTAGCCTCTGTCTAACCTTACGGGGAATACAGGCGTGATGTTATGTCCTGTTACAATAATATATAGAATCCCCCTCATTACTTATTTATTAAAAAAATTTACTCCCGTTAACCACCGGTCCTTAATCACACGTTTAATATCATACGTAAATTGTCCTGTCAGCGCCGAGCATTTTCCTCGGTAGCCTGCAAAAAATAATTCGTTTTTATGCTTGAAAACATTTCGTTGAAAAAAAAGGTGACAGTCTCAGCTCACACATGAATCTAATTCTATTAGCAGGAAGCTGCGGTTGTATGAAAATAAATTATATTACAGGGTAGACTCGTTGAAAATTTTTACTAGTAACTTGTGTAAGCAAATAAGAACCTTACTTGTATTATACAGTATATAAATAACTATTGCTATAGGTACGTTCCTGGAATCGATTAACAGGTTTATCAAATTGTCTTTCCGGACAGAAAAATCCATTAACCACCAAGAGTTGAAACCCAAAAACTTAAGTTGGGCATTGAACCCAAAGCTTGATGCTGCAGTTAAATCAGATGATATAATATATAATTTTCAATTTCAAGTCATATTGCAAACACCTCAACTTACGAGGAATTCAGTGAAAGATTAAAAAAAAATGCTTTGCAATAAAATTACCCTAGTATCCAAACGAAATGTAGACGATGTAATTTTTAAATTAATTCAAATTTAAAGTCCTATCTGTGTCAAGCACGACGAAACCGAATTTTGGAACTGGAACGAGCGAGCGAGACTACAGCACCAAGTTAGAAAGAGACAGAAACACTATAATAACGTTACGTTACTTCGGAACACGGGTTTGGTACAGCAGGTATTTTCAGTGGGCAGTTACATAATGCCCGTTTTGTTTCTAGCTGCCACCCCTTGAAATACGAAGAGCGTTTCGCACCCTTTTCTTCCTCTAAAAGTTGAAAAAGTTGCCAGTAATTGGGGTACGGAATCAAGTTACACGTGTTCTTGAATTTGTTTGCTGTTTCGCATTCTGGTTGCGGACCAAGTATTTTTCTTTTCTTTTATTTGTGTGAGGATTTAATGCGGCGATAGCGTATTGATTTCACCATAGATAACAAGTTATTGAGTTTGAATCTGAAGTTGTGCACTGCTATCTTTTGAAAAAAGAATGAAGAAAATTATTTACACGAAACTTGCAAACTTGAGGGATAGGTAGGTATTCTCAACGATGTGTGGAAAGTGTGCAATTCTATACCTGCGCAGCCTAGTAGACTAAAGTAAAATAACTACAGTTCTATAAGAAGCCATAGGCAATCTTATTGAAATTTGACAAAATATTTCCACCAGTGCTTATTACTCCAACATTAATTACAAAATAACGGCAATAAATTTCAAATTTGAGGGTAGCAACACATAATAACGCAGTCCAGCGCAAACCACAACCCTGTGGACGTCGCGGATGCGGTCGGCCCCGGATTTTGGGACAACCGGCAAACTGCCGGACGCCTTATGTCATATAACAAGCCTATTATTTATTCCGATCCAATTTCACGGGTTTCGCCATAAACTGGGTTATTTCATTTGAACTGCGTAAGGTTGTTTTCGATTATTATCTGAGCAATTTGTTTTGTGAACAGCTTAGCATAAAGCATGTTTGAGATACAACTTTGCTCATGGGTTAAATCACGACTGCATGTAGTTGCCTCATGAAGGCAAAACAATAGATTTTGCATGTCTACAATATGGCCTATTCCTTTTTCCATACTTCTCATCTGTGTTTCGGTTATTAATAATTATATTGTACAATCATGTAATTAGATGGCGGCAAGAAACATAGGACGCCCTCCGGCAAGATGGAGTGATGATTTGCGAAAGGTGGCTGGCAGAAGCTGGATGCGAAAAGCGGAGGACAGGGTGAAATGGCGCACACTAGGGGAGCCCTACGTCCAGCAGTGGACTAGTATAGGCTGATGATGATGATGATGATGAAGAAACATTTTAAATCAAATAAAATTATTTATTGCAAACTAAGTGAACATATTTAAGGTGTTACATCATTTTACTTAGTATTTATGCCTTAGTACCTATTTCAAGCATTGCAGCATTGAGGGCATTTATTTTTACTTATACCAAAAGACGAAAATGCAGTAATTAATTTCGTTAAGATTAAAAATGACTAAGGAAGGGTTCTAAATGGACAAATGACTTAATGGGGCCTTTTTTAGTAAACCTTTTTGAATTATTTTAAAATACTGGTCACTATTGGATTCTATATCATGATATACTAAAAGAACTACACCGATTTATCCATACGGTTAAGGATAAAAGCTTCCTTTCAAAGGAGTCCTGATATTCGTCGCATGCTCTTACCGCTGGTAAATTTCTACTTCAATACACAGCTCAATTTGTGCTGCATTCGAAATTTTAATCTTATGACGTAAAATTAGGTTTTTCAAACACCACCGAGAAAGGAAATGTGTCAATACCTTATATTATATTACATAGATTCAAAAAAGTACCAGTAAACTTTATAATGTAGTTACTTACTTATGGTACTTATGTATTTAAAAAAAGCAACAGTGCTATTGAAATATTTTATAATGAATGAAATACTTCATTAATATTATGTCATTCAGGGGTCTTGCGACGTGTTGGCGTACATTAGTACCCCTTTGTCCCTTCGGGGAATACACACATGATGTATGTAGTTTAAGTAAATTTTAATAATGTCTGTAAATCTATATTTGTCTTCCAAACTCCAACAAAGTTCCATTTTCATGCTCTTTAAAAGTACATTACAAACATTTGCACCGAATGCGCTGGCGTTGTGTGTATTGATCGTTCACTTGACTCGAAACTTTGCCCATTTTGTTCCTACCTTGCCACCTTGTTGACTCCGATGAATGCAATGTTATTGAAAAGTACCTGACGGGAGCTCAGATCAGATAAAAAGTTAAGATGGATTTTTGCGAAAAAATAAGTGAGGCCGGCTAAAACTACGTATAACGGTGTACAACACACAATTACACGCACACACATATACCGAAACTACGCTTTATCTTGTCAGTCGAGCTATTGAGGTATCGAAAGCTCGACTGGCAAGATAAGGCGTATTTAACCAATACATATGTGCGTGTAATTGTATGTTGTACACCGTTAGGCGTAGTTTTAGCCGGCCTCACTTCTTTGTTAGCAGTTTCATCTTAACTTTTTATTTCATCTGAGGACGGGAGATCCAATAAACTTGTTGTTTTGACGAACTGGGGATGTTATATAGCATATGATACCATCACGCTTGTATCTAATAATGTTATTTAGACAACTTTCTCAATAGTTTAGTAGTCCTTAGTGCAACTGCTTCGCTGGAGGTCTTAGGTTCGATTGCCATGTCGAGCAAAGTGTTTTTGGGTTTTTCTATAAAGTTCTCAGTATCAGCTCGGAATTATGTCCGGTGATTGGCAATAGGCTCGCCCCCAATTACATAGGCCCTAAACATACCAGTGAAAATTTGGGTGTACATTAATACACCACTGCCGGCCATTCGAGGAATATATTATATAGACAAATGTTAATAGTTATTGAAAAAAATACATTAGAGTTAGATTCGTGCTGGGGCACGTAATAAGGGGCAAGCTTATTGCCGGTTAATGGAAATAAGCTTGCCCCTTATTAAATGGGACCTAAACAGACTAGCGAAGAGTTCGTGTATCGTCGCCAGCACATCAAGTTACCACAAAATGTCAAATTTTCTCAGTTGATTTTGAACTTAATCAAAAACAGTTTAAGGATTAAAATCATTTGGATTTTTTTTACAGTTTTTTAACACTTGATGTGCTGGCGACAGTATACTAGTACTCGTATACCTCTGTCTTACCCTCTACCTACAATTATTTATTAACGGACAAAGTACACCGAAATTCGAAACAAATATCTGTGAATAACGCAATATTTGTACTGATCTAAGTGCGTAGTAACAACCAAAGTTTTAATGATGTTTTATTTTGTTTCAGGTAAAACGTGCAAGTTTCTCGTAATATCGATCAAGCATATGAAGGTAGCTAAAGTTATAACTAGTTTTCTAAGTTTAGTAATATGGGAAAACAATAACTTCATATAACTAGCTGGCCCGTCAAACGTTGTGCAGTCTTAGCTATGAATAATCAATTTGTACTGGAATAAATGAAAAAGAACCCCTGGAAGTTAAAATAGTCGTAAAGTTTTCTGATATTTTCTAATATTACGCGCTATTTTCTTAATTTTATCTTTCGTTAAGAACCGTCTACCAAGTGTTAGAAAACTTACAAAAAAAATGAATGAAATCGAATAAAGTCGTTCTCAAGTTATGGCATGACCAAGAGAAATAAGGATTCATATTTTTATATATAATATCGATAAAAAAATCAACGCACCTGTATTCCCCACAGGGATAGGCAGAAGTGTGCTGATAAATGTAATAGGGGGCGAACCTATTGCCATTAACCGAGCAGAAATTAAAATTTAAAGCTGCTGCTGAAAATTTCATAGTAAAGTTAAATAGCACTGCTCGACTTAAAGTAATTAAGCCATTTAAACAACCAAAAGTGGCTATTCACCCCCAGGTAAGCATGCTAATGTCAGCATTTGTATGTAAAAAAAACTAACCTATGTCATATAAGTTTGTATGGCTATATACACTTTCATATTACTGGTAGTCATCCCAAGCGCGACTGCTACGCTAGAAGATCCTTGGTATGATCCCGGGATCGAGCAAAGTTAGTGGGTTTTTCTAAAAAAAATCAATAGCAAAAGCTCGGAATTTGGGTTTGTGCCTATTAATAGCAATAGGATCGCCCGTATTACATGAACATGCCAGTGAATTGTGGTAAGTACACCTCTACCTAGCCCTTTAGAGAAAGCAGGCACAAAGGTATGTTTTTTTTTTGTGAATACTTGTTTTGTCCTCGGGCACAAAATGGATGAAAAGAAATTGCTCCCCTGGGAGCTATTTCAAAACTAGCTTCATTACAAATCTTTGCAGCATAAAAAAAAGTACTTTGAGGACTAAGAAAAGACATCTATACTCTTAGTGCTTTCATTTCGTCCCCGGTGGCACTTTCACAGTAAACATTTTGTTTTTGCTTATTATTTAAAGTAAGTAGTTCTTACTTTGAAAAGATCTTATTTTGGAGCATTGAAACTGAATATTGATTTGTACCTTGTCTCTATTTACTTTAGCATCAGACAATGGATCGAAATAACGACGGTTACTGTGTAAAATTGTTGAAATAATTGCAATTTAGTGTTTAAATTTATTTGTAAATAGATTAAATAACGGATTTATTAAATTGACGGACTTTTTAACACGCATATATCAAAATAATACAGTGTAACATACAGTGGACATGCAACCTGTTAATAATCTGTTTTACTAGGAAAAGTGTGAACAAAGTCACTAAATTTGTTAAAACGACTGAGAACATCACAGAATTGTCTATATTTGTTTAAAGGATTTTTTAATACATAAGCATAGTATCAATTTCAGTGAACGAATTTATTTAAGACGAATAACATAGTTAGAATAATTAAAACAATAATAATTTATATATACACGATATAATTTGATTACTAATCCGAATATCATTCAAACGAACATTAATTTACTCGATTTGAATTCATTGAACGATTTAATTCTATTAAAGTTCATTGAATCTTCAAAAGAACCAGTCAACTTAAAAGCCCTGTAGTAAAAGCCCTTTCCATGAAACCGACGCACAAGGTTCATAACACCATCGACTAATTAACATGGCTCCAAACACTCTTAAGGAGAAACTTCTTGATGATTAATTTTGTTTCCTTGTCCAATGAAAAAAATAGTAAGAAAAAAAAGACTGTTTATTCCCTAACCTTTGGTTCGTTTACGAATGTGCTTGAATAACGAACATTATCTTGAATTAGGGCATTCCCTTTTTGGCAGCAGGATACGTCGGACTCGTAGTGCTAGTGTATGTCTCTGTAAGTATTACTGTTATGAAAATTTAAAAAAATACATGTGCTACCAATATGGTTTTAAATTCAACTTGTTCTCAGTTTGTATGCACAAAAGAATATACTAAGATACTACTATTATTATACCGTATACAGAAAAAATATCCAGTCAGAAAACTCACCCATTGCACTACCGACGTGAACCAACTCGTACCTAATACAAGCATTTAGCTTAGTACGAGGGGTTAACAAGATTATTTATTAGAAATGTGCAAAACCCACATTGCTAATAAGCTTTAAAAAAAATATATATATGATGGATCCACACTTATGCATTTATGCAGAATGTGTGCGAAACAGAAACAGCGCGTCATGTCAGTGTGACACGTTGCAATCAGTTTCATATAAATGCCGCTGTCTCGCTTCAGTCACACTTCCTACACATTGCATGACGTTAACCATTGCGGGACATTACATTCTGTGTGGCTCTACCTTAAGGGCAGTCAACCACAGCGTCTAATATGTACCTACCTTAGCTAAATTGTATGTGGTCGTAACACAATTATCGATAAATAGCGTCAAGTTTCTACTTCGGAACTTAAGTAGTGCAGGGGCACTAATTTCTGGAGCAATTTACGATATAATTTAGACTAAAAAATACCTGTCAATAAAACGAATAAAATGTATAAATAATGAGATCTTTTTCATTAAAAATACTTACCTACAAGTACTCTATCGGAACATTATTTACCATAATAGCGATATTCTCAGAGGGGTAAGCAGAGGTATACTAATTTACACCCACAATTCGCTGGTATGTTTGTTCCATGTAATAGGGGCCAGCCTATTGCCATTAAGGCTTAAGCGTCTAGGTTGGGCGCGACATTCAATTTTTTATTGGTTTCTCGCATTTTTTTCGGCAGTAGAAAATGCGACATTAACAATACCTTATTCACAATTGAGTATTAACACTTTCCACGATCCGGGAATTGAACCCAAAAGCTCTCGGACGGAGGCTGCGCATGCGACTACTGCACCAAGGTAATATTTGACACATATCTTTTATGGAAACAACGAAACAACTCTATTCGGGGATCTCAACAGATTTATGATAGTCTGAGTCGACTTAAATGACATTATTGTTAGTTTAGGCCGTAAAGCTGGTAAATGGGTGAAGTTTTGATATGTACAGTCATCGTCAAATATAATTGGACGAACCAACCATTAAAAATTATTTAAATAACGAAGAAATAAAAGTTCAACTATAAACACACACTATATCTAGCATGAGTTTTTAAGAAAAACTTTAAAAAAATTAAGAAAATGAAATAAAGTATATATTTAATTTTTCATTTTTCTGATCTCACCTTGTAATTAAGAATGAGACATAGTCAACCCCTTTTCCCACTAAATCGTTAGCGTAATAAATGAATGACGCCTAATTAAGAACAGCCTTTTTGTCCCGATATATCTATTTGATTCTGACTGTACTTTTAACAATCACGACTTTAATCTGTAGTATTGGAGTTCCCGAAGCTTAAAACTAGTAGAACAGATGTAGAATGTCTGAAACTGTAACCCATATTTAAAGCCAACGACATTTTTTTATTTATTGTTTAAAACAAGCTTACTAGCAATGTGGGTGGCACATTAGTAGTATTCAACAAGAATACTACTAATTACTTCTTTAAATAAACATTATTCTTATTCTTCTTATACTAATGTGCCACCCACATTGCTAGTAATCTTGTTAACCCCTCGTACTAAGTGAAATGCTTGTATTACGAGTGGGTTCACGTCGGGTAGTGCAATGGGTGAGTTTCAAACCGGCAACCACATGATCGCAAGTCCGACGCACTAGCTATTAGGCTACCGCCGCGTAATTTTGACGTAGATAGGTCAACTCTAAGCTTATGTGGCCAGTTTCTGTGTCTGTCTATATTTGACGCACAATGTCAGACATTTTAACGTACCTACTTATTTTTTTCTCACCCAGACTTCAAAAAAAGAATCCAAAATTATTTCGGACTTTCTTCAAACAGATCATACTTGGTTAAATCTAGTTATGAAAAAAAAAAGCTTTTCTTATCGAGATTTTTCTTCTTCTTATCGTATTAAGACCAATGGTAAGTTTTTAAAGAGTTTTTTGTTATCTTAGTGTACCTAAGATAACAAAAAACGATTACTAAAACCTTTAACTTTAACTCCCTTTCGAATCCCTGAAAACATATCAAGAAATTTATAATACTCTCACAGAATACTAAAATAACCCTAATTATTTCTTTTGAATCTTATCATTTCTTAAGAAAATACATACCGTCGAATATAGATCCTCCTGCTTTTTTGAAGCCGGTAAAAAAATAGACCTGCAAAAACAAAAGATGACCACTTGCAGTGACAATAAGTAAACGTCAAAAACAATGAGAATTTTACTGGTTCGACTCTGATGTTGTAACGAAGCAAAACAATTTGTATTCTATAGGTAGAACGTGCTGTGAATCGTCATACGATGTCGTACAACCGACCTCGTTGCTTTGAACAAGGGTAGCCATATTCAATTGTAGGACAGTTTTGTTTTATTTTTTTTGCAATACCCGAAAAATTACAAGTCCCGTTTAGTTACTGCAGCATGTAATACTTTATTGATATACATATTTTGGTAGCTAAAACATCAGACAGGGCCTCTCGGATAGAGGCAAGGTAGGCCTTAGCCCAGGAGTGAGACGAAACGAGCTAGATTAATATTAATGAATTTAATTGACATAAAAGGGTACATATATTTGAAAGCCGTGGTCCCCAAATTAGTGTTAACTGTATATCAGGACCAGTTACTTCGCCTTTTCATTAACACAAATATTAATAATAATAATGACATTTTTTTTTTATTTGACAATAGGTTACTATTACATCGAACCTAAACATTCCGGCGAAGTGTGGGTGTACATTAGCATACCTCTGCCTACCCTTCAGGGAATACAGGCTTGTTTATTTAATTTGTGAAACTCTTCGCGTCTCAAGGAGTGTCTCTCTGGATTTATTTAAAAAAAAAACACTCCTTTATCCATGAAATCCCGACTTTGTTCTAATATCTGGTAACCCTACTCGCGAGGGTTAATCTTGTGTTCGTTCTTCATACGTTGGTTGACCTACATACCCAACATTTTTCTTATATCACGGTTGTCTGACGGATAGGTCTGAAGTGATTACGGAGCTGCGATTCAATACGATTTACACAATATGGGTTGTTCGTTGTATTTTTGTTGACTTTCTTTAGAGAGTTTAGTATAAGATTTTTTAGTTACAGGGGACGAGCCTATTGCCATTAACCGGGCACAAATCCAAACTCTAAAACGCTACTCTGAGAATTTCTAAGCAAAACTCAATAACACTTTGCTCGAGCTGGGAATCGAACTCAGAACCTTTAGCGGAGCAGTCGCGTTTAGGACCACTAGACTAATGAGTCAGCTAAATGCATTTATAATAATAATAATAATATATCCTTTTAGACACGGCCCGCATTGTTAGGAGGTTTCTTTCTCTGGGGCCCTGACCACCGGTGGCTTGGACCCTGCTCCCGATGCCGGTGGGTTACTATTTCTTATATTTTTAAATGATTTTGTCTTCAGTTTTTATAAAAATATTTAAAAATGTAATATAATGTGAGAGAGTTAGAATAAAGGAAATAATAATGGGTTAAGGGCCTGATTCAGAAGGCAGTACTCCTTGATACGGCGCGTATTGTGAGGAGTTTCCTGTCTCTGGGGCCCTAACCACCGGTAGCTTGGACCCTGTTCCCCATGCCGGTGGATTTCTATTTCATTATATTTTTAAATTAAAAAAAATATAATATGTATTTTATATTAATGTAGAAAAATATTTAGAAATATAAAAAAAATATGTGTTTAAACGAATAAAGGAAATTATTATGTTTTATAATAATATAATAATAATAAGGCTGCAGTAGGGGTGGAACGCATCAGCAACTCCTTTGTTGTTGTAGATGTCCATGGGTCGAAATGACTGCATAACGTTCATTCGTAGCTGGTATATATGTGTTCGGGATCGCCTGAACTCCGTTTAACAACACAATACGGACTATTCTAATCCGGAGGCAAACGACGAAAAGGATTTTTTCCTTATTCTGAGCTTAATGCGGGGGGAGGGAAACACTACCACTAAACTCAATAAAACACACTACTTCACACTAAACTGTTCCTCGGGGTTCGGTGTCACTTGAGGTGTGTCTTCATCGACGACTGGATAACAACTGCGATTGCCGAACTGGCGGCTGTGCCTTATATAGTGGCCGTACTTTTCTAGATTAATCTGGTGTGCGACCGGACCCTTTAGAACCCATTTATTTCGTAAAACCTTTATATAACGTACATGTTATATACATCATTCGATGCGGGAAGATGTACTCTACAAAATGACATATAAACTTTCTTTACACAAATTCTCCCGTAATTCTTGGAGTTCGAACTATATTTGGATTCCTATTACATAATATCTATTTTCTGGGCAAGATTAAACTATTTACACCATATAAACATGAGAATCTTGCGAAATAGCAAATCACTTTTCCAGAATGATCTCGTAAATAATACCGCGGCGTGGGAAAATTCTGGAAATCTTTAACCCTATGTGCTGCATTTGTTGTGATCTCACTAGATCCTTCTAACTAAAAACAGATATCTTAACATGCTTTTACATCAGTATTCTATACATTTAAAGATATTTACCTTTTATCACCTTATCATTAAAATATCTAAACTTATCATATAATCACAACAAACTGTATGTTAATGATAAGTACATGTTACGAGAACATAGCTTAATATTCTAGGCCTATCCTTTGGCTCATATTTTCCACATAAACTTAATATTTAAGGTAATTTTCACGAATTTTCTAGATAACACTAATCCTTCCGACGCCAGGTGGCGCTGGCGAGCTAGCTTAAAGTAAATAATCTACATAACTATCGATAACCTATTATTTACTTTCTTTTATTCTGCCTCTTGACGATAGATGGCGTTCATAAGCCAGTCAAGGTAAATACCACTAACAACTTATATAACTATCAACAAACTATTATTTATCTTCTTTTACTTATCCCTTTAACGATAAATGGGGTTTACATATCAGTTAAGGCAAACAATGTACATAAAACATCAATAAACTATTATTCACCTATTCCTATTCTTCTATTCGACCATAGATGGCGCTAGCGTGCCATATTAAGTAAATAATATAAACCCTATTTACTAATATTGCCTACACACATATTCTTCTACTTGGCAATAGATGGCGCTACAGCTAGAGTGATAATTATAACAAACTATTAACTTCCCAAGTAAACTATCAATTCTTTCTTACTAATTTAACTTCTAAATTCAACGATAACTATCACTCGTGCTATTTAGTTAAATCTACTTATCTACATAAACTATTCCTTATCAATATTTTAGTCTTTCTATTTGACACCAGAGGGGCTAGTAGTAGTTCGTTGTACTGATTACGTTAGGGTATTCTGCACAGTTTTCGTCCAAATACATTAAAATTGTGGGATATTATTTGGAAATTACCTTCGCCTGGTTTTGGATGGGATTGGTCGCCGACATTCTCCCCCTTGTGCTTTGCACTACCTCTTGGTGTAGGCGATCTTCCGGTTCCTGGTAGCACACCACCTTCGAGTGTTGATTGAAGTCGAACTCTGGCTGCTTTGTACATTGGTCCACGCGCGATGTCTGGTTAGGGTGCGCACTATTTCCACCACTAGGTTTACACTGGGTCCGTCGTGCACATTTACATGCCTTGGCTACGCTGCGACTCCGTTGGCAGCACGACGACTTTCCTAGTTGGTCTCCTGTTCCTGCTGCTGGAGGTGACGTCTCTTCGGTGGCGGCAATTTTCTGTGCCGTTGCCACTCTTTCTTTTAACCGCACGCGCGGGGTGCGCTTTCTTGTTGCGGTCACATCGTTCTTCTTAAGTGAGCGCAGGCGTCTCTCTGCTTCTTTATAATTGTTCGGTACCTTGGTGTCTCTTTCTTTCCATAGCAGGCCGGTCTCGAACCGTCCGTCAGGTAACCTCTTGGTGGTCTCTTCTAATATCTGTATGGCTCGCTCTTCCGGATCTTCTTTCGGTCTTCTGGGCTCGATGCATAAGGATTCCAACTTGACTTGATTCTTGATCCTATCCTCTTCTTTATGTTGTAATGTGCCGCAGAAAGTCACGGAGGCAGTCAGTGAGCTGTGGCATCCGTGTAGGACCCACCCGAGATTCGTGTAGGAGGCCACTGGCTGGTCACGACGTCCGGTGCGCAGCTTCCTGCATACAATGAGGTCCCAGTTATCTTGTCCAATTAGCACCTTAGGCGACGCGTGTTCATATGTGACTTGTTCTCTTATATCTGCCAGGTGTTGGCAATCCTCCAGGTGTCGACCATAAATTGTCTCTGGCATGAAGTTCAGTCTGTCCACTGTACGTGCCGCTTCTATTTCATATTCTTCTTGCGCGTACTTTCCCTTTATTCGTAGACTGATGATCTTGCTGTTTTCATGCTTCATCTCACTTCCGACTCCTTGGATACACATAGTGTTTGCAGGTCCGTCTGCTCCGATGACATCTGCTATAGATGCATCCACTAAGGTGACCGTGCTTCCTTCATCCAGTAGTGCATATGTTTCAATGCTGGTGAGCGGTCCCTTCACTATCACTGGAACTATTTTCAAATATGCCCTGCGGCGATCACACGGGTTGGCTGTTGATGCGACTTCTGTTACTTCCTCCTTCGTGGAACTATCTTCTTTGTCGTGGTGTAGCAACTTATGGTGTTTCATGGTGCATCCATTCTTCCCACACGGTGCAGCTTTGCAGAGAAGTCTACGATGCCTGCTTCGAAGACAACAGTAGCAGATGTAATTCTTCTTTGCCACCTCCCATCTTATGCTGGTGTCCAGGGCGAGGAACTGTTTGCAGTCAGGTAACTTGTGGTCTTGTTTGCATTGAGGGCAGGCTTCGTTTGAAGTATTTTTCCTGTTCATCGCGAATGTTCTTTCAGGTTTTCGGTACTTTCGTTCCTTCCCGGTGTGGTCTTCTGTAATTACTTCTGGCATAGCGTAGACACCACATTTGTCTGCTTCTTCATTAAGAAAGCTGGAGATCTTCTTCAATTCTGGTAAGTCTTCTTTCTTTTTGGCTGCATAGTCGTACCACTTGCTCTTCAATATAGGGGTAAGCTTCTCTATGATAACTCGTGCCATCTCTGGACTGTGCAGGTATTGTGTTTTTCTTAAAGCTTCCACAGTGCCAACTATATTTGCCACACGACTAGCGAAGATGCACAACTCTCTTGGGTTGTCAGTGACTCTATTCAACATCTTCAGCTTTTCTAATTCCACGTGAATCAGTGCTTCTGGTCTTCCGAATCTTCTTTCTAATGCTTCTATAATCGTTTCTGGATCCGGTTGACTCAACATTAGACACCCAACAGCTTCTTTTGCATTTCCGCGTAAGCTTCTGCGTATGCGCGCTATGTTTTCATTTTTCATAAAATACTGATACGATTCTTCATATGCTGTTTTGAAGTTGAGCCACTCCGAACTATTTCCGTTAAAGACAGGTAGCTCTTGTATGTACTTCGGTGGCTCCCTGTTGCTCCGTACAGCTTGTGAGAGTGCGGCAGCTAATGTGGACACGTCCACTAATGGCTGATGTGTCCGCGCACTATCTTCTTGTTTATAATTTTCTACAATGACGTTCTCTTGTGCCTTCTTGCAAGCCTCAGTCTTTTCTGGAGGAGCTTCTTGCCAGGGAGGGGGAGGTAGGTTCGCGTCCGTCTCCTTCAACCATGTACTAATGCGGACTGACGCGAGGCCATCTTCTATTTCTTCTTCCTCCTCATTGGTGGCATCGGCCTCCACTTGCAGGCGTTGTATTCGTAGTCGTTGTACTTCAGCTTCGGCTTGTACCTCTTTCAGCTTCAGCTCGGCTAACCGTTCTTTCGCTTCCAGCTCTACGAGGAGTTTCTTCCGGGAGGCTACGGAGCGGTGCGACCTTGGGGCAACAGGCTTCACGGTGCGCAGCGAATTTTCATTCCTCGACCTGAAACTCTCTGTTGCGGACATAGTGGCAGTTACACCTGTCGCGTCCGTGGCCGTCGAACCACTAGTACCGCTGCTTGTCCTATTTCCTTGCGACGCGGTGTTCGGCGTGCCACTGGCAGTAGAATTCCCCGCTGACGCCTCTTGTTCTGCGTCAGACATAATTCGCTCATCCTCACGACGTTTCACTAATTCTCCGTCCATACTGCGTGTTAGTACCATCTTTTTCCTGGACAGGGATCCGGCTCGAAGGACCAATAATGTTCGGGATCGCCTGAACTCCGTTTAACAACACAATACGGACTATTCTAATCCGGAGGCAAACGACGAAAAGGATTTTTTCCTTATTCTGAGCTTAATGCGGGGGGAGGGAAACACTACCACTAAACTCAATAAAACACACTACTTCACACTAAACTGTTCCTCGGGGTTCGGTGTCACTTGAGGTGTGTCTTCATCGACGACTGGATAACAACTGCGATTGCCGAACTGGCGGCTGTGCCTTATATAGTGGCCGTACTTTTCTAGATTAATCTGGTGTGCGACCGGACCCTTTAGAACCCATTTATTTCGTAAAACCTTTATATAACGTACATGTTATATACATCATTCGATGCGGGAAGATGTACTCTACAAAATGACATATAAACTTTCTTTACACAAATTCTCCCGTAATTCTTGGAGTTCGAACTATATTTGGATTCCTATTACATAATATCTATTTTCTGGGCAAGATTAAACTATTTACACCATATAAACATGAGAATCTTGCGAAATAGCAAATCACTTTTCCAGAATGATCTCGTAAATAATACCGCGGCGTGGGAAAATTCTGGAAATCTTTAACCCTATGTGCTGCATTTGTTGTGATCTCACTAGATCCTTCTAACTAAAAACAGATATCTTAACATGCTTTTACATCAGTATTCTATACATTTAAAGATATTTACCTTTTATCACCTTATCATTAAAATATCTAAACTTATCATATAATCACAACAAACTGTATGTTAATGATAAGTACATGTTACGAGAACATAGCTTAATATTCTAGGCCTATCCTTTGGCTCATATTTTCCACATAAACTTAATATTTAAGGTAATTTTCACGAATTTTCTAGATAACACTAATCCTTCCGACGCCAGGTGGCGCTGGCGAGCTAGCTTAAAGTAAATAATCTACATAACTATCGATAACCTATTATTTACTTTCTTTTATTCTGCCTCTTGACGATAGATGGCGTTCATAAGCCAGTCAAGGTAAATACCACTAACAACTTATATAACTATCAACAAACTATTATTTATCTTCTTTTACTTATCCCTTTAACGATAAATGGGGTTTACATATCAGTTAAGGCAAACAATGTACATAAAACATCAATAAACTATTATTCACCTATTCCTATTCTTCTATTCGACCATAGATGGCGCTAGCGTGCCATATTAAGTAAATAATATAAACCCTATTTACTAATATTGCCTACACACATATTCTTCTACTTGGCAATAGATGGCGCTACAGCTAGAGTGATAATTATAACAAACTATTAACTTCCCAAGTAAACTATCAATTCTTTCTTACTAATTTAACTTCTAAATTCAACGATAACTATCACTCGTGCTATTTAGTTAAATCTACTTATCTACATAAACTATTCCTTATCAATATTTTAGTCTTTCTATTTGACACCAGAGGGGCTAGTAGTAGTTCGTTGTACTGATTACGTTAGGGTATTCTGCACAGTTTTCGTCCAAATACATTAAAATTGTGGGATATTATTTGGAAATTACCTTCGCCTGGTTTTGGATGGGATTGGTCGCCGACAATATGAAAAAAATAATTGCGGTAAGCTAAAAATATCCTTGCGCATTTTATGTCTGTTTATTTTCCGCCCAAAAAGTAATAAAACTTACATTATAGCCCCATCTCGAAGAGTTTAGTAAGTAATCAATGAAGTTAGTTCAATTTCATTAAGCGAAAGTAATTTATTTAAATACCATTGAATGGCTGAGGCCAAAATTAGAATGATGTAATTGATGTTTAAGGAGTTTAGCGGGAAATAGTTGTTATTTTGTTTTGGGTATCGGTACAAGTATCACAAAGAAAATAAATTTTATCTCATATTAGCTTTTTTTGTCGGAATCATTCGCGCTTACAGCAACTTATCAAAATTTTATCGAAATTGGATGAATATAAGAACGCATAGAGGACATTAGACAAAATATTAATATAATTTTGTAGGCATGGCTACACATCAAGCTATACAATACCAGTATGGGCTGGCCTTGAATTTAGCAGAAAACCTTTACAATGGGAACTCAGTCTAAACTGGTTTTATATAGCTTGATGTGTAGCCGCGTGTACGATAGATAAATCAAAATTCAATTTTAAATAGAACATAATGAATTCGCCAGTTAAAAACTCTCCTACTTATCAATAAAACGCGCAAAGATAGAAAAGTAAGAACCGAGATTTCACCGTCTACAGAAAAAGTTAAATAAGTCTTTTTGAAATGAAAACGTAGTATGATAAATGAACGAAATCCAACTTACTTTAAAAGTTCGCGAAGCCGCTTACGAGGGGTAAGTAATAATTAGATTAAAACAGTATGAATTAACGGCGAGCTACCTTCCATCTGGTTTGTTTCACTACAGTTTTAACTGAAGATTTATTAATCGCAGGATTAACGAAACCGAGTTTAAAAGTGTGTGTGTAAGCTTCTTAGTGCACATTAATGTTGTACATTTTCAGTTACCTGCACATATGCTTTATAAACAAGACATTTGTATTGAGTGTAGAGGGTGGAAGCGACATTTTGAAATATTTCTATTTCATTAAATCAACTCCAGGTCACATAATGCAAATCCATGTTCTCGGGTATCCGTACAATAAGTTTCCTTTGCTTTTTGATTTCCAACAAGAAGATTACAATCTTCAACATAAAGGTAAAATTTAATAGTTTTTAGTAACTTGGACAAAGGTACTTGACATAATTATCTCTATTTTTCCTAGTGTGAAAATGAGAAAAGGCCATATTAATCTGGATAAGATTTTCGTTACAATTTGTATTCATAGTGTGTGATTCCATTCGTTCTAAAATAAAACATAAATAACGTGTATTTTTTAAAGGGGAATTTTAAACATAACCTCGCAATAAAAATATTTTAATCTAAAAGGGGTACGTCCCTAAGGCTCCATATTCCTGCATTCAATCTCGATGATTTACTCTCGAAATTTTAATTTCCCATCGAAACTTCGAGAAAAATATATCTGAAATTACAACTGCATTATCATCATGAACATTGAAAAGTTTCGAAGTAACTTTGTTATTTAGAGAATGAGAACAATGTTCAAGTTCGGACGTGAATATTATGAATAAATATCTGAGTGAATTTCGAGATTATTTCGTGTTTTTAATGTCGTTTTTCGAATAGATTCCCATTTTCTGTTTTATATCAATTATTGAATGTAGCTTCTGTCAGAACAAAATTGTCCAGATTGCGTTAATATTAACGCAACAATTTATGTTATCAAATTGATTACCATCTCACTATCCACTATAGCGGGGCACGGTAGTGCCCCCGCAAAGTCTTTTCTTTTTAGATTCAGTTGACAGTGCACACCAAGTACTTAAAGGTTGAACAAAATGTTAAGAAATAAATTAGAAAATTAAAAACTAAAAAACCCCCGACAACTGCTTTATAGCTAGACTGATTTTCATCAAACATAGCTAAGAACACTCCCGACTAATTCACCTTTAAAACAAAAAAAATACTAAATCAAAATCGGTTCATCCGTTCGGGAGTTAAAATGCCACACACAAACACAGACATGTCAAACTTATAACACGTCCGTTCCCGTCGTTTTTGTGTCGGGGGTTAAAAAGAAGAAAAATAAAGGCACAGTTTATATGGAGCTAACCTGAACCAATTCCTTAATTTTTTCGTTAAGAAACGATGTTATATTCCGGCCTGTATTAGGGAAATGGATGCCATCGATCAAGTGGGACGTAAATTACAGATGTACCTTACGTTACGATTGTACTCCATCGTATATCGTTTTGGATGTATCGAGCCTGCATAGATTCCGACAGCTGAATAAAATATTAGCGACTAGCTCAGAGCGTGTTGCTAAAACGGGCCGATGTTTATAATGCTCCACGGAATTGATCGATGGCACTAGTGCACCTACTTTAACATTATTAATATCTAAATCGTCATAAAGATTTTTTGTTAGGAAATGCCTAGTGGCATTAAGATCGCTTTTGTAGCAGCGTTGAAAAGTAAACATGTTTAGTTTAAAACAATGTTTCTTCAAAGGCTCATGCTGCCTCAGTATTTTAGACATCCTTTCAAGCGTCGGCATTTTTTTTTGCAATTATTGTGCACTTCTGTCGCGCTACTTCCGGGTGGTCTAGCGTGATTGCGGCAATGGTGATTAAAATGACGATATCTCGAAACTTTTGTATTGGAACTATATATAAACTGTATATCGTTGGAATCGCCATGAAATAAGCTATCTTACTCAACTAGATTTTATAGAGTTTTGCTTGTAATATACTGTTAAATCTAAGTTAAAGTCAGGGCAACGTAATTTTAACTACGTTTTACGCGCGACTGCTAAGCTTGCAGCCCTGGGTTCGATTGGGCCCTAACAAATGGGTTTTTCTAAAAAATTCTCAGTAACAGCTTGGAGTTTCGATTTGTGGCCGGTTAATGGAAATAATTTCGCCCTTGCTCGCTCGAATCTACTTTAAAAAAAAACTTGTAATTGTAATAAATAAAAAATGTTTGAGTACCGACATTGTTTATTGGGTTATTATTTAATTGCTGTAGACCATGAAACGACTGTAGTAGATAAACAAGTAAGTAGTACATAGACTAAGGAGCCATGTCGCAGTAATGGTTCATTAGATTGACATGACCGTTCACTTGTTCTTTGAACAAAAGAGATTTTATATTTTATAGGTAAGATGAGATAATAAGGCAATTGACTGTTATTTTATATATTATTGAAAAAAATAAATGAAAAAAAATTCGTAATAATTCCTTTCTATCTTGTCTATGCTCCACGTGAGCTATCGTACAATAAACTATATCTTTGTAACAAATATTACTGTTTATCAATTTGAGATCGACTGTTAAATCCTTTACTAACGATTGTTTTAAATAACATGATGCTATATAAAATACAGTAATATTGTATCTCTTTACATAATATAAAACAAAGTCGCTCCTGTCGTTGTACGCTTAGAAACTACGCAATGGATTTTAATGCAGTTTTCAACAATAGATGGAATGGTTCAAGAGGAAGGTCTTTATGCATGTAGAGAAAAGCCAAAAATAACGTGGGCAAAGCAGTGGGCGGAAAGCTAGTTAATAATATTTCCAGAATTCAAAATAATATAGGTTTGTATTTTTGTATGAAAAAAGTTTAAACAGTTTCATGTACATGAAATATAAATGTTGAGACAAATTCGTGACTGAACAAATTGTTTTAGATATTCATCATAATTTTGTTAATATTGCGCGTGGTACAATTATATCGAAAATGGCGGTTTATTTAGGTCCACAATTTAGTACAATCACTGTATTATTTTAACAATTCCAATCAGAATCACCTCCTACTATGTTCCTGATATTTATAAGTAACTAGCTGACCTGGCAGACTTCGTACTGCCTAATTAAATTATAATAAAGTCCTGTCAAAATGATTTGTAATGTCACATTTTTAATAAAGTACAAATTGACTCTTTGACTTTAGGAACATACCTACATTGTTTAAACAACAGTGAGTGCTTGTAATTCAATATGTACTTTATACAATAGCAATAAAGCTCGTTTTAGTTAGAAAACGTTTGTATGGGAAAAAGAAAAGGGCTGTTTTTAGGGTTTTTCCGGCAATCATTAGAATTTTTCTCGCCGTAAAAACCATGTTTGAACTTCAACGAACATTTTTAAAAAAGAATTGGCCAAATTGGACCAGGCGTTGTTGAGTTATGCGCTTACCAACACATTTTGCGATTCATTTTTATATTATAGATTTTTGTTTGCAGTATAGTGAACCTAAAAAGGTTATGTATCTGATATTTTATACTTAATTTAGTGGTAGTAGAGCCTGCTGGCATGTCTACATGCATGCATGATACAGCAGATGTCTGTTAGATGTGCGGACCCATGCACATCTAACAGATATCTGCTACCTAATTTCTATAGAATTTCTAGAGAACATTGCTATTTGAAGGACAGACTGTCAAGTAGTTTCATGTTATAGATACCTACGATGTAAAATCTAGTTTCGCTATGAATTATAGAGAAAAGGAGATGGAAGGGAACGAAAGAAGATATTGGGCCTTCTACTAATAATAATTTTTAAGTCACCTTCTTGAGCCACTCAATTCTTGAATTCTCGAAACCGCTTTATGACCGTGCATTACACCGCTTCCCGAATCAACAACGTAGCATGTCTGAAAATTATTCTCAGTTCGACCCTCATCATTAAAAGTTGGGATGGCCACGTCAGGCGTCTGTATTGAGTTAATGTTTTACCATAGTGGAAGCAGCGATAACGCAATTATGTGTTGTGAGCCTCGTTTTGAGTTCGGCTAAGTTATCAGGGAGTATTTATCATCATTAACATCAGCCTTTTGATATTCATTGATTGATAGAAGAGCTGTAAGGGCAGGTCTCACTGCAAGCTGAGCTAACTAACTAACCGTCTCCGGTCTGCGCTTCATACAAAAGTAGTTTGGTCCTTTCTTGAATTTTAAGCAATGAAAGTCACAATTCCAAAAAAATAATTGAAAAACCCAATACAAGTTTGCTGGACCTAGGAATAGAAACTTGTTCCTCTTGTGTAGCAGTCGAGCTTAGCAATTCTAGACTAGTAGTAGTAAGCTTATCAATAGCTACCAAATAAACACAAACAGAAGATAAAATAGGTCTTTAGTTCTTAGATATTTTGTCTTCGCTTATTCATTACAATAATAATAATACGACTCGATCTCGTGAAAGCCGAGAAAGATAAGCAAATTAAATATCATGACTTGGCTCATAAGATTGTAGACATGTGGGATATTGACTCGGCAGCCATTGTACCGATAGTTGTGACCGCCAATGGTTTAATAGCCAAGAGCCTTGACTCACACCTGCGGAGGCTCTCGTTAGGCAGCTGGGTTAAGGGCGTGATACAGAGAGCGGTACTCCTAGATACGGTGCGTATTGTTAGGAGATTCATCTCTTTGGGGCCCTGACCACCGGTAGCTTGGACCCTGTTCCCGATACATGTTTTTATGCTTTAATATTATTTGTAATGTTATAAAATTTAAATTAATATGTTAAAAAGTCGGTTAAAAAAATAAATGGAAGAGATAATACGACTCGAATAAACAGTGATTGAACTAAGGTTTTTACAAACTGCTTCTCAGAATATTGATATTTAAGTTAGCTTTTTCTAATAAAAAACATCATGAGAATACATAATGTATTGAATTTACGATCTTCTACGTACGTGTAGCCTAAAGACTGCGTAGTATAACAAAGAATATTAACTCAATACATAAACTGAAAAAATAATAATATTTTCTTTACTTTCTCCTTAGGTTAGGTAGAAACTAGGTACATAGACATTGAATTTGGGTATTATACTTTTTATGAAAAGTGTCGTCGTTACCAAACTAGTTGATCTCGGAAGGTAAATAAACAAAGGATTTATAAACAAAGCGACAAAGAAATAAGGTTTGCTGAATTAAAACTTTTATAATTAAAGGTAGCTCTTAGATATTGTTAAAGAATGAGTTTGTATTTAGTAGTAAAACAATGATTTAAGTAGGTAAATGAATACTTACAAATTGGTGACAAAAGGTTGTAAAAAACACGAGTACTTTAAAAGTGTTGGTATTAAATCTACCGTTTGGGTCAACTAAGGGTTTTTGAAGCTAGCGCAGTCCTTACAATTTTTTTTTTATTTCTACATTACACATATAATACTAGGTACACACGGCTATACATCAAGCCATAAAAATCCAGTTTAGACCGACCTCCCATTGTAAAGATTTTCCTTATAATTCAAGGCCAGTCTATACTGGTTTTACAGTCTGTGGTGCAAGCAATACAAGCTATACAATCAGGCATAGTTGTATCACTTGTCGCCGTGCGTACAGACTGCCCGGACTTTGTTTTGCGGCGTTCTTTAGAGATTGTTGTTAAAAAATGTAAAGCATCGACTTAGTAGTGGTCAATATTTTCTACCTTCCCATGTGATAAAAAGGCGTGAGTGTCTGTATGTATGTACCAATGTACCTATGTAAAAGGGAATGAGCCTAATACTAAAACCCAAGCACAAATCCAAACTCTGAGCTGCTGCAGACAATTGAATAGATAACTCGGTACCTATTCGTGGACGTAGGAATCGAAAACTAAAACTATTATATCTACACGCATACAACTAATTTATCAAAACTGAGAGGGGATTACGTTAATTTTGTTTCAATAGTACTGATGCGACAGAATATATTTGGATTTTGAATAGTTAATCCGATTTGCGATGCGTTTGCCTACCGAACGCATGAAACAACAGTGATCCGACGTGGAATAGTAAAAATAGCGAGATTTAAATGGTAATTCTTAACCAATATATGTAATATAAGTTTTAGTTTCTGTATTCGACCAATGTGCATCCCATCTATCTGATTACCACAAAATATTGACCGCCTCATTAGTCTAGTGGTCCTATGCGCAACCGCTTCGCTTGAGGTCCTGGGTTCGTTCCCTAGGTCGAGCAGAGTTATTGGGTTTTTTTGAAATTCTCAGTAGCAGCACAGAGTCTGGATTTGTGCCCGGTTAATGGGTTCGCTCCCTATTACATGGGAACCAACATACAAGAGAATCAGTAAAGTAGGGACAAAGTTTAAAATATGTATTCTAAATAAATATACCTATGTAAGTATATACCTACATGTTATGCCCGGATGCATTGCAGTGCCTCCCGTCAGAAATCTTTACAACAGAAATAATATAACATACCATCACGCCTGTATTCCTTGAAGGGTTAGGCCAGGGTTTACTAATGTACACCCACACTTCGCCGGTATGTTTAGGTCCAATGTAATAGGAGGCGAGCCTATTCCATTAACCGGGCATAAATCCAGACTCCGAGCTACTTCTGATAATTTCATAGAAAAACCCAATAACACATTACTCGAGCTCGGGATCGAACCCAGGACCTTTAGCGTATTAGTCGCGCTAGACTGATGAGACAGATATTTTAAATTATATTGCCAACAAAATACCTCATACACTTCAACGTTTGCCTAAACAGAGTAAAATGTTTCTCAAGCTTAGTTTATATTAGCTACTAGCTTTCCGCCCACGGCTTCGCCCGCGTGTTTTCTCATACAAACTTTCATCCCCTATTTTATCCCCTTGGGGATAGAATTAATCAAAATCCTTTCTTAGCGGATGCCTACGTCATAACATCTACCTGCATGCCAAATTTCAGCCCGATCCGTCCAGTGGTTTGCGCTGTGCGTTGATAGATCACTATGTCAGTCAGTCAGTCAGTCACCTTTGAGTTATATACTCGTATATTTAGATTTCAAAACTTCAACCATCAAAATAGCTTCCTAAAATCTACATACCTTAATACAACTCATAATAGTTTCAACTTTAACGCCCCAGAGGCATGTGCGGTTTTAACTAATAACATATTCATGTATTCCTCGGGTAGCCCTCATTCATGTTCGAACAATACTCTACTGAAAAATGAAGGTATTATGTTATGACTTACAGGCTTGGATTTAGCAAAATTCCGACATATTTTTTTATGCGAGATACTCGAGTCTCGGCCTGTTGATATTGTAAAGAGAAATGGGACGTGTCTATACTTGAAACATACTTACAATTAAAAAAGAAAATATTCATTTCATGTGCAGAATTTGTAAAGTTAGCGTGAGATGGCGGCTCAACTTTTTTTTTATGTGAATTTTTCTCGTTTTTATAGTCCGAATTCTGAATGTTATGTAAATTGAGTATTAACCCTTATTTCCCGCAAATACAGGAAACCAAAAAATGACACATAATCTTCACGCCTATATCACTGAAATTGGGCAGAGGTGTAGGACGTAAAGTAACTATTACTACTGGTACAGGTCCCATGGAATTTATTGTCATATATTGTAGATAATCCCAATAATATTTTGCACAGGAAAATGGAAGGAATATGATGATTAATTTTAAACAAACCTCAATCAATAAAATTTGGCAACAGAACAATTATTAAAATGAAAATAAATATAGAAATATTTAATATTAACAATTTTAATAATTGTTCTGTCTACTAATGTCATTCTTATGTATCAAAACTATTCACTACATTGTATACAACCATTTTGTAGTAATTGTTTAGATAGCGTGTATCGAATAATTTTATGAGAGCTCTCTCTGCTAACCTCCTAAATAATAATTTTGAAGGTTTCCATACTTCTTTTTTTATTTGAATGGAGTTAAAAAACAACAAGCATTTGTTTTTTATTCTTAAAAAACTATAAAAAGACAATATAAAATGTAAAATAATGGATCTACAATTTATTTCAAGGATAACCCTTAAATACGGCTAAGAAACAAACCGTCCAAGATCCTCCAAAGATTTATTTAAAATTATTAATCACTAAAGCTACAAATTACGTAATCCCAATGAACCGCTCAAAAACAATGCCCATTTAAGTCATTAAAGTCTCCAGGAGAATTACTCTACGTCACAACGCGGAATGAAAACGGGGCTATTCTAAAATTGCACTCCTTTGTCTCCCAACGTCGTTGATCATTTTGTTCCGGCGACCCGTTCATTGTCTTCAGAGATGTCCATAAATTCCCCGGGAACAACACTTCGTTCTATCAAATCTATTCCAATATGTAATTTCGAGTAATGTATGTATGAATATTAGTGGTTGAGATCGTAAAATTTGAGCCATCAATATATTTAGGAGTAAAAAGTTGATTGAACTATTTTAATACAAGATACGAAAATTAGATTTGCTTAACCTTTACAGTTGATTGAGTGCTAATGCTAATATAAACCTAAATAAAAAGCTTTGGGCATGCAAATGTGTTCTTAACAGTAGAGGATTGGCCTATTTCGTCTAAATAAAACTCAGTTCATGAATCACAATTTTCTTTCCAAGGGAAACCATTTTTTCTTTAACAATTCTCACTAATTTGAAGCAACCCAGTTTCCCGTTTTCATATGCAATGTGTGTATCTATAGTGCAACAGTAGGCAGTTTCTCCTCCATTGTCGGGAGATGACAACGTTAGTCGCTCGGCGACCGCGGCACCGACCTGTCGTCCCGGGATGATTCGAAATTGGAACGCAACTTTAATGTTTTTAAATTTTTCATAAATAGAGCAGTGATTTAGGAGAACCGTTATTTGAGATGGATTCTGATAAAATTTACGACACTTTTGTTAAGTATTGATGTATGTGAACTTATGTATGTCGTTTAATAATTAATATTTAAGTAATGTAAGTAATTTGTCAGTGTTTCTGGTAGAATTACTTTAGTGATAGTGATGAATAATTTTGGATTTAATAAACTCCTATTGTGTAAATAATTTTCAAGAATATAAGGAACAACATTAACAAGGTAAGTTATAAAATACCTTATTAGCCATTAAGTCCCCAAGGTTTATGTTGTGTTGTTAAAAATGCACAAAATAATATCATTAAAAGATTTAATAAAACACAGTCCATTATAATAAATAATATCTAATAATTTATAATGATGTTTATTTAATCACAATTAAACACGAGTAGGAGCAAATATTAATTGAATTACTCAATTAATATTTGTTGCTTAGAATTTAGAAAGCAAATAGAATCGGAATAATTTAAAATTTTCATATTTTTTTATTTTTCTATTTATTCATTATTTCTAAACGCAAATTGCGTTTATTTGACACCGTAATATCCACTCAAATATCCAAAACATACAGCCTAACCATCTTATTCATAAAAATACGTGCAATTAATTTCATATAGTACTAATATATTTTCTTCTTTTCCCTGTCACTAAACATAACATGGCAAACTCAAAACAACACAAAACATTATAGTTCTTCTAAGAGGCGATAAGACGTTTATATATATGTATATTTTAATGAATAACCTCATATTCTTAAAAAAACCTAAAGTATTGTAATCTTATTTAAATACTAACAAATTCTAACTTATAACTTTACTGATATTTTAATTTCTATGAAAATGTATATCTCTATCCAATGTGCATTGTAGTCGTAAACTTCAGAAGAGAAATACGTCAGAAAGCACATGAATACACTACGAGCACAATGTACTGGACTGACACTAGTCCACCTGGCCTTTGTGCGGCCCAACAAGGCCCCATTCTAGTCCTCAGCATACATAGATGCCCGCGTATATCTGTATTTAATACGATGTCGCAATAAAATGAGAATAGACCAACATATTGCAAACAATGTTACATTTTGCAAACAATGTTACATTCTTGCAAATGGTTTTCAGTTATGAATGTTTGCAAAATTCATGCAGCAATTTCGTTTTAATTAATTTGAATAATACCATGAGCCATCAGGAAAAGTATAGAACATCGTAATAAATAATTTGATTTTAAATAGGTAAAAGGACTGCCTCATTAGTATAGTGGTCCCAAGCGCGACTGTTACGCTAGAGGTCCCGAGTTCGATTTGCAAGTTGAGCAAAGTGTTATTGAGTTTTTCAGAGTTTTTACATGGTACATACCTTATCATACCGGCGATATGTGGGTGTAATTAGTACACCTCTGCCGTAAGGCACCGTTAGCTTCGGGGTGTGATGGTACCTATATTATATGTTTTATTCATAAATATTGTGATTTATTTTGTCGATACAACAAACTCACTAAAATTTTTCAACAAATAAATATTTATTACGTTATTGCTATCGGAGAATTTTCTCGTAAACAGTAATCACAAAAAGAAAATGAGAAAATTAATGGTTGTGCCTAAATTTGAATAAATAAAAGCAGATAATATCATTCTATAATCTTAATAATCATTTGTTTTTACGATCATCGTTAAAGAGTTGTAAGTATTTCATCCTTTTTGAATAATTTATGTATTAATCTTTGTTATAATTTATCGCCTTATCCGTTTTTCGGCCAGGTTTTTTTTCCGTCCGAACGTCCGCTAATTGTTGTGTACCGTTTCGCCGGGTCGTTCCCTTCCGAATCTCAAATTGTGCATTAATACTAGGCAGGCAATGTGTAGGTATACGTGTGGGTATGGATGGCATTTTATACAATATAGTTATATAGTTTGGATTAAACTTGAGCCGGTCTATTTAATAGATTCTAGGAATTTCAGTACACGTTCTCTTTGGAGTATTGTTTACGGTATAAGAGTCAAAGAGACTGAGAGAATATGCAGACCTTAAATACAAGGAAAAAATATATATTTCTTTAGTCACCTTTAGAGACACACGAACAAGTTGTTTGAAACAAACTCAAAGAATTGTAGTCTCTTTTCAGTCCAGCCATAAACATCCTTGGTATAAGGCTGACACAATATCTAAAAGGCCTTTTAAAGAAAGTATGTATCAGTCATCGTGTAGCTTATCATCAATTAAGGGTTATATTCAATTAAATTGAACTAGGTACGTGATTGCGAGGTACCAAACCTTACTCCCTGGAATTGTAATATTATTTTCTTGCCCAGATTTTAGGCTGCGGGTCTATTTTACCGCAGTAAGTAATGAGAATAGTTATCTCCTTAGCAACCTTCATTAGTTTTCATTTTCTGTGACTTTTGGAGGCGACCTAGAGAAATTAAAACAAAGTGACCCAATTTTTATTCATGATATTATTTTTAATAAAATTGTCACATAAAACCATGTTATAGTAGTTGGACGCACTTATTCCTACTTAAAGTCTATGATTTTTTGACAAGATTTTTTTGTAATTTTTTTTCGGCAATTTTTTTTTCGAAATAGGTATGTACTATCTAAATAAGGTAAGGTAAGGTCTTTAGTGCGAGGTGAGGTGTATATAAATAAAAAAAATAAAATACAGCATATATTAATTTCGGAAAAATTATGTTTATAATTTCGAGCAAATTTGTACACATAGGTACATAAATGAAAGCGGAGGATCAATATCGATTTATCAAGGTTTACTCTTGCATGCTCTATTTTAATAAAAAAATCCGACAGTAAATTAAATTTGCAGCAGCGGGTGACTATTTTCCGTGGCCGGCACTGTTATTGATTGGCAGTCGGGAAATTGCATTTGTATCGAACGCATAAGTCTACGTTAGTGTTCTTTGGAATTTATCTACGACAACTGCTCTAAACTAATACTGTTTATTTCTTGGACGTATTCATTTGTTATTGCAATAAAATGTTATGCAGATTGTGTGACATGGATACGTCTTCTTAGGCTTATACGCGTCACAAAATAATTTTGTCGTCGCTAATTTGTTACCAAAACAATTACCTACTGGAGACGAAATAATGCCAAAACTATGAAGTATCATGGTTTTATTCTCATTATCGTAAAGGATTCCTACATTTAAGATAAAGTACACAGAATACGTCTCACATGCCTTTGGGACAATTTTCGATCTCAATTCAATCTAATTTGTTCGCATTTGACGCGTGAGATTCGCGGCATTCATTACGATCATGATAGGCTGTGGTCTAGCTAGCGTTTGATTGACTTATTTATAGGTCGAGGCCTTGCCACGCATTCTACTCGAAGTCAAGCTTGTGGCAAATACACGCGAAGTACCTTGCAGAATCGGAGGCTAAGATAGTTACATTGTCAATCAAATGAAGTCTTTTTTTTGAGTGATCATTATTGGTCAATAAATCCAAAGATTATTGATAGGTAGACTATGAATTCCAAGGAATTAATACCTGGAAGAAATTGCAGTCCACGATAAGGCCGCCCATTGTACGTTTCTAAATCGATTGTGTCTTGTTTATTTGTGTTTTATTGTTGTACATGTACATACATACATAAACCGATCCTATTCCTATAGGGGTAGGCAGAAACAACAGATCTTTGCTTCGCCCACATTCATACATACGCAGACTAAGCGCAGACTAAGATACGACAACAAATTAGCCCTACCAAGCTCCACGCTCTCCATTTTCCACTCAGGGCCTCTGGTCATGTGTATTAAAATTTATAATAAATTACCAAAACACATTAAAGAAATTGACTATGAAAATAAATTTAAAAATGAACTAAAAAAATACTTAATCCTTAAAAGTTATTATAGTATAAAAGAATATATGGCTGAAAAATAATTGTAAACATAAAAAGTAAAAGAATTATTAAGATATTACTTAGAATAATATATTAAGTACCTATATAGATATAATAAGATTATAATTGAGTCTTTAATTTGTTAATAAATTCTATAAGCTAATTAGATATAAGAAACTAATGCCGTGCCCTAACAGGGTTCATGTTCTGGAACATTCAAATCTACCCAACACCTTGTAAACAACATGATTGCAATAAAGTTTATGATTTATGATTTATGATTTACATCTTGTCATACACACGCGCCGGTTGAGGATACCTACTACGCAACATGACCTTTCTAGATGAAAGGCGACTAACGGAAGGGAATAGATATGGATAAAGTGAATGTCAGTGAAGCCGGAAGGGGACGCCTTACAAAGACATACACCGACCTTAATGGTGGTGTATACCAAAATATATATAAATAAACAAATAAAGATCAATGCCAGAACCCGGTTTTATGTCAGAAAGTGGTTAACTAATTACTTACATATTATTGATTGACATATTCTCGTGCGTGCCAGAAAAACTTGATTTATCGCAATACATTTCTCTTCATACGTATTAACTCTGCGAGTCATTTCTAATCCCTTTTCTTATGTTCAGAATATTAAATGGAAATATACGAATACTGAATTAATTCCTTCATTATTATATCATACACTTTTTTAGACATTTTGTAATGGGTTAATTTTTTTGGAACGATTATTGATGCATCATAGGTATTACATACACTCACGCCTTTTTCCCGCAGGGGTAGGCAGGGTATTTATGTTAATAATTAGATCTTTTAAGGAAAGACAATGTTTTAAATTTTTAAGTACTATTTGGAACTGGCATTCCCTACTTGACGACCTCTAAGAAGAAATGTCGAAATAAACTCAAAGAATCATGATTTCTTTCAAGGTCCAGATATGTATTAAAATATGTGACTATCACAGTACAGGACAATTTCTGAAATAGTCTTTTGAAGGAAGAGCCTGTCCGAGCCGACCATAAGGCAGCTTTTAGACCAAGACTCGAAGATACTAGATCACTGGAACATTTGTGTAGTTCACGTATACAACACATTCTAGTTTAAATATTGTATTCACAAGTAAGTACAAAAACTTTTGCTTAAAAATCTTCATCGTAGAAGATAGTAGGTACTGTAAAATATTGTTATATGAGTTATAGTATAGATTTTTTTTGTAGTTTTTTCACAGTAGTAAATCGATTGAAGTTCAATATTGTATAAGTATTAAAAAGTCTTTCATAAAAAAAAATACCCGAGTACAATTGCTAAAAAAGCCTTTATTCTCCGAACAGGAATATCTATATATTGCAAGGATACGCAACGTTGGAACTTTTAAACAAAATAAGACTTATACCTCCACGAATGCCAAACCATTTCTCTCCCTAATTTGGGTCAGCTACCTTTGTTCAAAATCGTACAAAAAATATGAATCCATTACAAAAGTTGTACAAAACCAAATCCTGTGTAATTAAGGTATAGCTATAAGTATTTTTATTATGTAATACAATAATGGTTTTATTTCCTCTCATGGGTCATTAGGCCTGAATATTAATTTATATACATAATCAATGCTTGAAGCTTGGGTGATTATGTCCTTTTTAAGCATTTTTATTGACTTTGAAATATCAACTGGGTACTCACTAATTTGTTTTTCCACAATCACAATAATGGTTTTATTTCCTCTCATGGAATGACCCAGGGCTGAATACTAATTTATATTCATAATCAATGCTTGAAGCTTGGGTGATTATTTGATTATTAAAAATGATGTCCTGATTGGTGAAAAAACTGGTCAGCCAATATGTATTGCTCCTTTCGTTGCGGAAATGGTTGTTTTGGATTTCAATATCAAAACCAGTGATCCGCGACTATATGCATTGCTGAACCCCAAAAGACAATAGGAGATCGGACAGTAATCAGATTAAAATCTCAAATATACTTAGACAAAAAATGCATAAGTTTTAACGATTATACATCGAATAATATTGAGAAAATATTAATGATTACTATTTTTAAATATAAAATAAAGTTCTGATAATTACAATATTTTTAATCTGTTCCTTACCTCAACCGAAACACCAATCACATTGCGTGACGTCATGTGGGGTTAAACGATACCGTATTTATATGTATCTCCACGATTTTTCTTAAATTATTAAAGTTTCTATTAGTTACCTGACTAATTAGGATACGGCAATCGATTTAAAAACTCTCGTGTTTATTTATCAGTATTATCAATGGAACCAGGATTTACGAAAGCCGACAATCGAAATCTTCCCACAGTGGATATTCTAATGATTGGCAATTTCTTTTCAAGTCATTCAGACTTTTGTGACGCTGAATAATTTAGAAATGTGAATATATATTTGTAAGTATTATAACTATTCATTATTTACCATAATATATGTACTTGAAAAATTACTCTTGAGGAAACCAACAAAGCATAACCTAAAAAGTTTAAAGTTTCGGCGAATATTAATATTACGTCTTTTTTGTCACGTTTAAGTAAAATATATTTTACTTTAACTTTTTTCAGATCACCAAGACATTCATACCGTGATGATGCTAACTTTCTCGCGATTCTGTCATGTGTACCATCAAATGCAGGGGGTGTCCGGAACACAAAGATCGTTCAAATTCATATGCAGCGACTATGATAGTAGATGAAAAAGAAAAATGATAAACGTCGAGTGTCATGATTGTGCTGCATCTACAGGTGGTTGCAAAAATGCAGTAACTTTCCTGATGTGGGCCACAGAAGGAGCAAGAAACCATCAATTACCAAAATTCAGTGTTACTGGAAAAAATCAATACTGGTTCAAGTTGATACTATGTATATTAAATACATTAATACCACTGATCTGTCCACTGTGAGAAGATAACAAACTACCTATACAATTTCCCCAAGAAGCAACAAACCGAGGTGTAACTTATTAAACTACAATAACTATAGGGTGAATGACATTACATGACCCAAATACAAGTCTGAATGTATGTGACTTTGAAAATAACTTATTTTTGTGTTGCCGCCTATAGCTTTGAAGTCACTAATAATCTGGAAATACTGTTGGTTAACTATGATGAAAGTTTATTAACCCACTACATTTCAAATATACTCAAATTTTGGGAAAAATGTATACCCTAAATTATAAATTATGACAGTACAAAATAAAAGCAAAAATTATACCATTTGTTTTATTTATTTATGCAGTATACAAACTTATATTGCTAATATCTACAAATAAATTTTTATTCATAGGCTACACTAGCAGATATCGATTTCAACTTTAATGATTAGACTCAAGGTGATGATTGTTGAATTGATAAATTAATTTTGACTGGCTGCACAATGATGTATCACTATCAGATCTCACCACAAATAAGTTTCTGTTCATCTTGGAAACACTTGGCACAGCTAGTTTTACATATTCTGTGATGGGAGATTTTGACAATGTTGATGTCCATGTATGCTGCAATGTTCTGGGATATAATATACTCTTTACAATAACTTGAACTGCTTTATCCTAACTTTTTGGTTGATGCTCTACCATGACTCCTGTTGGCAAACCTAAAAAAATCAAAGATAAATATCTTTTATTGTTAATCTGTCAAAATCTCAGGAGCAAATAAATATATTTGGTTCTGATATGTACTTACTAGGAGACAAAGTTGTATTTACTTCTCAATGTACTCTCTTCGAGAGCTTGCTGTATTGTAGCCAATCTTTGCCTTTTGATAGCAGCAGGGATGTTAAAGTTGATAGCAAACTTCTTTTTCTATCACTTTGACATTGAAATTTTGTAGGGAGGCAGCCAGGTTTTAACATTATTTTATCAACAAAGCCCATTACATTATGATATCGCATGTAATTTTTTTATATCATTCGGCAGCTGAAACAAATTATAGCGCTCGTAAATATAACCTCTAACATTACACAATCAATGTATACTTTTACCTACTACAAATAAAGTCATTTGTACACTTCATTAAATTATTTCGTAGTAAGCATTGGACACTAACTGCAATATGATCTTCACAAAAGTAAATTGCTAAAGTTATAAAGACATACCGTCGCACTTTCTTGCTAAGTCCAACCTTTTTTTTCTGCTTTTCGTGGCGCATCAATAAATTATTTATTTGGAGTAGCTTTGGATGTATTCTTACATTGGTGTGTAGTGCCTTACACACCAACGATATGTTTTTCATTCCATATCAACAAATAACGAATGTAAACGACGAAACAAAACTTCAACCAGACTCGGACCAGTTGCAGTTGCACTCACTCTCAGATGACATAACGTGCCGTTTGCGCGGCATTTTTAAACAGTTATTATTAAAACATGATTTTGAGTACATAAAAAGCTTAATTTAAATAAAATGATATTTTTTATAGGAATAAGTATCCATAAAGATTAAATTAAAATACTTTTTGAAAATTTGTCCGATCCCCTATTGATAAAGGCAATTCAGTATAATTTAAATGTGATGGGGAAAATAAAGGCAAACATTAGGTTGAATCAATTCACATCCCCTTTCTATACACAATTGATAAAATTTGTAACATTTTCTTTACAAGAGAAGACTTCAGAATTTATAAAGGGTTTATTGCATTCAGAGGTTATCACTCCTGGTCAAAATAATTTATTTATAGCAGTATTTTACAATTTTGCATACGGTGAAAAACAGAAAAATTCTGTAATATCACTAGAGAAGATTCTTTTCGCAAAAGAAAACCTTCATTTTAACCTAAATGAGGGAATAATTAAGGTTTCACCAGATGGAAGTTTGTATTGCGAGAGTGAATTAATAGTTTCAGTGTCCAGAGAAATAAGGGATGAAAATGAGTCTGTTTGCGCTCTGCTCCCTAGCTTTACAATGAAGAGAGTGCATAAATTACAAAAAGGCATTAAGACACACTCAATTTCATGGTTAAATGACAATTGTGAGGTATTATCGGAGGGATATAGAGCTTATACCATATTTCAAACTGCGATGTTTGAGGTGAAGAAGACTTCTGCTGTGAGGATCCAAACATTGAAGACTCTTAAAAGACACATTATGATTGGTATTGAGGAAGATACACGTAATGCATTTTCTAGATATTTATTAAAGAGAAAGATTGAAGACGGTTCTGGGAGCAGCAGCGAAAATAGCAGCGGAAAGAGGAAAAAGATAGAATATGCATCTTCTATAATATCTTAATTCAATTACTCTACATAATTATTATTTGGTAATACATATATTGTTTTATTTGATACAAAACATATGTCCTCGTTAAGCATTTTTATTGACTTGGAAATAACAACTGGGTACTCACTAAGCCTGTGCCTAAACTTGAAATTACGCGTGTAGTTTGTTTTTACACAATCCACAAGGGAGGTGTACAAAAGTGCATCCCCAGTTCGCCAGTATGTTTAGATCGCATCTTAAAGGGAGCATGCCTATTGCCATTAACCGGGCACAAATCCAGAATCCGCCAAAGAAGGAATTAAATGGGAAAAATGGAGATCAATGTGGGTAGATCCACGGGGTACAGCTAGTTAAATATAAAGCTCAGGCATAAACATTACCACAAACAATATAGTAAAAAATAATTTTATTGAACATAAATATCTTATGGTTGACAAGTAAGGTACTGAAAGGTAGTTAAAAATTAAAATCTTGGACAAATACACCTTTCAAAAGGAATTTACTATTAAGAGCCTTACCCTGCTCTGCCGAAACTCATTATATATGCTGCATAAAAGAGGTTCAGAGACATCATTTGAGAGGCAGGTGTAGGGTTGAAAATTACAGGAAATCAGTTATTTATCTGTAGCTCGCTTTTTGACTTCACACACCAAACTAAGTATGCCTACAACCATCGCCTTAGTGTAAACAACGAGTTGAAAAAGTTATCAAGAGTGAGTGATATATTTGACCTCAGGCAGTAGTCAAATCTGCAACCTCTAATTGGGTACACCTGATGTTTTGGTCAACTAAATAAAATTATATTTAACTTGACAAAATTCTTAGGTTGCGCAAATAAATACAACAGTAAAATAAACATATTTTGAATCACCCAGTGTAAATTGGATATATAGGATATACTATAGATAGACTGGATATACCAGATGTGTATAATATAATTAGTATACCAATACGCCTGTATTTCCCGAAGTGTTAGGTAGAGAAGTACAACTATTTCGACGGTAAATTTATGTCCCATTTAATAGGGGTGAGACTTTTGCTATTATCCGGGCACAAATTCCAGACTCCAAGCTCTTACTGACAATTTATTAAAAAAAAACCTATAACACTTTACTCGACCTGCAAGTCGAACCCATTACGTCTAGCGTAGCAGTCGCGCTTAGCACCACTAGACTACTGAGGCAAATATTAACATAAATTGTAGAATATTTCGTTGAAATATACTAGTACCTTATTAAATACTTATTAAGCTTGCCAATCGGAGCATAAACACTTTCGCAACTTTAAACAGTTCAAAGTCATATTCAAACCAAACATGTAAATGTACTAAGTTATCCAATTTCAAGCAAATTAACTATCATCAAAATATTTACTTGTAACTCTAAGAGCAAGTAACATGATTGTAACTTCTAAAATTACCAAAACACAGAACATCAGCCCGTTAAACCGTAATTTTAAGTTTATACACTTTAGATGTTAGTAGTCAGGTAATTGTATATTGGAATATCAAGTTAATTACCTGAGGCAGAAGTTTTAGTTTTGTGTACCAATATTAAGCGACCTGTAAAATCTTGTTGTCATAGAAATTTGGACCTTAATACCTTGAGCATTGTGGCACTAATGTTTTGTTAAGGCTAAGTTATAACTGCGTTGATCACAGATCTGCCATATTAAACTACTGACAACCAGTCTATCCTTCGAATATAGGTGTTGTTCAGAAATTGGGTTGCGGTAATGAGTGTTATTTGAGTTTTTCTATGAAATTCTCAGTAGCAGCTCGGAGTCTGGATTTGTGCCCGGTTAATGGCAATAGGCTCGCCCCCTATTACATGGGACCTAAACATACCGGCGAAATGTGGGTGTTCATTAGTACACCTCTGCCTAACCCTTCGGGGAATACAGGCGTGATGGTATGATGATAAATGTAGATGAAGCGAAAGTAGTGTGCCAGGATCGTAGCAAGTGGAAATCTATAGTCTCTGCCTAACCCCATAGGAGACAGGCCTGACAATATGTATCTGGTTAAACTGGAAGCTGACGAACTGAAAAAGCCTAGGAGGAATCATAACAATTTTCTATACACTACAAGCCACTTCTGCCACCAAATAATTATGTTTCTTTAAAGTAACTGCATCTTACGCACTCAATTCAAAAATCCTTTATATTTTCGCTTTCACGGATTAAGGAAAACGGTTTTACTCAAATTTGCCTTTTCCAGTTCTACCGGTTGGTTGTGTTTGTGGACTTTGCAATGTAGACGGCCCTTGACAAAGTTTTTCAATTAAAAGCAATCGGAGTAAAAGATCAAAATGCCCGCGTTTGGGTAAACTGATTTCTCGTTGAAACCGGTTAGTTGGTTTTCAAAGTTAGATTTAATCTCTTGGGTAGTTTTTTTCTCTAAGTTCGTACTTAATAATGTGGAAATACCCTAATGTTAACATACCATCACGCCTGTATTCCCCGAAGGGTTAGGCAGAGGTGTACTTAATGTACACCCACAGTTCGCCGGTATGTTTAGGTCCCATGTAATAGGGGGCGAGCCTATTGCCATTCACCGGGCACAAATCCAGACTCCGAGTTGCTACTGAGAATTTCATAGAAAAACTCAATAACACTGCTCGACCTGGGGATCGAACCCAAGACCTCTAGCGTAGCAGTCGCGATTGGGACCACTAGACCAACGAGGCAGTCTAACCCTAATGTTACTTTAATAAATTTAAATTACTTATTGCTGAATGTGTTCATCACTATAATCTCATCAAAATTCTAATTCGAATTTGAATAACGAATCATCATATTTGTTTAGCTTCGGGAGAAAACGACAATTTCCGAGCGTGACGTAGTATTCAATTTGCTCGAGTAAACACATAATTACTTTTGCGTTTCAAACTTGCTACAACCTCAAATATGTTTGCGTGTAAGCGATCGGAATAATCCTTTTTGATTGATATCGAATAATTAATCTGATGATAGCTTAGTAGGTCCCTTGAAACCACGAAACGTTTAAGGGGGGAGTCGATAGGAAAATCGAGAATGTAATTAAATCGAGTCCTGTGACCCTGTTTGATTAAAATGTTGGGATTTCACTTACAAGGCATTGGGAACAATTTAAGTGAATTGATTAATCTAATGAGAATTTAACGCGGTTGGAGTGTTTCAGATGGGGATGTTGCCGTTATTTGTAGAAATGGGGACCATTGGAGTACCAATATGTTTTTAATTTGGTCTTTTTGTTGTTGACCTTTTAGTTATTTGGTCTCGGTCTTATTACAAGACGTTTAAATTATGTACTTTTTCGAATTAAGCAAATAAGTGGCAGTCAAGGATTTAATCTGGTACTGCCGCTTAATACACAAAGGGCAATCTGTTATTGGCTGTGCTTTGGGCAATTTAGGGTTATCCATAGTACAAAAAAAAGCTTTAGCTTCGAAGGGTTGCTTAATTTTTAATTCTGTTTGACATCAACGACATAGTATAACTATTTAACACCCTAGTTGCCTCATTAGTCTAGTGGTCCCAACCGCGGCTGGGTTCGATTACCGGTTCGAAAAGGGTTATTGGGTTTTTCTATGAAATTCTCAGTAGCAGCTCGGAGTTTGGGTTTGTGCCTGTTTAATGGCAATAGGCTCGCCTCCTATTACATGGGACCTATACATACTGGCGAACTTTGGGTGTATATAAGGACATATGTGCCTTACCCTTCGGGGAAAACAGGCGTGATGGTATGTTATGTTATTTAACACCCTAATGTTATAAGAAAGAGAGAGAGAGAGAGCTTTGAGTTCCAATGAACTAATATGTATGGTTTGCTAAATTTTAGTGACTATGTACACCTTTTATTGTTTATACTGAGGGTATGTATACTGCCATTGTCTAATATAACGCGTTACTTACCATTGTCATCTCCACACGAATAGATCTAAGGCTAACAATGGAATACGGCTCACACCAGGTTCGGAAGGGTTCGTAATATTAGAAGCTACTAAAGGATTATAATCAAGGTTGTAATATTCTCGGGAACGCTTGTTCTAAGAGCATCTTAGATCATTGTAGTTCGTATAGGGTAGTATAAATATTCACCGATAGATATTCGCTATGATATTTGAAATGGAGTATTGCTGAACAGATTTAGCGAAATTAATTCAAGGAGATTTCGTCTAGTGCTCTATATGGAGGCATAAATAAATATCTACCTCCACTAAAGTGTAATTCGGAGATGTTTCAGATGGTCGTTTTTGCTGGATAGTTTCCTGTCGTCATCGACTCATGTACTATGTTGCAGGGCCCGAGTCTTTTTTTAGGCGGGCAAAAAAGCGGTCAACATGAAGCCACGTCATCGCCGCCCAATACCGTTTGCAACATAAGATAAGTCGATACGTTGAGCTATTTTTATGCATGGTTAGGTAGGGTACGTAGTCCACCACGCTAGTCCTGTGTAGGTTGTTTTATTGTGCCGCAGCCTTTCATTTCCACACTAACAATGCAGAGCTAATTCTCAAAGTTTTGCCACTGCAAAACTGCAGTCATTTGGGAACCGATAACAGACCAGGTGTATGAAGTTTACTCTGTTAACAAAAGTTACAGTTGTTTTAGTAAAAGTTAAGGGTAATAATGCCATTATACTGTTACAATGGGATCAAAAGTTTGAGAACATGTGTTTGTTTAACTCTAAGGAATCAACTGGTGTAAAGTTAAAATACCGCAGTATATATTACTGCTTGAGTTGTTAAACATTTTTAACCGACTTCAAAAAACAAGGAGGTTTTCAATTCGTCGCAATCTTTTTTTTTATGTATGTTTACCGATTACTCGAAGATGCCTGAATAGATTTGGAAAATTCTTTTTTGTTTCAAACTTCTCAGGTGATCCCCATTGAAATTTTATTTGACATAAAGGTGAATTATTTTCTTCGTGTACAATGCAATTTATTCTTCATTTCTAAACAATGTGTTAAGAATGGAATGGAATTTTCTATGGAACGACGCATTTGGCTATCAAAGGAGATAAATATAGCAAAAAAGATACACAAGAATCACTCAGGAAAAAGTCTTGTTTATTTTGTTACTTCGGATAAAATTGCAATCTAAATCTAGTATCTCGCTATAAAGTGCTTTGAGTAAACGGAGATAAATGGACAACTCTAGTCCTTCATGGAAATGGGAGTCTGATAGCTAGAGTAGGTACATACGGCTACCTATAAATTTCCAGTTTAATCTGATCTAGTATTGTATTAGGCTTTCCGTGCAATAAGAGGTCAGCGTAAAATGGATTCGTTCGACGTGTAGCCGTGCGTACTATTAACTCAATGCAGAATATCAGCTTAAAGTCCTAATATTACTATTCCTGATTTAGCAATATCATCGATAGCTTTTGAGATAATCTGACAGTTATAATATTAGACATTCTTTTCCTGTATACCTAGGTACAATTTTATGAAATTTATTCAGCGACGAGACGTTAGTACCGTTAGTACCGATTTTACATCACATATAGGAATTGATTTGGATTTTGGTTAACTGTTTCATAAGTCTAGGGTCCTAGGCACGACTGCTGTGTTACAGGTCTTGAGTTTGATTCCCAGGTCGAGCAGTGTTATTAAATTGGGTTGGGTTTTTTATGAAATTCCTAGTAGCAGCTCGAGGTTTGGATATGTGCCCAGTGAATAGCAATAGGCTTACCCTCGGACATAAACATACCGGTGTATTTTAGGTAAACCTCTGCCGAACCCTTCGGGGAATACAGGCGTGATGGTATGATGTTAACTAGATGTTTTAAGATGCCCATAACACGTTATTTGCTATAATTCTCATAACTCTTCTCACCTTAAGAATTTAAAGCGTAAAGATAGATGTAAGCTTAACATTTTAATTATAATGAAATATAAATCTTAGGCCTGAAACGAGAATTAAAACGATGGTAGGTACTTTATTAACGTTGTTAGGAGGATTTGGCACCGGCTTGTTTTAATGGCTTTGTGTAAAGTTAGTGGAAGTTAATGATGACAATAACCTTTCTAAAACTTGTATAAAAATCTCGTGTCACGATATTTGTGGTCGCGCTCCTCCGAAACATACCTACATACATTTCATTATTTAAAATAATTTTAAAAGAAGGGATCACGACATTAAATATACAGGGTGACTGGCGAGACACTTTATGTAGAGTACTCGGTATTCGATTCTCATTCTAATTATGTAATAAAAATAGATACTAAGTTTTGAACAAATTTCCCTATGAGTAAATGAAGTGTGGATAAATTTCCGACGCGTGACGCTAATAACGATGATTCAGCATAAGTAAATGTACCTGTATATGTTAATATTATTATTAGAATTAAGTGTACCGGTATGTGTTGATATCGCAGTACAAACACGGTATGTCCGCGCGGTGTCCATGCGTTGCGTAATTAATTACTTAACTTTAGGTTAAGTTACTAAGGCCTTGTTTTTTTTATCCCTAGTTAAAGTCAGTATAACCATTTGTTAGATTAACCATAATCATCTCCTCAACTAATGGTTAAAGAACTATTATGTTTTTCAATGTCTATTTCACTACATATGCCAGTGTAATTACAAATTATTTCCTTTTAAAGTTATTTTATTCCTTCATATATATGGCACCCTTATTCCAATACCGTCACTAACCGAATTTTTTTTTAAACTTGTTTTTAACTCTATCTACGTATAGATTGAGTTAAAAACAAGTTTTTGGAAAATTTCGTTTACTGACGGTATTGGAATAAGGGTGCCATATATATGAAGGAATAAAATAACTTTGATATATGATATATACTATATATTATAATCATATACAATATTTTTCATTGTTTACGCAATCTAAAAGGTGCGGATAAAATATATTACACCGTGAATTATCTGAGTGATGACTGTATACGTCATTTTAGACCTTATGTTTACAGTACTATAATTTAAAATGAGTGGGCGACGTTCCCAGACAAACGACATGTCATCGTATGCCCAAAAAAATGTCGAATAGACAGAGATTTATTTAATGGGACAGAAAACGGTTGGTCCTATCTCGGCTTTCAGGAGGCCCGGATCGTTTATACCAATTAAGTTTTTTCCACAAGAATGTTTCTTGTAAAAAAATATGTTTTTGTATTTTATTCGTTACTAACTTTAGTCCGTGGCCTCAATCCCTTGGACAAAATTGCAAGAATTTAATCAGACAGTGATGGTCTCTTCTTTCCATGGATGTCCATACAAGAGAATGGTCAAAATTATCTCAGGATTTTTTCAACTACTTAATTGAGAAAAGATGTACTTCTACCGCTTTTTTGAAGTCGGAGCATATGCTTTCTAACCGTGAAAATAAAATAAAACGAGACGAAGGTATTATAAGGTCTCATGTAAAGACAAGCCTGTTGCCATAAACCGAAAATTTGTTTGAACTTCGGGTTGCTATTGGGGATTACATAGATATGAACCCATCTCGGCCCGGGAATTAAACCCACGACCTATAGTAGCAGTTGTGCTTATAATCACTAGACGAATGAGGCATCTACAAAGGCCCGTAAAGTTATATTTTCAAATAAAGATATTATGGTCAGCAAAAAAAAAATTAAGTATTTTATTTATTTGTTCTTTACTTGGAATTATTACTTAATTTATTGGGTTTCAGCCTAATTCCTCTGCTTCTGAGATGAAACCGTAGCCAGCAATGGAACAATATATTATAATGGGTTGATGATGATTTTTTAAATACTTTTCTCTGCAAAGGAAATAATCATATTCTTCAACGTAATTATCGCCTTTTGAGGGGATACATCTGAATGAATTGAATCATCACGTAGATTGAATGGCATCAGGTGATAGTTTATATTCAATACGTTTGAGGCTCTATTTTCAGGATAACAAACTACTGGCGGTAGCAATATTGTATTCGCTTGAAGCCACACTGCCTTTGCCTTTTTTTACGCTTTCCCTTATAACATCGATAAGTTCTGATAAAATATTACCACGCGTTCCACGAAGTTTTTTCCTGGTCCTAAAATTTTCCTTACTCACTGTCTAACTAATTTATAGGCACGTGACAACGCGTTTTTCTTTCGATATTATCTTACCTATTTTTTTGGTGATTGGTGAGCAGGCTGCCTGGTTCGTCTAGAGTTTGCAAATGCCGTTAATGCGAGGTTCCGAGTTCGACTACGATCCGTAGATATTTGAGCACGACATAAATAATTTACTATTCCTTAAAATATAAGTATAACTTTCATAATATCACATAAATAGGTTTTTAATGTTAAAATAAATTTCATAATATTATATTTGTATTAAATTTATTTCCACGAAAACATGTGTTTGAAGTTTACCTCTTAATATAAATAATATCGTTTTCAGATAAATCTAAATACTTAGAATTAAAGTTTTGAAGTCTACTTAGAATTAAACGTTTGATAATTTCGAGTAGACTTTATTAATTAAATTGTACTCGGGTCTCTTAAAGCTTAATTTAATTTCAAGATTATTTGCTAGATATTATTTGCTATTTTATTTACAATTTGGATTTTTGGTAAAAAAAATGAAATTAATCTACAAATTAGGCTATAACAAAATAATAATAAAGGTATTGCGCGTTATTGGAATATATTAATATCCTTAAGAAAACGCCATAATTTATTGGTATTACCCATGCAAAATCTCATTTTGGTTAGGGACAAAATATTAAAGTTACCTATTCATAAAATATATAAAAAGAAGATTGTATGAGCTGTTTATCATCTCGCAAAATTGCTAGTGTCAACTGAAGAAAATGAATTACGTCGAAGCAATTTTTGTTTAGAAGAATTTTCTGATAAGATGAAATTGCTGACCATAGGTAAAATATTATTAAAATTTGTTCATATTAACGATAGAATCAGAACATTAATAATGCGGCACATTAATTTAACAAGTTCTAGGGTGGCTAAAATAGTGTTTGTAAAAAAAACTGTTACCAACAAAATTGTCTATTTCGTCTTCTTACAGATAATGATTTTTTATTTGAAAGAGTAGTGCAAATAGTCATTCAATTTCAATGTAACAACTTACCAACTAAAGTGGTCTCTAAACAAATCATTACCCGGCCCACTAAGATCGACAATAATAAATTAACAAAGTTCTTGAATTCTGTTCTTTGTCTTTTAATTACTCCACAAAAGTTTTAACATTTTTGATCGGCAGAAGAATCTTGAAATGGAAAAACTTTTGCTGGGCGTTGTACAAGTAACGTAAAAGTGTATATTTTTGTTAAGAATAATTGAAGATGTTTGTACAGTATTTGACTGTTGTTTGTATTTGTAAATGAGAGGGAAATGACTTAATTTTATTTCAAAGTTTGGACTTTGGCCTTTAATTGAGTGTCATTTATGATAAAGAGATGGCACGAGTATTGGTATTTAATATAGAGATAGATATTTCTAGAAAAGTTTAACTTTCATATTTTTTTTATTTATTTAATCTGAATGACATTATTTATCAAACAAGACAATTTTTATATGTTATTCTCAGCAGCAGATCGGAGTCTAGATTTGTGCTCGGTTAATGGCTATCGCCCCCAATTACACGAGGCCTAAACGGGGAAGTATGGGTGTACATTGTTACACCTCTGCCGAACCTAAAATGTTATGAATGACATTAATATTTAACATATATGTATTTCATAATATCTATGCCAAGAGCAGTGATAGCCTAGTGATATGAGCATTGGATTGCCAAGTCAAAGTGTCTAGTTCGAATCCAAGTCCATGTTCGAATTCACTCGCTTAAAAACCTGTATCTTAGAAAGATTTTCTTGAAGGTGTACAGTCTGTCAACCCGCATTAGTGCAGCGAGTTTGACTATGGTCTAAATCTTTCCACCCTGAGAGGAGAATCGCTCCAGACAGTAGGACAATATTCGTTTTGAATAGGAGATTTATTCATAATTTATGATGAATCTATGAAAAAACTTAAAGCTATATTTTGACCGACTAGGAATAAATTGTCGTTCAAATAGGATTAAGAGATAAGGCATTTTACAATCAAATTAACTACATAGGTGGGAATGGCAAGTTTTTAGTAACGGTTTATTTTTATTTTGGTCGTTATTAAATAAACGTCATGTTGATCTTTTAATAAAGCTGGCTGTAATAAAGCATTGTTATAAAAAGTCGGTTAAAAACGTTAAGGAGTTGTCAAGATGACAGAGAAAAAAGACTGCTCTGATATGATATAAATAAATTAGATTTTTGCGAATTATAATTAAAGTTTAGAAGAGGTAAACCCGCTATTTTTCAACCATACATCCAACATTATAGAATAGAGTATTCTTTAATGCACACCAAAAAATATTGTCAGGTACATGTTATAAATCTATTACAATATTCATATACATGCATACATTTAATTTCGTTTTTTTTTTCTATTTAAAGACGGCTCCCGGACAACGGAGCAAGCCATGTATCGCGGGAAACTTTAAAAATATATAACTAATGGACCCCAAACTCGAAACAAATACCTTTTTTGTCTCGGTTGGGTGGGAATCGAAACTACTACACTAGGTTCAACAGACTGGCGAGATGGCCACTTGTGCATGGGCATGTCAATTCGTTGTACAACCGATCAACTTCACAAACAAATAAAACAATCCTTTACTTCATTCAGAATCGAAATCAATTAAGTCGAAGAGACAGAGCAATTAAATTAAGACGGTAAGCAATAAGCATCGAATGCGATTGCTATCCACGATAAATTGTCAGTGGAACTGCCATTTATCCATCTGGAATCTCGTCATTGAGGTTCAGTTGCTATTTTTCTGTCGAGATAAGTCAGTGATCTTCTTTCTTTTTTCTTGTCTGGAATTAACTTTGTCGTGAATGGCTCAGCTGAAATCGTTTTTGCTTGTGATTAAAAATTATATGGTGAACTTATCTCTTTTACTATAACATATTTTATATCATATTTAATGAAATGACACATTTTTATAATTATAAAGTGACCTTTAATTTGGGTGTTTTCAAGACGAGAGTGAATAGGTACCTTCTAGGCAAGCGCGCTCCATCGTAGACCACTTCGATGCTTAACATCAGGCAAGTTGTGGTCAAGCGTAAGCCTATCAGTGATAAAAAAAAAGAAGTTGCAAGTTAAGCTTAACGAAGTCCTCAAGTACTTCTCTTGTTACAAATTACAATAGGTATATTAGGTTCTAAGACTTATTTCTAATTATTAGAAAAATATTGTTCCTAACCTATGACTATTAGGTACCTATACGGCTTTCCTTAAAATAAAATAAGTCCAGCTCTTGTAGGTAAGATTCAAAAGGTGAATATTTTAATTATATTATTAGCGATATGAAGAAGCCTAGGTCTTATCCTGGGCTTCTGCATGGAGCTAGGTTAGTGAGAAGGGACACAAAAAGAACTATCTACATAAACAAAAAAGTGTCTGTCTCACTTGAAATTAGGACAGTATAATTCCAACGTGCCATAATACCACAAATCAAAATATAGATACATTGTGAGAATATTCCCTCAACATAAAATATATAGCATAGAAGCCACATCCATTGATTGAAAAATGTATGGCGTATGCAAATGGTATCTCTCGAGCCATGAAGGAAAGTGAGCATAAAAATGAGATAAACTTCAAACCCGTCTTTAATACGTGTATTTACGCTCTATTTTCCCTTAAAATAGGCTAGGGTATTTTATACATTTATGTAACGTATCATTCCTATAGCACGTAAAGGGGAAGTTCAAGTGGTACAGTACATTGTCGGCCTCACAGTCACGTATGACACACGACTGATCTAAATAAGTGAGGTATTGTAAGTATACGAGGTTTGGTTGTGAATTGAATAATAATATTACGGTAGGGGTGTCAAGAAAAACTTATGAATACATAATGAATGCAGTAAATAACCTAAAAGCCTAGTGATATGACCATTGAACTGCCAAGTCGTAGATTTCGAGTTCGAATCTAAGGCGCTGCGGGCAGCGCTTTTATACAAGTTGTTACCTAAATATCAAGTTTATAAACTAATCGCAACACTATGTATGAAAATGATGTTGAACACAGGGGTAGGCAAAATTTATAGAATGCCACTTGCTACGACTCTTGCATACCTCTTTCTCTTCATGATTTTTATAAACGGCAGATTTGTCGAAAGCGTGTGTCATTTCCCTTAATTTTGTTCCTATTCGTTTGTTGATGACTGCCTCATTAGTCAAGTGGTCCTCAGCGCGACTGCTACGCTTGAGGTCCTGGGTTCGATCCGCAGGTCGAGCAAAGTGTTATTGGGGTTTTCTATGAAATTCCCAGTAGCAGCTCGGAGTCTGGATTTGTGCCCGGTTAATGGCAATAGGCTCGCCCCCTATTACATGGGACCTAAACATACCGGCGAAATGTGGGTGTACATTAGTACACCTCTGCCTAACCCTTCGGGGAATACAGGCGTGATGGTATGTTTATGTTCGTTTGTTGATTAAGCCTAGGATATAATTTTAAAAGTTGTATAGGCCTATTGAAATTAGCGGTTAGACCATTGTGCAAGGCGGGTTACGCGCTGTGAGCACTGCCAAGTAAACATTATTGTTAATCTTACGCTTATATATATTCCTGTTTATGCTTACCAACACATATTGCACCTGGTCACCACCGAAATCTTGTCGCATTAATTATCCGATTTTGTTCGCAGTACGACTCTTGGTTTATTTTCTGGTCGGGGGTAGCTTTTCTCTGTCACCGTACCTTATACATAATATTTACGTTTATTAAAGTGACACTCGGTACTGATTACGTATCTGATTTTTTTTGTAGTATTTTCCTGTTGTGGAAGCAAAGTAAATGATTTTCATTTTATCTTTATAATATGATCGGCAGATCAGAGCTTGATGTGATATAAACCTATTAAAAAAATATATTTTTTAATTAACTTATACTTATTACTTGTGATAGTTTAATATTTATCTATCCTACAATAAAATTTGAGTAGCATACTCAATATTGAAAAAAAGAACTTGCATAAATCAGTCCTCTTTTTTAAGTCGATTAGATTTTGCATTTTTGAGATGAATGATCTAAGATTTATATAGATTTTAAATTAATCTTATCATCTCTCAAATCCCTTAATCTCTCCTATTCAGAGAATACAGCTCAGTGTGCAACCCAGCCCAGCAATAATATGGTGGGTTGACCATTCCGAAAAGTTGTAGTATAAAACGCAACCGTCAATTCTTAAATATCACTCTAACGGCAATTCATAAATAGTGAATCAAATTCGTTACTTTGCAAAAAACTGGACGTAGCCATTTACCGTCATATAAGTGATGATGTTGTTTACAACAAAAATGATGGATGATGTTTGCGTGAAGTAAGATTAATTTTTTTGCCGTCTGGTTTCCGGCAACTATGTTATTTCCATTACGAGAAATCTTACGGCCGGCAAACACAGGTTTTCCTGTCAATTGACATAAATTTATGGTATATAGGTAAAGAAAGCCCACAGGGTCGTGATGGATGGCGCAAAGTAATGGAGGCCTATAATCGGGCGTGGAGGGAGTCATATCATGGACAATGATGATGGTGTTTAGAACCCTTATTCAACCTTCCTCTGTGTGCGCGTCAGTAGATTGCTAATTTTGTTGCGTTTTGGTTAGAAAACAAAAAAGAAGTTGTTCGTATGTACATACGAACGAGTACTTTTAATTAAAATCTGCAGGCGTTTGCCTGAGTTTTCTCGCCTGAAGTCATGCAGAACCTTTTTTTGCATCATCAAATAGCTTTTGTCCGACTGATAAATTTGACGTCACAGCGTAATATTATAGAAATTCTGACAAATTTACTGCCTCGTTGGTCTAGTGGTCCCAATCGCGACTGCTACGCTAGAGGTCTTGGGTTCGATCCCCAGGTCGAGCAAAGTGTTATTGAGTTTTTCTATGAAATCCTCAGTAGCAGCTCGGAGTCTGGATTTGTGCCCGGTGAATGGCAATAGGCTCGCCCCCTATTACATGGGACCCAAACATACCGGCGAACTGTGGGTGTACATTAAGTACACCTCTGCCTAACCCTTCGGGGAATACAGGCGTGATGGTATGTTATGTTTGACAAATTTATTCCTCTGAGTTACCCAACTATTGAAAAATTAGCCCTAAGCCCTATTTACCTAGTAACTCATTATTTTAGCCTTTTTCCGACTATGTTTGGTTCGGCTACCTACCTAAGCAGATATGGCTGAATAGAATCTGGACCACTGCTACCAGCTCCCCGCAAACCTGTTTCTGGGTAATACCGATAATCTTCTTTTATAGCACTGAAAATCCTCGAAACTTCCTCATAAGTTTAAAGGTCTCTCTTCTGTTGAAGAGTTCAGTGTTTGCTGGACAACAGCATTCACACATTCACGACGGCTATGACGGTCGTGGTGAATGTCACGAAACCCATCCCTTGACTTTAGGGCAAGGGAAAGTGCGGTAATTTTCCGTACTTTAAAAAAGGTATAACTTACCCACGACCTCCTCTCATTGGAACAGTAGTTAAACATTGTGCAGTGTTTAAATGTTGTTTAAAATAAGAGGTTTGTTGTTTTCAGGCAAATTTACGTAAGCTAACAGTTTCGTTGTTTGTTAGAAATGCATGTTTAGATTCGGCTGTAGCTGCAAAACAACTTGCTTTGTATTGTACGATCGAACAATGAATTTCAGTCGTGCAGACTTGCATAGAAACAAGAGATGTTTACTGAAACACTGCATTATTCCTATAAGCCACCCATTTGCTTGTGGCTGCCAAAAGTTTTTTTTGGTGGTTGGATCTAATGAATGTGCCTGACCACGACTGCTGAACGAGGGTTCCTGCGTCCGATTTCCAGGTTGAGCAGTGTTAATCAGCATTAATCTATAAAATTACAGAATTACAAGTTGTGGCATTACTGAATATAAAAGAAAATATACCAACAAACCCTCTGATAAGACATTTTAAATTTTATGAATGTGACGGCACTCCTTTAAAAGCGACGGGGGTGTTGGCGACGCGTAACACCACACTGTCGGTGGCGACGTGCGAAACAAATATATTTTTTATATAAGTTTTTATGTCAATAAATAAAGAGGTTTTAGTGTTTCGTTAAAAATAAATACACCATGAGAGAGTGAGAGGCTGGCACACAGCCACAATATGTCAGGACTATTCTAGAAACGTTCTAGAACTAATTTGAAAATTAAAGGCAAGGTCACTTGTTTCCGAACGACCCACAAGCCTTTTCAGTGCTACACAACGCTCCATAGAGAACGGCCGGTCACGGCTCGCGCTCTCTCGTTGGTTTTGGCTCGCAAACTGTGTTCCTCACTTCGATTCCCTTATCCTGGCACCTACAAGGGGTAAACATACTTGGTATACCTAACTTTAAAGCAGAATCTAACTTCATTGCGAATTTCTCAACCAGGCAATAAAAGCTTTATTGCTTGCTCGTGCGTAATTAACTTTTAAATTGAAATAGTCCTGCTCACACCATTAATTACTTTAAAAGGTTAAATTGAATTCTGGGTGCTTTACCGATTGAATTAAAATTGATGTGGTTTTGATTCAATGGAAGCTTTTCACACTAAAGCTTTAATCTTTTATCTTTTTTTGCTGATTAAAAATCAATGAAATGATTTGAGTTCAATTCGCGGATGGGTCAGGTAACAGCTATAACCCACTGTACACATTAAAGAAAATACTGCATTACGATTCTTAATTCGAAACTTTAATAAACCTCTTTTGTAATTTATATGATAATAGTAATCTGGTTTTTGGTTTCTTGTCATCTTCGATGACGTATGGATATTATTTTTTAATATATAATAAAAGTAATCGTAGAAGGAAAAAAATTGTGGAACAATAAACGTTAAATGTCGTTTCTTCGTTCGCAGAGCAACATAAATTTTATTTTTTTGCAATTTATAATAAAACGTCTTATATATACATATAATGCGTCGTTCGTTTGGGGTGGTATCAGCCGCATTGCAAAATATTCTGCCACGAATTAATAAATAAAATTTAATTACCTTCATTACCATCAGGATCCTACTCCCTGTAGGATATCAATGCTCAATGTTTGATTTTTTCAAATCCAACTGGTAGGTACTTCCAAAGATGAACTGTTTCAACAAAAGAAACGATTACTCTTCAGCTTTATTATATAAGTATAAATATAGTATATATTATATCGCTGTCAAAGACAGTATAAAATGGAATTTTCTTTGCACATCAAAAACTAATGCATAGTACAACTGGCGGTCTTATCTAGCTAAGAGCGATCTCTTACAGACAACTCAAGACCAAAAGAAAGGTGATACTTAGGTAGTCTAGCATACATAAAAGAAACTATTCATTTATAATAGAACATAAGTACAAGACAAAGAAACAATATTTTAAAAAGATATACGCATAAATAATGAAGAACACGTTAATCTGGAACAACCATTGGGATTAGAAAATCATTTTGCATTAGCTGCATTTGAGGGCCTAATTCTTGCGGAAGGTATTTAAAAATTATCAAAAATTTCCGCTACGAGCCTTAGAAGTAGGGCAGAAATAAAAACTCCTGAGCCTCTAGTCATTTCACTTTGCTCGACCTCAGTACCGATACCAGGATCTCAAGCGTGGCAGTCGACTACAAAAATATATGCGTAAATTCTGTCTTGAATTTTAGCATTTCGTCGAAGGGTCGAGTTGAAATACATACAGGGTCTTCAGTTCGGGTTGATGATAGATCATCAAAACCAAATAACACCGTATTTCCTTAAGTCACCGACGATTCAAGAAAGTGATTCGCATATAAACAGTCCTGAATAAACAATAGCATAACCACAAATCCAGCAATATCCTCTCTCATATTTTATTATTTCTGATATTATTTTTAGTAAGATTTTTTCCTTTAGCGCTATATTGAACACATAAACTGTGCACGACGGCATAACACTGACTGCTTATTTTTAAAAGTTTTTCTCTTTGCTTGGATTGCGTTGGCAGATATTTTGTTCGGTTACCACTTTCACGGAACAGAAGCAGAACTGAACTGTGAAAGTGAAACTGAACTGAAATAATATGAGAAAGATCATTCTGATATATTGGAACAACAAGCTTCTTTTCGAATTTGGTAGACAAAATTGACAAAAACCCCAGTCATTGAATGCTAATTTTGGCACGATAAAATATCAGATTGAAAGAAAGCTGCACTCAAAGGGGACATTTGCAAAAAGTCTAATATTAGGACCAAACGCAATTATTGTACCTACTCTTAAATTGAAACAAGGAGCTGCGTTAGGCTAAAAAACGCGTAGATGCTATGTTTGAGACCTTTTAACCTGGTTTAACCTTGAATATTTTTTCCCAGGTACGGGATCAATGGATAACGGTGTTCCAAACATTCATCCAAATTTTTAGCTCTATGCGAATTTATGTAGCTTCACTACTATTATTTGGGCTAATTTGACTGGAGTATTAGAACAACAGCGGTAGTGGAAGCTAGCCTGTCAGTGTCAGTTTACATTGTACACATTCTACATAATGAATAGATGGTAATGACAGACAGTTCAATGCTGTTGGAGCAATACATGTAGGTATTAGGGCTACAGATTATATAGAAAATCTAACCGTTGCTTACTATGTTCTGCAATAATATTCTGAATTAGTTTATTCAACGAATTGGTAAAAGCAATAAGACAAAGATCATTATTGCAATAATAAACGTTGTTATTTAAAGTTGCAAATTTCAATTGTCAATAAATAAAAGATTGAAAAGATGGTTTATGGAAATGAAAAGCTATATTTGCTATAGCTATATTAGTAAAAGTTACCGCGGATCACGTTTGGCCGAGCCAGTGTCTATACCCGATTCGTTCAGATCGCGAACTGTCGTTTATGACACAGGTCGACTGCGCGTTACAAACAAATAGCTGAGATAGCTAAATATACTATTTGGCTGCACCGTACACAATGATTAAGAAATAAATAAATGAGTGTTTTTGCAGGTAAAGCATATTTTACTTCTTTTAAAATATTAGTGGGGCTTCTTAAAGAAGCCTCCTTAAGACCTCTAAAAAGGAGGTACAACTCTTGCTATTTCATTTTTAGAGCCTAGTGCAGCTGAGACAGACGTTTCATCCCTCTGCCTTATAAGACAAAGAGCAAATACCAAAGATCGCACTTGAATCAAAAAGACAGAACAAGCAAAATAAACAAATAAAGCGAGCCTCACAATAATTTAGAAGTATTTAAACAACAAAACTCTTAGATTTAATCTCCGCACCCAACAAAAGGATTGTACACATTCTCCTATTTCACATTCCCAAAGCGCTTTGTTAAATTTTGAATAGGACAATATCGGCTCGCTTTAAGAAGCCCGACGTGTTGACAGTAGAATTAATTTAACTATACGAGTATATTGCTGCCGTCGAATATTGTTTAAACAAGACGGAGACGTAACGATTTAATTTAATAAAATTGGGAATGGGAAAACTCTCCAAAGAGCCGATTGATGGGAGTGGTACGCACGGCTAACACATATCCAGTTACCCTGGCCTGTTATTGTAAGAAAAGCCTATACAATGCGAGATCAGTTTAAACTGGATATTTATAGACTGACCAGGTACACGATATAAGCTAGTACAGATTGTGTCGAAAGCCAAGATCCTCTCATCGACTGACTGTTCACCAAAGACTTACAAAGAGTGTCACTTGTTCCTTTGTACTTGAAAAGGATTACCAATTTGTGCCTTTTCGTTTTGATTATCTAAAAAACTGCTTTATGAAATTCTTATATGAACTATTAAATAAGCAGATAGTCAATTATTTATCTAATCGCACAGATGGGATACAATAATTTTAATTAGTTGAGTAAGTTATAGGCAGTTTTATTTTTATTTAACGATAACAAAATTTTATAACCTTAGTCAACGATGGCGAAATTTCGTACTTACTGGATACCTTATCAAAATGTGTTTACGTTCATACCTTTCTTTAGATGTATACCAAACATTAAACCAAATTTTACACACAGTACCTACAATTACACCAACTTATAAAAAACAGAACTCCAATAAAAAGCCGCATCTCGTTAACCGTATATAAAATACGAATTACAGTAACAATCATACCATCATGTGGGCACTTTTCCATTGTCAGCGCAAATCGAATACGTCCGAACATTTTCCGTATATCGTGTCGTTATCGTCGCGCGAGAAATAAAATGCTTTTCGCCGCGCCGTTCAAATCCTGCTTGATAGATAGCTTTTCTTTGAGCAAACGATGTCTCCGTTCACATCTTAATCTTCGAAATTCCTTAGTAACCGTCGATGTTTTCGCTTTGGTTGAGTTTTTTCGCAGCTTAAGCAATACTTTCGACTTTTGTAGACAGAGAACAGACGTCGTAAAGTGGGAAATCATACGCGTCTCATTTTTGAGTGATGAGAAGGAAAACTTTTTTGATAATCTTTGAGATTTGTATCACTAGGATACAAATGGTACAATGGTACCATTTTTAGTACATTATGAATGTGATCACTTTAATCAGGACTAACATTGTTAGGAAACTTCAATTAACAATGAACCTTAAGAACTGTTTTAGGAAGTCTTATTTGATCTATTTGAAATTGATCTTTTTTCGTTGCTATCGACACATTGTCTTTTGGCCATAATAATAAACCGCGAACAGGAAAAAGCGATATCAGCCCTCTCGATATCTGGTTTCTGAAATATAAAAATGCAATAAACATGCGATTAAACTTTTATGGAGAAAACACCATAAATATTGATTGATACAGATCTAAAGTAAGCAGATACAGTTTGCTGCTATGATATATACAGTGATGAGCTTGATAGTAATGTTATAAAACAATAAGAAACGTAAGTGATAGCCGGGATAGTAAAATGAAGTGGATGGCAAACTAACATTATTTCAATTATTATAAATATAAAAAATATGTAAAATCTTTTTTTTTTATGTAGCCTCTTTCGTGTCCCACTGCAGGGTAAAGGCCTCCCCTAACTTCTTCCAGGATTGTTTATCCTGGGCTTCTGTATACCACGTTGGCAGAAACCGATCGATATCATCCCGCCAACGTTTCCTCGGCCGACCTGGTCTACGAAAGGTATTACGAGGTTTTCACTCGGTAGCTAGCCTCGCCCATCTGTCCGGTTGCATGCGGCTGATGTGGCCAGCCCATCGCCACTTCAAGCTCGCAATTTGGACGCCCACATCCACTATGCGCGTTTTGGAACGGAGGGTGGTATTCCGAACGCGATCTGTCCTCTTGACCCCCAAAATACTGCGTTCCATTGCTCGTTGACAAACCTTAAGTTTGGTCTTCTGCTGTTCGGTCAGTGACCAAGTCTGGCAGCCGTAGGTGAGGACGGGTAGGACACACATGTCGACTAGTTTCCGCTTTAACGAAAGCGGGAGGCTGCCTTTCATTAAATTTTAATCCTTCATGGACCAGTAGCACTTCCAGGCGTTTTCGATGCGACGATCAATTTCTTTGCCTTGCCTGTTTTCGAAGCTTACTAGCTGGCCCAAATAGATATATTCGTCGACATAGTGTATTACCCGCCCATCTACCTCGATGATTTGCTTGCGACTATTAGTCATGACTTGGGTTTTGGACCTATTCATGGAAAGACCAACCTTAAGGCTTGCCGTATTGAGCTCACGCAGTAAAAATCTTTTAAAATTTAAATTTAATTCTGAATGTCATAGGTACTGAATTTTTAATATTCATATTATTATTAATGCTAATGGAATAATCAATAAACAATATATCCAATCCGTGGAGTCTTCAAATAACGAGGCATAAATATTTGTCAGATGCAATAATGGTTGTCTTGTCAATCTGTAGAAAAATTTGATATCTTATTTCAAAGGGTTTTAAGTTCAAAAATAGGTCACCTAAATTCTAAAACTGTTTATTAATATAAACAGTTTACCAAATCTAATCTTGGGTGTAATCGAGTTAGTTTAGAACTTGATGTCGCATCTGGCGTTAAGTAAGCATCTTCAACTTTATTGAAATATTGTATTTGCAACTAAAATTAGTCTTTAGTTTATTTGGTTTCGAGTTTATCGGGGTTGTGGTTGTTTGATTTAGTATCTTCAACTCTCGATTTAAATATTACGTTCGTAAAATTTAGATTTCTAAGACGACAACATTTAATTTCTACTGTCATTGAAACAATTGTCACGCATTTTTCTGTATAGATGATTTTATCATTGCATAAAATACAAACACCTAATTCATCTGTGCGACAAAAATGAAATACATAGAAGTGACATTCATTTTTTCAATGTAAAAATTTAAATTCCCCTGTCAATACTATGTTAGAAAGTAAATATCGTCTTCGACTACTGATGTTTCTGTTTTATTTGATTCAACTATGCATCTGTTTTTCCTTACTTTTTCCAGGACTTGCTCCAGTTTCTTCCATTGCACTTTATTCAGCTGCATTCAGTGCTGAGAAATATAGCTGCTTTATATTATAGCTGCTTAGAGTTTGACAGGATTTTATCATAGTAGTTAATTTTCTTTTCAGGTTTTATTTTCACAGTTATGTTCAACTTTGAAGAAGTTTTGTTCAAAAGATTATTTTCGAAAATAGCACACTTTTCATTTGACTTCCAAACATGAATTAAATTGTAAAGTGACGCAGCATGGATAGTGATGTTTCTGAATAATGGTTAAAGGGTTAATCGTCTATTGTTACTGCACGAAGCATTGTTGCTATACAATAAGATTACGTTATGACTATATTAAACTTACATGGAAACGAAACATCTATTTAGGACCTTCATGCGTTCAAAAACATCGTTCTAAAAATCGATGTTTCATTTTGAACTAAGAAGGTAAATTGCAGCTTTTCCACCAACCAAATGATTCCCTTTTTATGCCCCAGACCTTAGAGGAAGGAGGGGGAATTTCTTTGTCTTACTGACATACTGCGGCTGTCCTCAAGATGTCAGGAAAAAAACTGTGGAATCCGCGATAAAATAGTGTCCAAGTGTCCTAGATTCAAATCCAGCCTTTGTGGGCTAATCTTAAGTATTGCAAAATCTTATTATGTTGATAAAGCTATTAATATGTTTGCCCTTATTATCTTTTTGTGTTTGGTTTTTTTTTATTATGTGGGGACGGATAGAATATTTTTTCTTTCTTTCTTTCATAGTATTTCTTGTATTCTGATAGGAAAAAAAAGAGTGTTGAGCGGGTACCTGTTTAACATTACGCATATTGTCGCTTTTATTGTTTTAAACTACCCTACCGGCCAATGATATTACATAATCAAGTCTCTAATGATGTTACGATTGTGTTACGTAAACAGTTTTTACTTACTTATCTCGGTGGTAGTAAATTGATAATAAAACTAAATGTTATTCTGTATTCTCATGTAAGTGGCTTTATTGTCTTTTTGGGAATAAATGATTTCAACCTTATTTATAACACTACCTGATCACTGACATTGTTTATCACTTATATTCCAATAAAAAATCCACAGTTACAGTACCCTTTCTGCTTACTTTTCTAACTGCAGATAGGATTGTGACATTGTGTTTATTAGTTGATTTTCTGCCGTGTAAGTATATGGTATTCAAATAAAATCTTACAGAAACTGGATATACCTATTGTTGGCGACGCGTGAAACTAGTATATTTTTTATATAAGTTTTTATCTTATCCTGGCTCCTACACCTATGATGGAACACAATACTTAGGTATTTAAATTTTTGTGATTTAAATTTCTTGTTTTGAATCTTGCAACTTTTTAATTTCTCCTGTAAATGAGCAAGTTGTGACATCATCTACAACAATAACGTATTCGTCTATAAAATCACAAAACTCAGAACCCTCAGACAGGACCTAAAGCCATTAATATTTTAGACGAAATTGTATGCAAACAAAGCCCTGAGAAAACTTGTTTGCATATTCATTAATATCACATTGTTTTCTAAAACGTAATATAGCTTAGGGTGTGTTAAACCTTTAGCGTTAAATTTATTAAATTTTGTGATGACAACGTGTGTGATGGCTATATTGATAATATCATGCGTGACGATGCTTTTGTACCCATGCCCAAGCTTCAGCAGAGGAATTTAGTCCCTTATAATTGAAAGCATTCATGCGATTCTTTGTCCTTTGATAGAGAATTTCGGATCTATGAAAAGGATGGGTATGGAATAGGCGGGTCGTTTAGCAAAAATGCTTTTTATACTTGATTTTCATTAATACGATGTAATTTTGAAAATTTAAGCAACAATAAGTAATCCAATATAGCAGAAAGGAGTAGAATTATGGCTACTGGCTTCCCCTCTAGCGCAATAGATTGGTAACATTATGACCTTGTGAAAACTTACGTTCGAACTACAAAACAATTTATATTAACAGGAAAATTATAACGCCAAGGACCCACTAGTCCACTATTCCGTTTCTCATTTGTTTAGTTTCACTATGCACAAGTACAGTGCAGATAAAGCCTTGTAGTGCAGAGCCTACAGCCTTGTTGCCTAGTAGCCTTTTCGTAAAGGAGTTCAAATCCAAGGCACGTACCGCTGACTTTTCGAAGTCATGTGCGTATTAATACTTAATTATCACGCGGTAAACACTGTGAGGAAACCTGCATGCTTGTTGAGATTTTCTCGATGGCGTGTTATGTCTGCCAACCCGCAGTAGGCTAGCGTGGCGGACTACAGCCTAATCCCCGTCATTCTGAGAGGAGACCCGTGCCCCGCAGTGGGACAATATATGGGTTGATGATGATGCACAAGTACGCCATTATTATTCAGTGGGTCGTATTTTACCAACTCCGAATAAGTTACCATTAAATTACTCGGCAGTTTATTTCATACAAATACTGCTTATGTTTTAAAATTTATGTATTTGTAGAGATGCCGCTATTCAGACATGGTGAAATACGGTCTTAATGCTCTTTAATGGATTGTCTTAATTATTCTCCCAGTGTGCACAAAATGTCTAAAGCACTTTAAAAGTTTTCAAATGTTTCTCCGTATTTCAATACTCAATGACACCTCCAAAGTTTCAAAGTATTTACATTTCTATAGAAAATTTCTGAGACCATTTTCCATGTCAACGAAAACTACGGTCTTTCATTGCGTTTGAAAGCCAGCGCTTAAAAGACGTAGTCTTAGAAAGGCTGAAAATGACTTGAAGAAACTGACGTAGTTGTAAGTCATGGGTTAGTGAATCCTGCTTAAGTCGTATTTATTCCTAATTTGTGGTTTTCTTCTCTCTCTTGTATGTGAATGGAAAGTTTTGTGTTGATTATGATGTTAGACTTCGAACGTTCTTTCATTCTTTCTTATGACATCTTTTGCAAAATATTCTCGTAGGTACAAAAAGCACTTCTCTTTTGATTCTGAAATTCAAATTTACTTTTTATGGCTGATACAGAATTCGTTTTTTTTTATGAAATTTATTGACGAATTTTTATTTATCACCAAATATTCACGGTTCATGGCTGCATCAAATTTTATACGGATGAATGATTTGTGTTTTTAACTTTCCGTATTTGATAAAAATATACAGTGACTTGATAAAATATAAAAAACCGTATACCGTAACCAGTTAAATCAAAAACTAACACAAACACTTAACTAAACCGTCGTGTAACAAAATCAAGCTATTTTCCGATAGCATTTACTGCTGAGACATTTTAGTAAACAAATGATCAAAAATGGTCTCTTGAACCTTACACATAGAATTTAATTTAGCTTGACTAACGCTCCATCTCTGCAAGACTTCGACCAATAAAAAGTGTCCTACAGCAAAGTTGAAATGATAAGGTATAACTGGGCACACAAGTGCCGTTAACAGCCGCGTAAACATTGGCGACTGCAAAAGTTTTTTCGGAGCCAAGATTTTGCAAGGGCAGTAAAAATAAAATAGGTACCTTTTAGTATAACGATTTTAATATAAAATGAACAAAAAAGTAAATATTGAAGGTCCGCAAAATCGTCTGAACTTAGATAATAAAAAATAATGGAACATTATTTGAGACGAAAATATTGTCGTTCCTAATGAGATCCGTTTGTAGCTCTAAAAAATTCATTGAAGCTGATTTAACTAAAAAAGCTTCGAATTTTATTATTGAATTCCAATTATTTAATGGGATATTGGCAGAATTTGTAGAAAAGTAAGATTTTTTGAAGAAGTTGATCGTTACTTCATTTTAATTTTAATTCATTAGTAATTTAATTTTCATAATTACATATGTAAAATTTCAGTGAATGATCTTAGTGTATAAACAGACAAAGCGATAGCTTTGATTGACTGATCACAAAAAACACATTAAAAAATCCTACCACCAAACCAGAAATATTTAAAAAAACTTACACTGATTGGATAGAATAGGGTCGAGGGAACCTTCGACACCTTAAATGAGTAAGGAGGCGAGTTAGGAAAGTTTAAAGGCTTTTATTTGCGATGGCTATTTTTTGGTCTCGAAGTGACTGGTATCACGCATTCCAATACAATGTACAATTTTTAGAGGATAGTTGAGAACGTCAACCCATAGAAGAAGAAGAAGTAAATAAATAGCCTAGTATTTTTATACAGTATACCAAGCATGATAAATATGGTAATGATGCCGAGGATGATTAATGCGAAAGAAAGCTGTAATAGACATGAAAATGGAAGCTTCTTAGCTGGGATGATGATTTATTGTATAACTTGAGAAGAGACTATAACCAATAGTAGACTCACTATGTGACTGAATGAATATGGTGAAACAGATAAAGTATGTTTCTATTTATTTATTTATTTATTCTTTATGCACCGTTGGTACAAAGGCGGTCTTAATGCCATTAGGTATTTTCTGCCAGACAACCTTAGGGTGATGCAGAGATAAATATTGCAGTAGTGCACTCATAAAACAAAGAGATACTAAAATTCTAAACTTAATTATATGATAAATATTAAATATATCTACATACAATACATAAAATAAATAAATATATAACACATATATAAATATATATATAAATATAAAATATGCAGATGGGTCAATTCACGACGATGAATCAGCCAAAATACTGTCAAAAAGATATTTTCGCAGCTTATTTTTAAAAGACAGACGAGTGTTTGCGATCCTGATTTCAGATGGGAGAGCATTCCATAATAAAATAGCTTGGACAAAGAAGGTAGAGTGAACGAAGTCAGAGCGGTGAGAGGGACATTGAAGGAGAAGATTATTTGAAGATCGCAAATATTTCTATGATGTACGACTCAATAGTTTTAAACGGCATATACCTGTTATAACTACAAAAGTTACTATAGATAAAGTATTATTGGTCATACAAAATAAAACAGCAAGAGCAGATTGTGGACGGAGCACTGCAGCGTCCATTTAAGCTATTGTTATAGCTGTGACCCAATTGGGACGAACGTCAGTAAACACCGACGTTCCATGAATGGTAAATATGCTACATTGACAATGGAACGGTTTGGCTCCCTGTTAACAACGAGGAAATACAGCAGAATACAAATTTTCGGCAACCATTCAAATCGATATTTTAGAGCAATTTTAACTAAGAAAGAAATTTTACTTTTGAACCTTTAAATGAGACCAATTTTGGAGTCAGTTGATAATATTTAATACTTAATCATTGTTTCGATTTTATTTTAAAATATAAATGGTAGACTGCTAAAGTATTTTAACAAACAGTTAACAAGCTTCAAAGAAACGAAAAAGATAAACTGATCGAAATTGCCGTCGTTCTCTTGTCACGAATAATTTATGGTCCTGTTGTATTTTAAATAAGAAAAAAAAACGACAAATTAATGACTTCTCGTCCTAGCTTCCGTTTTCTAATTGCCCTTCAAAAGTTTGACTTTCTCTGCAGGTATTCAAAACGATAACAAAGGTAAATATATCTATACTATTATTATCTCAGGAACTTAATATTATAAAGCTGAAGAGTTTGTTTGTTTGCTTGCTTGAACGCACTAATCTCAGTATCAACGGGTCCGATTTGAAGAATTCTATCAGTGTTAGTTAGCCCATTTATCGAGAAAGGCTATAGTTTATATATCATCACGCTAAGACCAATCGGAGCGGAGCATAAATGAAAAATGTTGCAAAAACGGGAAAAACTTAAATGCAGAAAAGCCAAGAAACCACGCGGGCGTAGCCGTGGGCGGAAAGCTAGTTTAATATATTTGCATATCCTTGTATTATTTGTAACGTAGGACATTCCATAGCACATAATTACGTCAGTATTCATCGAAGGGTTAGGCAGAGGTTTATTAATGTACACCCACATTTCGCCTGTATGTTTAGGTCTCATGGAAATTTATTAATTGGTTGTAATCTTTTTGAAGGCAAAAATGTCATAAGTATTAAAACAACGTTTTGTAATAACAAACATAAAATATACCTTAAGAGATTTCGGATGGAACGGTCCTTTAATTAAAGTAATCTTCTTATAATATTTTAAGGGGTCCTTAATAATTATCTTGTGTATTTCTGAGTAAATATTATATGTTTATAATATTAAATAAAAACTTAAAATACTTCCAAAATAATTTCTGGGTACAATTGCAGTGCGAATGTCTATTCGATGATATAAATAAAGATCACGACTTGAAACTAAAGAAAGATTGTTTATTTCGACAAATTAACAAGAATAACATATTCATATCAGTCTGTTTCAACTATCGACATGAATAAAATGTCAACATTATATTCATGTCGATAATTTGCTTTTATTTTATAATTACTGTTGAAACTGTTGAGAAAACAAAAAAGAGGCCTAAAGATTTAGTATGAAAGATTAAGTAAGGAAAACAAATTGGGATTTAGAAGTACACACGAGAAAAATAAAATATCACTAGATCCATCTATTTATAATAACAAAGTGTTTGCTCGTTGGTATAAATAACAGACTGTAAACCAATCTGGACTCCATGTGATAATCTAATGTAATGTTTTTTATAATTGCAGTAGGTAGTTCCTATGCACACATTGGACCTAAAATGCTTCCTAGCGGGACCCTTACGCCTAAATCTTTCTTTAGCTGGTACAAGTAATAAACTGACTTGCAAATGTTATTAGGTATAATAATTCTGACATGTCATGAATAATAAGTGAATGAATTATGAGGACATACATTGTATGATTACATTAAAATTAAATATTATTTTTCTTTTGTAATAGTACCCGCTGGCGCAATAAAGTGAAGTTTTACGTGCGTATGTTATTTCATTTTAACGTAAAATATTGAATTGCCCTCTCGGGTGAAATACTTGGATGGGAAAATGGTAATGATTATTTAGGTCAGAATAATCAAATACCTTTTAATTAAACAACCAGGTAAAACGAATGGAGTATAATAATTAAATTTTAACATAAAAAGGTCGGTCATTATGTTGAACATTTGAGCTTATTACCCTAAAATAATTCATTTAATCACTGTAGAATTTTTACAATATTTCATATTAAGGTCTGTTTTCATCAAGAGAAAGCGTGAACCTTAGTAAATCAACAGTACTTAGTAATGCATACTATATTGTTAGTTACAAGACTTGAAATGCTTATTGAAATCTCTTAAAGTGAATTCATATTGATTTAAAATATCGTCACTTAAACCGTCTACAAAACCCAGAACCTTTTATATCCTTCTCCTAAAATAATAAAATATACTCAACCGCAAATTCTTCTTCATAAAGAACAGGATTGACAATCCAGTATATTTTGTCCATGATTCATGCTTCCTCATCACATAAATCGTCAATTTTTTGTCTTATCCCCTCATAAACTGCGGCCGTATACAATTTATCTCTTTCACTATACTACATTTGAAGAGGGATGCCACTATTTATATAAGACTGAAAGAGTAGTAGAGTACCTACAGTTGATTTCCCAGAGATGATCGTATAAAAATGTAACGTTGAGATGAATAAAGTAAATTATTGAGTTGTAGTATTTTTATGGATTTAGGTAAAAATGGGAAGACTAACGATGGCCATAGGACTCCTGATGCTTTCCATTGCAATTAGGACGACAGCATTAAAAATCTAACGGTTTACAGGACGAACCAGTATGCTCACCTTTTTTCCAAAATGAGTTTCTCTATACCAATGCTTATGAAATTATGTGCCTATTTGGATTTTGAGTAGTGCCGGGGATCATACGAATGCCAACTAGTTGGAGTAGTTTCAAAATGAACTCACTTTTTTTTTTAATAAAAAAAATAAAAAACTTCTAAAGACTGAAATCTTTATAAAATTATTCACGTGAAATAGGTATGAAGCTTTACGTAAAGCATTTCAATGCGTCTCCAACCACTAGTGACCTTGGAGTGAGCTCCAATTGAGAATATCATCTGAGGCCTATCACTGATCATTCAATGCCAAGTTTCAAGCCAAAGAACATTCTTTCGATATTTTTGTGTAGACGGAAAGTTTGGAATCAAAACTTTTGACCTTTGCGAATACCTATTCTACTGAATGTTTGTGGTCCTTCAACAAGACCCTCTGGTCTTAAATTAAAAAGTACTACAATAATAAGAAATTAATTGGTCACTTATTAAACGAAAATTGGTACAATTCTCCCCTTCTAGCTCGCTTTTGAAAACGTTACATTTTTGGTAATTTACGCCCGGCTCACCGCCATGAGCTAAGGTTCCACTTTTTAGGTCAGCTCACTGCACGGCATTCGTGTGACATTTGTGTCTTGCCCTGGCAACTAGAATCACCATAAACTCTTCATGCCACTGGTCAGCTTTAATGTAGGTGCCAGATGACCAACGGATCTTAAGCCGCAGGCTTGCTTGACCTTATCGCCGAAAACGTGTACCAAGTCGTACCGCATGGTGCACTTTTCATGAAGCTCTTCAAACGTTATCTTAAACGTGTTTCCATCCTCAACGCTGGCATATTTTGGAGTCTTCAGTGTCGTCAAGATCATCTAAACTTTCGTATTCAACTCGAACATTCCTGACAAAGCATCGTTAACAAGGCACAAGGCCCTTCGTAGGATGCCATCGTAGGGTCAGTGCTATCGAGTCTTTGCTAGATTCTTGACGCAAAGCCGATAGCGAGCCATCAGTCATCAAAACGAAAGGCTCGGGTGCAATGTAATATCTGCATAATTATTTGATGGCAAATAACAACCCCTAATTGCGAGGCGAGTGTGGAAAATTATTTCAAGACGATGTATGTGTATGTTATGCTTATTTTGTCGTCATCATAATTATGTATAAAAATATATATTTACTTCTAGATTTTCGTAGTAACTGAGTAATATTATTTTACCATCCCTTCCGATTACTATTCAGGGCTACCTCAATATAGTACGTCACATTTCTCGTAACGTTCTACCCTATATAAAACATAATATCATTTGACGCATTACATTATAACAAAACTTTATTTTTTCTCGTTACATTCAAGCGTTATATTTTACAACCAGTACGAAATGTTATGGCTTGGGACGATGTTTGGGAGCCTATCCAATTTACTTTTAAAGGAATGGAAAAGAAAAATTGCCATTAAAAATAATACGTTTGTTATAACTTTGTTTAGAAAATGTTTTGAAATATCAGTCATATAGATGTACCTAGTATTGTAAAATAGCATTTTTTTAGCGCAGGTTTCACGTTAAGTTTTATTCAAAAGGTCTTAGAATCAAATAACATGCTAAAAGTAGAGCTTCAATATTTTTGTAAATTTAATTTGCTTCTAATTTATGTTTTACTGAAATTAAATGTGTGAATGAAATGAAAAATGAAATACCCCAAGTTGTTGTTGAGAAACACGGTGTATTTAGTTGTACTCCATAAGAAAGGAGGATCTATATCATTGTGTTGAGGAAAATACTTTTGGATCGTCTGCCGCCTGAAAAGGTGGTACGATATGTCGGACTTGTGCCGACTGAAAACTGCATTTGCTTTCCCTTATCTTAATGGTTAAGTCACAGCCATGGGATTCCTGATGTTCGCCACGACCATTGGATCAGTTTGTGGGCCAGCGTAGAGCAAAGACGCTTGTATGGCTATCACGCACGAAATTTTGTCTTGCAACCTATCGGATTATTCAAGGTGCATGTGTATATGGGCTTGACAAAGAATTTCGATAGCACGATTCGCTTCGTGGTTTGTTAGCTAATTATCAATTACTTGTTTACGTTACTTTAGCGTTTCTTTTACGTAACGCGATTATGTCTCTACATCAGCTATATAGGAGGAAATGTTATTGAGGTCAATGTTCTTTTAAGAACAAAATCATTTCTAATCCCAATATACATTAAAGACGAAAAGAAGGTATTAAGGAAAATTCTGTGTAAATTAAATTCTTAAGGACCCTTTTTCGTTGTTGTTTTCCTTCTATCCTATTACAGGATAATATAAAAACCATTGCTTCGTCATTCAGCTAAAATATTCTTGTTTTTATTTTATTCTAAATGTTGGTACACGTTTTTATTTCCTGTGCTATTTTCCCTTATAAAGCTTCATTCGTATGACTATGGAGTTATATCTTTTTTTATATAAAAATTTCTTAAGTGTACATGTGATGATTTTTTCTATTCCATTCCTTGTCTCAAAGAATTTTAAAAGAAATATCATCACATCTGTATCCCCAAGTATACGATAAAACGTTGAGCGAATTTTGTCAATTTCCTACTAAATAAGCCTAATAATATTGTTAGACCTGACCTAACCGACCTAATAAAATCAGAACCTCACGCTCCGCAGAAAGGCAATTATTAACCAATGGGATAGCTCGTAGGTTTTATACTAGCATTCTAATTTATACACGGTGATAGCCTAGTAATTATGGCTATTATTAGACTGCCAAGGCATAGATTTCGATTTGAAATTGGAATCTAAGGCATGCATCTCTAGCTTCCACAAACATCGTAAGGAAACTTGCATGCCTAAGAAATTTTCGTGGCGGTATTTGAAGTCTAACAATCTGCTTATTGTAGGAGGAGACCGGCGCGGCGCCCAGCAAGGACTGTAAATTGATAATTGACAATGCCTTTTAGGCGAATCGTGTAAAATATAAATTATTTTGCGACAAAATGAAGTCGCACCTACCGTCTGCTTATTCATATTTCACATTTCGCGACGTTTACTCTCTTCTCATTTACATTTACTTTTACATTTTACCTTTTATTTTTTACAACGTAATAAGACTTTCCTTTGTTAAAAATTTCAGATGTAATATTATAATCTTCTAAGCGTAGGTCCATTCTATTGTTACTTTTTGAAATTATGTATTCGGTGCAAAGGTGACCCTCTGTTTGTTGAGAAATCTGTTCCTTTATGATTTGCGAGGCTTTCTGCTTTTCCAAATTTGTAACTTATTTTTGCTTGATAAATAATTGCTTGATAATTATAATTTTCTAAAACAACGATGAATACCTAATGCAACTTTGTTTTTTTTTTGAGTTCTTTACTTTATAGTTCATTTACGAACTATTAAGTCTCAATATTCTGTCATTTTATAGGCAACACTGCCGCCCTTCTAACGGGAATACGATGTAGCACATTAGTGACTTAGCGACAGAATATTTGACAAACTAGTGATAGCACCTCAGGCGTCCTCCAACAATGGAGTCCCAACATCATAACTATTTTCATTTTCTTTGTTTCTATTATCAAATTTATGTTATATTAAAGCGAAATACGACAAATTCACTAGCTGATCACGAACTCTCAAAAATTATCGACCACAAACTTGATATTTGGCATAAAGGTTGCTAAGAAAGGAACTGTGAAAATTTCCACGGGATTTTCAAAAATTGGATCAGTGCGGATAGCAATGTAAGTCACACACAGCTAGACACTTTTTAGAGATCCATTAAAAGGTTTAATCTCTTTCTTCCAAATCCCTAGATTGTTCAAGACGAAATATATAGGAATTGATCTTCCAGTGCCAGGAGGTAGTTTTTGAATAAAATTTACACGTGCTACGAGTAGATAGCTGCCTATACACGTGGCTAGGCTCTAGAGCTGGCACGTGTAACGATTCAAGCTCTCTTTATATCTTTGATGCGCGTAAATGTCCTATTACTTTAAAATAAGAACCATAAAGGGATACTTTAAGCTATATATTACTTGCACAGCTTATTTAATTATATCTAGGAAGTTTTTTGTGATATTATTTTAATATTCATTATTATATTATTATTATAATATTATTTTGCAAAGCATAATAGATTCTGTAAGTACTTTTAAATTAATGTGTATTGTAACTGATGCTACGGAACCACTATTAATTTCCCACCAATTGCGTTCTCTTACAGAACGCAACTGTTTACTTATATTACATTTCGGAGTTCCCAAAGGACATCTGCCATAGCTTGCACTTCTCCAGCGGGGCGTCCAACGGTATCGCCTTGGCATTCTGCCATGCCGTAACCATATTATGCGACATCACGTATCCAGATGGCGTGCCAGTTTGTTGCCACCCCAGGAACTGTATCACTGAGATTTCTTGGAGTATTTCCTTTAGCGCTGCCATTTCTTATTTCGAATACTGTGGTTACTGTTTGTATGGCGGCTTTTAGTGTTCCGTTTCTTTGTTGTTGTTGTTCGGATATTGAAATATAAAATGACGAAATTTATTGCAGTTTATTAAATGTTCCAGAAATCGGTTAATGAATGGGTCGCGGATCCGTTTCTTGGTTCACAGTACAAAGGTACCTACCGCATAGGATGCCCCACAGAACAGTTAAATTACCTGTTCTGTGGGATGCACGACAAACTATAGTGAGGGCAATGTCCTATTCTATTAAAATATCTTCAAATTTTTTATTTGGATTCAAAATAGTCTTATTTCAATATCAACGTCTTAATACACGTCTTTCGTTCTCAATTCTTAATTCCCTATTACATGGGACCTAAACATACCGGCGAAGTATGGGTGTATATAAGTAGTACACCTTGCCTAGCCCTTTGGGGAATACAATACAGGCGTGATGGTATGATGATCTTGGGTTTTAGTATCAACTCTCTGTTTATGTTTATCTACTAAGTGATCTGGAGTGGAAATAATTATGGTAATGTATGCTGTATTACAATACTAATTTCCAGCTAGTTGATAATATAGGTGTTATGCTTGGAACACGTGAGGCAATACGTGGATTGTGGTTTGGTAGATGTATTTAGGTCATATTAAATTCTACTTGCCTTCCTAACTGCATCTGAGTACAGAGAAATTCGGCTTTAATATAATTGAGGTAATATAAGGTGAATAAATACGTGGTTTATTAATATTATATTTTATTTGTTACAGGTAAGAACAAGAAGAAAGAATATCATCTTTAAGGTCCACAATTTGGTGGTGGTGTCATCTAGTATAGTAATTCTACCTTTAATAATAGGTAGATAAGATAACATCACGAAACAGTCCCTACACACCATTCCTCATAAGAAGAACAAAAGTTCATTCAACTGTAAGCAAAAAAAGAAATGTAAAAAGCCACGATTGCAGTACATATGCTTTAAAAGAACCCACGCAAAGGACTCTCGGTGTTCAGCCCAGAGCTACACATCAGGTTTTTGTGCATTATAAAGAAGTAGATGCGGTTGTTTCAATTGTTTCGAATTTAGGTACTCATAACATGAAATTTTATTGATTAGCAGAGTGATCTGGATGTTAAGATCCGACGGAGTGTAAATATAAAAATGGATTGGAATGAAGGGAAGGGAACAGTACCATAGATGTTGGTCGATTAACGTTAGCAAAAGCATTCCCAGAATATAACAGAATGTATTTATTGCTCCTTGTATAAATATAATATGTATTACATAAGTTTTTTTCAAGACATTGGATGTGAATAATGTACCTGATATATTTATAATTACTATCAATATTTATAATCAATAAAATAAATGTTATACATATTTATAACATTAAAACATTTATATTGCTTAAATCATTTAAAATAACAAAAAACCTTTTGAATAAGCCGTATCTTTAACATCTTTACAGAAAAGTTCTTTTAATTTTAAAGGTGGGTTTCTATAGGCCCACAGGGTAAGTGTCTTGTATTTATTATGTACACCATCCATGTTTTTGTAATTTACTCATCTAAAGCACTTGCAGCTTATTAATCATATTAGTTATGTTTACTCATAATGGAGATATACAGTGACAAATTATAAAATGTATAGTTAATATTGTAACATAAGTTATTTAAAAATATCCTTCATAGCAACTAAATTAATTCGTTGGCATGTCTACTAAGCTTGAGCTGAAATCTAACACCATACAAATCTTCACCAAAGCGTAATTAGTTACGACCTACACCATACAAATCTTCACCAAAGCGTAATTATGTAGTTACAACCTATGACCTACGACGACGATACCTCGTAATTTTTTTACAAGTTAATGTTTGTAATATATAAATTTATGTAATGCCCTATCTGCACCTTCCGTGATCCCTGTTGGGCTCAGCTATTGGACCGGCAGTATCTCGCCGGGAGCTGCCTTTGAAGAAAGTGCCGACTGAAAAAAGACTTTGAAAGTAAAAAGCCTGAACTCATGTAAAAGGCGCTCTGTTACGCCAATATTTCAAACTTTTACTTTACTTTCGTATTTTTACTTATGCTGTTGCGAAATAGACTCGTTTGTACGACTATAATATGTCGAAATTGTTTCATAAAATTCTTGTTGTTTTGATACAAATAGGTTTCGTGTATCTTCGCAGTGTAGTTATCGTATATTTTTCCTGTGTGTTTTCCAATGGGAAATTGTGTGGAGAAAAATACTTAAATTTTATGCTGCAAAGTACTTTGTAGGTCAAACCATCTAGGTCACTAACGGCAAATTTATTATATTTGCGTTTAAAATGGCATATACGTATGGAATTCCGTAATTATTTGATTATATGAGAAAATTGCTGTTGTTATAACGCATAATAATACCTAAATAATGATGGTGTTTAGTATAAGAGCGTGAGAAATCATCCGATATGAGGGTTTGTAGACCTTTTTTCTAAGTACAGGTATTAAGAAGACTACATTTGCCGTTTTTGGTTATTTAAGACATAATAATAGTAAAAAAAAAATATAATGTCTTTAAATGAGATTCCTAAAAAAAAGACGAAGTTACTAATTCTCTCAAAAAAATAACAACACATAAAATATTTTCTTCGCTCGTAGCTCCTGTTGATATAATACTAAAAGATTAATCCCACTTGCCATTAACATTTTGTTAAACGATAAAATCTTTCTAAAAAATGAAAAAGCAAATTTTACAAAAACAAATGCAAATCTTAATTAAACAATTTTCGTTTAAAATATGCAATTGTTTCAGAATAACCACATTAATTTTACTTTGAATTAACAATTTATAACTTTGACTTTAGAATAAAGTGGTCACACACAAAGGTCACTGCAATGTGGATATACTAAGCTTATTTTCCTTTAGAAAATGAATACATAAATGTACGTACATTCACCCCGTTTGGGAAAAGTTCAACTACCCATCAAAAGATACTCTTTTATAACTTTAAGTGACAAGCTAAAAGCGATTATGGCCCTTGACATCTAATTTACGGAATATTTTGCTAATTTGTGAATACAAATACAATCTTCTTCTTCTTCAAGTGTCGCTGCAGTTAATGCAGGTTGGCAGTCAGCTCCGCTTTATCCTGTCCCGAGCAATGCGAAAGAGTTCAACGGCACTCCGAATTCCGGTCCATTCCCTGATGTTCCTCAACCAAGACTTTTTTCTGCGCCCGGGCTTCCTTTTTCCGGCAACTTTTCCCATCATAATAAGTTGCAGGAGCTCATATCTGTCGTGCCTAAGCACATGCCCCAGGTATACAACTTTGCGCTGTTTAATGGTTTTCAAATGTTTCAATTCTAGTGCACCCGACGTAGTACTTCCTCGTTGGTTACTTTTTGTGTCCAGGATATAGAGACATTCTGCAAGTCATTGCAGGACGTTTCGACTGCCCCATTCGAAAACATTGGGTGAGGGTAGTGAATGGATTTTTATAATAATAATAATAATATACATGCTGATATGTACTAACAATAATAACATAATTATAAGCTAATATTGTATCTAACATATTAACAAGATATGGATTTATAATTATCTGAAATAAATTATTCTATTCTATTCTATTCTATAGACATCATCCGTCTGTAGTCCCACATTTCGAAAGCTTCTATTCGTTTCCTGAGATCTTCCTTTATAGTCCAAGCCTCACATCCGTAAAGAAGTATAGGCCAGATGTAACACTGAAGCAGGCGAACCCGAAGTGAGATTTTGAGATTTCGATTGCAGAGTACCTTTTTCATTTTTCCAAAGCGCGAGTACCTTTTTCATTTTTCCAAAGCGCGCGATTTCAATTCGTGTTTTGATCCCGGTTCCCGCTATCCCAGTTTTGTATAAACCAGGTTCCGAGGTACTTGTATTTCTTCACCTGCTCCAGCTTTTGGCCTGCCACGAATATGCTTGGTTGGAGATTTGGATCATTAGAAATACAATATAATTATATAATTTTTTGCTTATTTTTATCATGTTGTATTTTTGTAGAGAATTCTCAGTAGCAGCTTAGAGTTTGGATTCGTATCCGATTAATGGTAAAAGGCTCGCGTCTATTACATGGATCTAGTATATACCGGCAAACTGTGTATCCACATCAGTATCCACTTCTCTGCTGAACCTTTAGGCACAGCATTTTTTTAAGTTGTCTGTGGAGTACTTAACCTTTCATCATAGAACATCATGAAACACCGACATAATTAAATATGGTATCTAGTGTACCATATTTATTATGAAAGGAATTCATAGCAAAAGCCGTAAAAAATCGAATATGAATTGAATTCACTCCTATTGAATAAGAAAATTTATCAGATGAAGGAGAAAATAACAGGAGAACTATTTCCAACTTATCTAAAAACTATTCACAGCTTTGAGTTCACAGGTTAGTCTTTAAAAAGCCTCTATAAAGACCCTTATATCTAAAATGTGTATTGTCTTGTTTCGACACGTACCTATTATTTTGTGTCAGGTAAAAGAAGACAAAACATATTATAGCTACAGGAAATTTGTTGGACTTTTGTCATTTTTATGAATAAGACTGGTTGTTTTTAGCACGTCACAGTGTCGGCAATATGATAGTCGAAGAATGCATTGACGACTTCTCACCACGGGCATTCGAAAATTTTGTTACAACTTGAAAACTTTTGGCAACAAAGTCAGACAGTTTTGCAGATGGATCGATCTGCGATGCAGCCATTGAAACGTGACCTCTTCCTTCATAGAAGCGAAAACCATGTACCGTAATGTATCGTAGATCAAATTATAACGAGCACGAGTCCGTCTAGATTAAACTTGATATACGATGCAGTGCACGGACTTGGGCAATTATAGGTTATTGATGTTCTAGTTGGCATTGCTTGCTTAGCTGTTGATGGATTGAGGGAATCGGTGAACTCTGATAAATTATCTTTTAACGTAAAACCGCCTTCAAACTGTAATAAAAATAATGTTAGTCCAAAACAGTTTCGGAATTTGGTGCCTTTAATTTATTTGGATCTTTTGTTTTCACCACCGACTTCCAAAACTCTATCCGAATCATTATTGTTTTTATGGTTCGAAGGCGGTTTAACTACAAAACTTGTTTCACTTTGTGTTCAAGTCTTACTTAAAGCCGACCTAAATATAAATGCCTAGGATGATGATGCACAAACTGTATTATTGAAGATCCCTTCCAGTGGTACAAGCACATCAGTCGAGTGCAACGCACACTGAACACCAATCAATGGAGTCTCCATTACGATACGTATCTCCATACGATGCAATTATGTAACAGTATGATCGCTTGTCATCATCGTAAACTTTATTGTGATTGAATATTTAAGTTTACTTACCACTCTTACGTATCATATAAGTTAAAAAAATATTATTTTCCAATTCTGATCTTTCGCTATATCAAAGAACCTAACTTAAAAACATTAGTAGGAGTTTTGATAACTGCGAGATTTCATTTAACACGATTATTGTCCATAATTTATTGTATCAAGACAATGCTGTCTGCGATTTCTCTTATAACTTGAACCGCTCTTATTTCTGGACGAAACCATATATTTATTTCATTCAATCTCCTTGGCTAAACAATATAGCGTTGAATTGAAACTCAGCTGGTGTGAAACGTGGTCTAGAAAATCGTAAGATTGAACGTTTTCTATCTAATCGAAATGATTTTATATTTGTATTGGAGACTCATCCTCTTTGATATAGTACGTTCTAGATACAGAATTAATTTACTAGGCGAGTCATTGAACTATGTGTAGTTAGATGCAAATTATTTATATAGTATAGTCGTGATATGAATTGAAACAGAGGCCAGTAAATTAAAATTTTCGTAATAAATGCGTATTGATAATGAATATTATAATAAATACGATTAAACGGTGAAAAACTATTCTGCGAGGAATCCTACTTTGTCGACGGCTGCTGCGTTTGAAGTCTGCCAACTCGCGAGTTAGATTATATTTAACTTACAAAACTAATAGATTACGATAGAAAGGATCTAAACATCATAAGATGATACGTATTAAATATATACATAATAATAATAATAACTGGCAACTCTAGATGACAGCAGCTCAAAATTTTTTTCTCATTCCATTTATTACATATTGCATAAATTCCAGTGCATAATTTCACCCAAAATATCAATACAGTTATCACCTACGTGTAATTATTCCATTAATTAAGAATGTTTAAATAAAAAGAACTAAAAATGAAGAAAATCAAGCATAAATACAGACAACACAGCAAATGTAGCAAATGTCACATTTTGGAAATGCTACACGACAAAAATCCGCCGTTCCAGCCTGGCACCGCAGGATTGAGCAGCGTGTCGAGGGGACCAGGGTGCTCATCGGAAAACTATACTACTTTAGGGAGGGCAATACTCGACCTAGAGTGATGCGCTTTGTAAGGCGGGCATTCTCGGGGACTGGAATCCGTCCTCAAGAATATATGCCCCGTGTCACGGAGCGCATTGTCTTCCTGAAGCGGAAGGCATGAGCAAGCCGTATACAAAAGTATAGGCGACGGGTTGAGCGGTATACCCAGAATCGCATGTTCCAGAGCGATCAAAGGTGTGTATAGAGCTTGGGAGTGACCTGACTAAACTGTGGTTGATGATGCCACTAGTACATTCTGGCACAACATCTGGTCGGTGCCCGTCTGCCACACTAAGGCTGAAGTGATGCGCGATGTTGAGCGCGTGTGTGACGCCATACCGGAGATGGAGGCAGTTGTAATTACTGCCTCAGATGTAGCCAGTGCAGCCCGTTCGGTACCGAACTCGAAATCACCGGGGCCGGAGGGACTGCACAATTTCTGGCTTAAATGGCTACAAAGCTCACACGCGTGCTTGGCATCGCAATCCCAGTCGGCCTTAGAGTCTGGGTCGCTACCACAGTTCCTTACAACGGGAATCACCCACCTGCTCCATAAGTCAGGAGATGCCGCGGAACCCAAAAATTATAGACCGATCACATGTTTACCGACGGTCTATAAACTTCTTACATTCATTTTGAGATACAACTTTACGCACCTTCTTGGTGTCATGTATGGGGCAGTCAGTGGAGAACTTTCCTTCGCTATCCAGGATGTAGGCAAATCCAAGGGAACGACGAACCTATTTAAATTAAGCGGGGAATATTCCCCGCTTAATCCGCAATTAAATCCGCAACGGATAGCCCAGCCCAATAATACCCTTATCCCAATTATATTTTTAAATGTTTTTATTTTATCTTCTGTTTTTTATAAAAAAATAAAATAATATGCTTTAAGGTGGAATAAATGGAATAATAATAATAGTTCCCCATGACGGTGTATTTCTATTTCTTTATATTTCTAAATGTTTTTTGTTTCAATATAATATGTATTTTATATTAATGTAGGTAAAAAAAATTGTTTAGGAATATAAAAAAATATGTGTTTAAACGAATAAAGGATAATAATAGATGTATTACCGATGTTTGATGTATTACCGCAAAGGCTACTGGAAGAGTGGGTCGCATATCGTGAACACTTAACAAAACTTACCAATTTTCGATTGTCTCGATGGATGAAATGTAGAATAATAATCGTTTGGTGGAACTCCATGAGTTTTGTGATGCTTCCAATGTTGCTTATGGTGCTGTAGCATACCTCCGTGTGGTTACTTTTGTAGGTGATATTAAAGTCAGTCTAATATTGGCTAAGACAAGAAGCCACAAATTTAGTACACGTGGTTTCTTTCTCTGGGGCCCTAACCACCGGTGGCTTGAACCTTGCTCCCAAAGCCGGTGGGTTACTATTTCTTATATTTTTAAATGTTTTTGTTTTCATTTCAGTTTTTATAAAAATATTTATAATGTAAAATAATATGAAAAAGTTAAAATAATAATAGGTTGCGCTTTAAGCAATCTATAAAAGATAGATATCGAACCATTAAACAACTGATACAAATCAATGTAGGTATTGTTTTGCTTCAAAAACTATGATGTAGAACTACCACGGCCTACGATGTCTGTGTACTCATCGTTCATTCTTAAATATCCATAAAACAATATTTACTGCCTATTATACTGAATACTGGTTCCTAAAACTAATCCATACACGATGGCCACCGCACAATGGTCCATCAGTCACAGTGATGGATAACACAAGGTGCCCCGCAATTGGCACGCGCAATGATGGATGTCCGGCTCGCAGTTCAAACACCTTTTACATAAAATTACAATGGACGTAGATTGTCACAGTTTAAAAATGTTCGCCAATATTTACTTTTTTGTAATTACATATCTGCTTCGAAATTTAGATCGCCAACGTTGGTCAAAAAGCCGCAAGCTTAAAGTGGAATTAATTAATGTCTTATATGTCTTAATGTCGGAACATGCGGCACACATGACCCAATTCCACTTCCCAATTCCACCGGCGAGCTGTGGGTAAAAATCACCACTGAGAGGAGCCCACACAACGTCAGACGGTAGGCCCAGAAGGAGATGGCGGGACGAGCTGGCCCTCTATTGGAAGGAATTAATATAAATTGGATGATCAGCCTCTGATAAATTAGAGTCGATCAGAGTTTCGTCTAAAGACGAAACAAGTAATTCATTTTCTACTGCGCCATTAATGTGCTGTTAGACAAGTTTTTTTAATGTGATTACCTACTCGGCAAACGAGCAGGCGAGCTAGGACATCTGCAATACCAAAGGAGTTGCAGATGCGTTGCCGAGCCTATTTAAGGAGGATTTATTTAAGGATTTCACATAATAGGCTATTTGACTAATCTTTTTTTATGGTCCTATAAAAAAAATAACAAATAGAGCCGAACAACAAAAACAAAATTAATATTGGTTCAAAAAATAAGGAAGTTATTAGCATTTTCATTTAATGTTAGACATAGAGCACACTATATTCGCTTGTGACGTCACAATCTGATATGCCATACAATTTTTATACTAACAATCTTTTGCGAGAAAGGGACAGAACATCTTCTTTCAATCCCCACCAAAAACTTTAAACGATTGCGTTTAACGAAATTTATAGTAGATTATTATTTTTTTAGTACGAGTATGTCATATTATAGTCGCATATTTAATTAAATTTTCAATAGGCCTGCTTTTTTAATAAATTCAACATAAGTCAACTACCCTATTAATTATTATTAAATAAGTGTCCAATGTTTGGTTTCTTGTTAGAATCTAATTATCTAAGTCTTTACTACAAGAGAAGTGGGACACAGGAGAAAATAAGGACTTGGTGTACTAAATTATGTATAACTTGGCATCCGCAATCTCATTTATTATTTGCAAAGTAGTACTCATTTCAGGGCTAAAAGTTGTTTCTAGGCTGGAAATCATGTTGTTTATGTTTTAGAAGAATGTTTTTCTAAAATATGTAACCATATATTTTATATTGAAGCGAAAAATTAAACAAAATCGGAATATTGCCGATTGCATAAAAAAGTTTTACCTATAAGATTAATTCATATAACCGTTTGACATCCTTTGATTATGGTATTTAAAATAGACAAATTTTGTTGCAATAATTATTTGCATATAAACGAATAGCATAGACAAGAAAAACGAAAAGAAAAACAAATAAAAAAAGTGTAGGGTAGGAATAAAGCCATTGTGTACTTAGGTTCAATTCAATCATTTCATTCGTTTCACTAATAAGTAGTATTTACTTATTAGTGAAACGAATGAATTCGTCTTAACCTTTTAATCAATCCTTAGATTCCTATCTACGTTATCAACGTCCAGTAGATATTTCCATGATCACATATGTAGTGATGCATGCATCATGTCTGGCGAAATGAACGTTTGATGAAAATGAATGAATTCAAGATCAAAGCGTTTTGTAAATAAGCTTTTCCAGCATAGGTTCAAAACGATATAATTGCATTAACATGCACAGTTCCAAAAATTGTTCCTATGGGCACGATCAAGAAAAAATTTGCCAAGAAGATCTTTTCAAACCATTCCCGGATTGTGTGCGGTCAGTGTTCACAAAACTTCATGACCGTAATAAATGTTAATCATACACATTCCACAACGGGTTTTACCATTTGCATACGGAAATATTTCAAGCTATGCCTCTAATTTAGTAAAATTCGCGGTATAGTTGCAATTCGGCATAATTCCCTGGCAGTAGCAGCCGTTTGGCAACCCTAGCTCGACAAAGTATTTCATCCAATTTCTGCGGTATTTCTGCACGAATTTTGGGCGCGTTATTTAAATATGAGTAATTTAATTAACACGATGAGGGCAGGTGAGTACTTACCAAAATGTATTGTTTCAGATTTAAATATCATATTATTTTGCCGTGGTTATATTGCTGTTACGTTTGCAGATGTGTGTTTGTTTATTGTTATATGAGTTCTGGACACAACATAACGTTATTAATTAGTCATAAAAATAATATTCTTCAAATAGATTTTTTAATTGAAATAGAATTAAAGCGAAAATTTTCTATCTAGCGTGCTGGCGACGCGTAACATTACACTGTCGGTGGCGACGTGTGGAACTAATATATTTTTTATATAAGTTTTTATGTAATTAACTAAAGAGGTTTAGTGTTTTATTAAAAATAAATACAGCATAAGGGAGTGAGAGCCTGGCACACAGCCACAATATGTCAGGATCAATTCTAGAAACGTTCTAGAATTGATTTGAAAATTCATTTGGAAAGGTTACTCGTTTCCGAACGATCCAGAGCCTTTCAGTGCTTCACAGCGCTTCACAGCGCTCCACAGAGAACGGCCGGTCACGGCTCGCGCTCCCTCGTTGGTTTTGGCTCGCAACCTGTGTTCCTCATTTCGATTTCCTTATCCTGGCACCTACATTCTGGTCCTTCGAGCCGGATCTGGGAATAATCTTGCTTCGTCGTCACCTATGTATCGCACGCCACCGCCGCCGCTGTCGAAAACCATGGTGGTTGGCACACGGCGCTAACAAGAACGATAAATACAATAGGTGAACACCGATGAACATGCAGGAGAAGCTGTTACAGAAGCACCAAACCCCCCGCCTACTTTAGGATCCGTATGCAGCAGGATCTCACGATCCCCGGCATCGTCTGTTAAGGCGAGGAGGGCGCGTCTCGAATTAGAAGCCGCAGAAAAGAAGGCTCAGCTTGAAAGAGATCGCATCGATAGAAAGGAACAGCTCGACATCGATCTCATTGACAAAAGGTTAACGTTAGATTTAGCCGACTTAGAAGAAAACTCCGAATCAGAGAAAGGTGAAATTAGCCACTACGACGAAAATAGTGTTGACAATTGGCTAGGAAATAGCCACCAAGAGGCGACTACACAGGGCGGTGCAGTGCTCAATAGAACGTATACAGAACCAGTAGTACAGCAGCGTCCCACAAAAGTCGCACCAGCTGGCACCGATGACATGATGCACATGCTGGCGAGCGCTTTAAAAGATTTAGCCGCTGCCACGTCTGCTAGCGCCAGTTCTACAAACCCAAATCAACCTAAATCATCTGTGCACGCCGAAAGACTTGCCTCCTTATTATGGTGACCCATTAGAATGGCTGCAAACCTGTGGTGACTAAGAAAAAGCCTTGATGGTCGTGCTATAGAAGCCGTCACAGTGTTGCTGATCGGCGCCACGTCTCCTGACGACGTGATATCTACGCTACAATAACAATTCGGAAACCCTGACGTCATAGTAAACAGGATTTTTCAAGATATTTATAAATTACGTCCTGTGACGCAAGACTATCAGAGAGATATCGTTCCCTTCTCAATTAAAATAAAAAACTGCGTGGCAGCGATTTCTGCAATAAATTGCGACGATTACCTGCAAAGCATGAACATCGTTTCCGTTTTAATGTCAAAATTACCCACAATACTCATGGCAAAGTGGACTGACTACAGTTTTTCACTTATTAGTGAAAATGTGAAACAAAGATTAGTAATATTATCAGAGTTCTTGAACGCCGAAGCGCAAAAGGTACGAAAGGTAGGAACGGCGAACCTAAAACAAAATCGCAGTCAATTTTGATTAATAATGATTGTAACAATGACAGCTGCGGATTTTGCAAAATATGAAATCATACATTATTAGACTGCAGAAAATTTAAAAAAGCGCTGCGGCACGCCCGATGGGCATATGTAAAACGCCGACGAATCTATTTTAAATGTTTATTGGCAAGTCACAATAGAGAAACCTGTCCTGCGAGTGTTTGTAACATTGAAAACTGCGGACAGCCCCACCACCGTTTGTTACACTATAGCCAAGGGAAGAATAATAAAGGAGTTTGAAAAACACATGTTGATCCCGATTCTATAGAAGAAACCGTGAACCACATAACCTTGACAACCGACGGGTGTTTCTTAAAACCGTGCCTGTTACGGTACACGGTCCAAACGGGTCATCACGCAGTGTTGCATTATTGGACGACGGATCTACAGTGACATTGATCAGCAGCAACTTAGCATCGCGCCTTGGATTACATGGATATAAAAAATCTATGAGAATAACAGGTGCTTGGGACAATACTGACCTGGTATGTGACAGCGAAATCATAAGCTTAAACATATCCAACAATAACGGTAACAAATTTACTATGAAAGCACGAAGTGTAAAAAATTTGAACTTACCGATACAGAATATAGCTTCAGTGACTATGGATAACTATAACCTGAAACCTGACGTCACAAATGTTTTCAAAGATGAACAATGCAAACCAGAAATTTTAATTGGTCAGGACAGTTATCATCTGATTCTAAAATTGGAAATTATTAAGGCCAAATCACACGACCCCTATCTCTCTCGAACTCCGCTAAGCTGGTGCATTCATGGCTGTGTGCGCATCTCAGGAAATTCAAAAGAGACACCATGCCTACAATCTTCGGGTACACTCTATATAAAAGAGGAAAGTTGGGAAGCTGAGCGTATCGAAAAAGACATACATGAAGAAGTTCATCAGTCTAACGAAATTGAATCAGTAGGTGATACTTCAAAGCCTAAACAAAGAGCTTGTGATGACCTAGAGCTTACTTCAAAGTCAATGGAAAGAAGACAGTATGAAGGATTTCCATGGAAAGAAGTGAATTCTCCTATGCTTCACTCGAATATAAACGCATTCACCACAGTGCGAGGTGTGGTGAGGCGAGAGGAAGATGAATCCAAGCTACAGGTCTCGAAACCAAGAAAAAAGAAATCTCACCACCGACGATTATGCATCTCATATTAGTTTCAGTAAGCTCGAGGAGAACGTGGTACATGCCGAACTTCAGAATTAATCAATCAAGAAACAAGTTATGGTTATTCTTGCATCCCGCTACAAAATCCAGAGGTGACTAACGACTACGTCTTGAAAGGTCACAAAATCGTTTCAAGAGATACATGGAGATCTCGAATAAAGATGGTCGTCTCAGAAGCTCTCGAGGCTCAAACCGAGGCCGATCTTAAAGCAGACGACGACACGCGCCGCACGTACGCCTGTAGGATATGAGTGCTGCATCAGCACTGGGGTGGAGAGTGTTGGCGACGCGTAACATTACACTGTCGGTGGCGACGTGTGTCCATAAATAAAGAGGTTTTAGTGTTTCATTAAAAATTAATGCAGCTTAAGGGAGTGAGAGCCTGGCACACAGCCACAATATGTCAGAATTATTCTAGAAACGTTCTAGAACTAATTTGAAAATTAAAGGTACCGTCACCTGTTTCAGAACGACCCAAAGCCTTACAGTGCTTCACAACGCTCCACGGAGAACGGCCGGTTACGGCTCGCGCTCCCTCGTTGGTTTTGGCTTGCAACCTGTGTTCCTCATTTCGATTCCCTTATCCTGGCACCTACATAGCGGTTGTGGTTATTAAAGTTTTTCACAACTTACGTTGTATTTTATGAACAGTTTTTGACGTTTTTTTCTGTTAAATACATTTACGCCCAAGGTGTTCTTCAAGAAATTTGTTGGTATTTGACTTATAACTTCAAAAACACAACAAACTTGAATAAACAATTGTTTGAAGTTATTAGGACTTGTTTAAATAATAATATAAGTGTAATTAAACATTATCAAACGCAAACTTTCACTAATTTGCATACTAATGGCGGCTACTAAATACCAAAATAATTACCATGCTATTCTAAGCTTGATATCAAAATGTAATCAACGACCAAAGCATGAGTTACGGTCCTCTGTGCAATGAAAGGACGGATTAGCGAAGTTTTATATGTAATTAGCAGAAAAAGGTTATCAATCTTCAGCTTTCATCTTTTAGTTCTTCTTTAAAATAATAATATGGAAAAGAATCTATTGCCAGGCGTGGGGCCTTTTAAATTGTCTTAATCTGAAGGGACGTAGGGAGTTGTTTGCCCAACGCACGGTATAAATAGTGTGGCTTAAGAAAAAAATCCATACATCTAACAGGTGATGGTTTGACGTCCTAACCCTTTATAGTCGCGTTTGGATCATGAATGGCCATCGTCAAAACGGGGTACATCAGACCACTATTATAATGATGCGGCAAATTCACATGGACTTCCGCTGCCAGAGTCTTCTCCCGTCCCCAAATTTGACTTCATCATCATGAAGCACGGGTCTCCTCACAGTATGAAAGGGGTAAGCGGTTCACCATGCTCATCTACTGCACTGCGAATGGCAGAGTCCACATGCCGTCAAAATATCCCTCCAAAGTTTTATTTTTATTTTTATGGGATAACTCGGCAAACGAGCAGGCGAGCTACCTGATAGAAGTCCATGGACATGCGTGCATAGGCCCCGTGCGTGCCGAGCCTATTTAGGGAAAGGGAGGGGATTGAGGGAGGAATTTAGCCTCCGGCCCTCTCGCTCACCTAACGAAGCGCAGTAGCGAAACGCTACTACTCAGACAGCGGTCTTCTGGGAGAGTGTGGTACTTCTCCGGTCAAGCCGGCCCATTCATGCTGCGGCAGCATTGCCCTTCCACAAAAATACGTGTTCTTTCACTGATTGCAGCGAGTGATAAATAATATTAATATGCACATAATGATGAAAAGGTCCCACGTATGTCTCCCATGGGTACAAGTTTATTGCCATAAATAACAAAAACTTTAATACCAATAAATAACTATATAAGATTTTTGATAAAAAGTATAGATCCTAAATAATATATACGTCTTCATAGTTATTTAAACTAGCCGATAAATATTAAATTTTGCTGTGAACTGGCTTGAAGCGGCCAAAAAAGGGTGAAAGTATGTACTTATACCTAGTTATTTTTTATAATAAATGTACCTACCATTAAATAATGGAAAGTATCAACGAAGACAATGAACTTTCTAGTGAAAGAAAAAGACGATCTTGGCGAGAGTCGAAGCTGCGTCCCTCCGGGTACTTACCCGGAGGGACATATAAAGGTTCAACTCCAGCTTGAAATCGATACTTTTATACCTACCTATTATAAACACGTTTCTTCGAGAAAGCGAAGAGAACTTCCTAGTCAAACTTCAACGTAAACGCCGCGCGGAAGTAGAGTAGAAGTAAGTACGAGTATATCAAACTGGAATATCGTAAGTATAAATCCTGATCCGGTAACACATTACGCCATTCTCCCAGGGGTGTGGGCAGAAACTAGGTCACAGCAACAATCCCTTTGTTCCTACGGGCGTTACTTCCAACATATTCGCCTGTATTCTCAGAAGAGTTAGGCGAATCTCTTGCTGCGACGCGCTCCGCGATGGGATACTGCATTTTTAAAATAACATAGCAAACCAACACGTTTGTAAATATTTTCCAAAGGGTTAGGTAGGGGTGTACTAATGTAGGTACTTACTTTCACCCACAGTTTACCGATAATTATAATATTATCTGTGGTTAAAAAAGCATTGATAAGTTAATTATTATTTTATTGTGGCTGTGGTAATTGTCATGGGGACAAGGCTTTATGTTGTTTTTTTATTAAAATACACCATCAAAGAAGAATATTTCAATTAGTTGTGAGAGTATATTTTTTTAATTTCATAGAAAAACCGAATAGCATTTTACTCGACGTGGGAATTGGTTTTACTAACAGTCGTCTATACGATGACGGGGATCGTTTTAATTTAATTCGACTTAATGAGATATGCGATGCTCTAGAGTTGTGTAATTTTAACCCCCGCGCCCCGGTACAAACATAGTTGTTGTAAGTTTTAGCAACACCAAAAAAGGTTATTATTATATAAAATGATTAAAAGATTGGCACCATTGCCTATTCCTTTTTGTATCTCAACTGTGAACGAGCGTGTGTTGTTGCGTTCTTTTTAAAAGTATGCACTAATTATTCCCTCTTCTAAATCAAATCAACATCAATCAATAACCACAAGTTGCAACAAGGGTGAATCGGCGAAATAAACAATATTTTTAACATATTATAAGTCTGCCTGAGGCATCGTAGACTCTACTGTACCTGGTGTGAAAAGCAAAGCTAATAGCAAAGTTCAACAACTAATTTGCGCTGTATATACTGGTGATAGTGATGTAGGAACACCACGTCGATTATGCATTAAAAAAATATTGTCTAATCATTTCATTTTTACCTATTAACCCCCTACGCAAAAACGACGGGGTGTTATAAGTTTGATGTGTCTGTGTGTGTGTCTGTGTATGGCATCGTAGCTCCCGAACGGTTGAACCGATTGTGATTTAGTTTTTTTGTTTGAAAGGTGCATTAGTCAGGAGTGTACTTAACTTTGTTTGATGAAAATCGTACGAGATATAATGCAATGAAGAATGTTAACGAATTTTGATTATTAGCACTCCATATTCTCTGTTAAAAATAAAAAATACTAGTGAAAGAATTACTTCGATACGTCAATTAGTTTCCGTTTTAGAAGTAAAACAAGTTGTAACCGAACGACGCGGGCCGCCGGTTACGGTGTGACGTCATAGGACAACGCGCTCAGTCTGGCTCACTCAGTCCGCTCGCAGTCGCGCGTCTGTGCCGTCGAAATTATACCTAAATTCTTTTAAAAATGTCCAATCCAAATACTAGGAAATCGTGTGTTGTGCCTAAATGTAAAAATACATCTAAAAAGTTGTTTTTTATAGTTCTAAAAGACGTTAAAATGCAAAAGCATGGATTAAAGCTATTTATTTATTTAGTGCCATAATAAAAATAAATAAATAAATAGCTTTTATCCATTTTTTTCGCATTTTAACGTCTTTTGACGGCCGGCCGGCCGGAAAACCGGCCAAGTGCGAGTCGGACTCGCGCACGGAGGGTTCCGTACCATTACGATTTATGACGTATTAAAATAATCTACTTACTGACTGAGATCTCGTTCGGACAAATTTTCGTTAGAAGTTTACATGGAAGAAATGTACATCATCTATTTGTTTTAGTTTTATTATTCTCTTATTTCAGAAGTTACTGGGGGGACACACACACACATTTTACCACTTTGGAAGATTCTCAGGCGCAAACTATTTAGTTTAGAAAAAAAAATATATCAGAAACCTCAATATCATTTTTGAAGACCTATTCAAAGATACCCCACACGTATGAGTTTGATGTAAAAAAATAATTAATTTCAGTTCTAAGTATGAGGAACTCCCAAAATTTTCTGTTTTTTAGGGTTTCGTAGCCAAATGGCAAAAAACGAAACCTTTATAGATTCGTCATGTTTGTCTGTCCGTCCGTATGTCACAGCCACTTTTTTCCGAAACTATAAGAACTATGCTGTTGAATCTTGGTAAATAGATGTATTCTGTGAACTAATTATTAATTTAGAACTTAGAACTAAGACTCAATTTTTTTTTTCATCGAACCCATACGTGTGAGGTATCTATGGATAGGTATACAAAAATGATATTGAGGTTTTTAATATCACTTTCTTCTAAACTGAATAGTTTGCGCGAGAGACACTTCCAAAGTGGTAAAATGTGCCCCCCCCCCGTAACTTCTAAAATAAAAGAATGATAAAACTAAAAAAATATATGATTTACATTACCATGTAAACTTCCACCGAAAATTGGTTTGAACGAGATCTAGTAAGTAGTTTCTTTTAATACGTACATACATACATACATACATATTGTCACGCCTGTCTCCCATGGGGGTAGGCAGAGACTATAGATTTCCACTTGCTACGATCCTGGCACACTACTTTCGCTTCATCTACATTCATTAATCTCTTCATGCATGACAGTCGGTTTAGGGTGCTCGGAACCTGGCCTTTTTTAAGAACATCCGCAATTTGGTTGCGGAACGTTCGCCGAGGTCTTCCCCTTCCAACTCGTCCATCCATACTCACCATATATACTTGTTTCGTCAATCTACGTTCATCGATTCTCTCTACATGACCAAACCATCTTAACATACCTTTCTCAATCCTTTTTACTACATCTTCTTTCATTCCACAACGCTCCCTTATCACACTGTTTCCCACTCTATCTTTTAGCGTCACACCACACATACTTCTTAATACGTCATAAATCGTAATGGTACGGAACACTCCGTGCGCGAGTCCGACTCGCATTTGGTCGGTGTTTTTTTCTATTTTTGTGTGAAAATCTTAATGTGGTTCACAGAATACGAGTACATCTACTTACCAAGTTTCAACAGCATAGTTCTTATAGTTTCTGAGAAAAGTAGCTGTGACATACGGACGGACAGACAGACCGACATGACGAATCAATAAGGGTTCCGTTTTTTGCCATTTGGCTACGGAACCCTAAATATAACTTTTCCGGCGAATTGGTAGTTGTATTTTTATATTTAGGCACAACACACGATTTCCTACTATTTATTATAAAGAGGTTAGATCCATTTGGAGATAAAAGTACAGTTTCTTGTTGTGAAGACCATTTTGACTTTCGTTTTTATTCCTCGCATTTCGGCGGCAACGAAATGACTATATTTTGTTGATAAATAATGCGCAACCATTAATCCATCTATTTTGGGTAGATTATCCGATTGCCCTTTTTCGAATCCTTAATCCATTTTATTAATCGAATAATATTTACTATTATTAGACTGTTAATTTAATACGCGGACAAAAACACAACAAAATACTGCGCAAGCTATTACACCTACTACTATAACCGCTGGCGACTTGATACTATAGTGTAATTAGATTTCATTACACTATGTTGATAGTAAGCGGGCCGCGGCCCGCGCGGCGCGTTGTAACATGACGTCACAAGCGGTCACGTGACTGTTAGCGGGACTCGATATTTTTCGAAACTTTGAATGCCAATAAAATCAAAACTACTAGGTATTTTTGACTACAACAAAAACTAGTGTATTTGTATACATACAGGCTTTACGGAGACAACATTTCAAGCGATTTAGCATACCTAGTAACATTCTCCATTGTTGGGGTTTTCTAATTTTCAATTTATTATTCTTATTTGTATTTAAAAAAGTGAGAAATTGACATAGCATCGTGATTCAACTACTCTGAAATTAAGGCTAACTTTTTTATGTGTAAGCGCATTACTGATATTTTTTTTATTATGACAAGTTTAAATGACCAGCACTCATGTAATGCTAATAAACTTTTCAGAGAACAAACTTTGCACCATAATAAGTAGAAAAGAAATCCTACTCCAAGTGAATGGGCATCAATAAAAAGAAACTCGATAAAAGAAAAGTTACCAGTGACAGATACGGGACAGTTCCACTTCAAACACGATTGGGGACACCCTACTCAAAGCGAACTTCTAAATGTATACAGCAAAGCTCTTTAAAACTAAGATGGCGGTTCGAACGACACTTTTAGTTTATTGGTACCAAAAGTAACTCAAAGTTTCCGAATCAATTACCGTTTGGTACTTATGATTTATGGATCACAAGTTGCTGTGACGTCTCTCCAAGTTGCTTGTTTATAAACTTTGTGGACACCAAAATAAATCATAAACCCTGGATTTTACTCGTCATTTGAGACTTGCGCAGGTTTAAAATGTTCAGTTGATGGCTGTAAAACATCTACTCTCAGAAGAGTTTGCAGATCAATCACTGTTGTTAATCCTTTTTTGAAGTTGATACCAATATTCCTTTCTTACTTGAAGGGAACTTTCAGCACAGTGTTTTTTTTTAAGTTTCGATTGTTTATACATTATTATTCTTTATAAAGACGTTATGTTCCTTATTACAATTACTCCTATTTAAATATTACTAGCGACAAACGGGACATGCAAAATCTACGACTTGTCTACAATTGGAAACAAATCCTCCTGTACAGATGTCATTTTGATAATTATTGATATGGCTGACAAAAATAGAAATCAAATCGAGATCAAAATTGATTATGTAAATAACTATGAAAATGTTTTTAAATCACTATGTTCCTATACGAAATCACATTAAAAGCTCTTCTTACACCATAAAATAATGATTTTGTCTAAAACGTAGATCTGTTGTCTTCAAAGGAGAAAAACAATTGAAGTGATTTTGCAAGGTAAAACACATTGTTATCAGATTCATTGCTCTCCATTACTATCGAGTTTGTGTCAAACTCGATTGATATTTTTGATTGTTAACTGCACATACTGTCACAGCTGTGTAGGTATGTTGTAGGTAGCTATCGCTTGACTAGCTGTTTTTTTTGTGTATATACCCTTGTTATTTTCTTACTTTATGACGATTTATTGGGTGAAATAACTAAGGATATTAATATTTTTTTAAATAAATAATATATAACATAATAAATTCAGGGATAAATAACAATTTATTTTCCTTTTTCCCATATTTCAAGATTGTTTCCTTTATGGGCACGCATCCTATTCACTATGAGATTACAATTGAACACGCATCGTATAATCTGGCTGAACTTGCTATTCTCGCAAAGCGTTTGATCGTAAACGGGTGCAAACTATGTAATGCTTTTATACGAGTAGATATTGGAGTAGATAAGGAAAATAGACCACATCGGGAAAGAGATATTGAAGCCATAGAATTGAGTAAGATGGAAGGCGTACGTACCTACGTTACAAGAAAAGTATTTGAGAAAATTCAATCTCACACACAATACTAAAATAGCTGAAATATGGACACAATTGACTCTCTGCTACATTGTCATTTTTTTACAAACTTGCTTCTATCATAATACTGTCCAAGGTACAATAGGTTTACTGTAAATTCAACATCTTTGAACTGGTCTGTGTTTTTTTTTAGTGCAGAATGAGATGATTTATATCGAAATCATTAATATTCACCATGAATTTTAATAACAATGCAGATGCAAATTTAAAATAAAGCCGTTTGAAGTAATGATAGACTGCCTCGTTGGTCTAGTGGTCCCAATCGCGACTGCTACGCTAGAGGTCTTGGGTTCGATCCCCAGGTCGAGCAAAGTGTTATTGAGTTTTTCTATGAAATTCTCAGTAGCAGCTCGGAGTCTGGATTTGTGCCCGGTGAATGGCAATAGGCTCGCCCCCTATTACATGGGACCCAAACATACCGGCGAACTGTGGGTGTACATTAAGTGCACCTCTGCCTAACCCTTCGGGGAATACAGGCGTGATGGTATGTTATGTTATGTTATGTTATGTTATGTTATGTGAAGTAATGATTAAATAGCAAACAATATAATTATATGAGTAAATAAATATATTTTACGAATATAATTATGTTATTCTATAAACTTGCTTACGATCATATATTATTATTCAGTAGTTAAATTTGTATAGAGACAGCACATTGTTATACATACTTAAGTAAAATATCATTGAAAAGATCTTTTGCAAGCCTTCTATAGAGTATGGCTGTAGAAGCCTAAACATAATTTTATTCAATAAAAACGATACTTTATGGTCCCATAAAAGCAAGATGTAGGTAATAATATTAAGGAACATGCTTATCGTAGGTATAGTCATCATAAAGGGTAATGGTATAAATGGAAAGAAGTTTTTACCAAATTCAATTTCGATTTGCATAATCGTTTCGACGGCATTCGATTTTTACCTTCTAGTTTTCGTATATTGTGATAATTTCCAATGATATATACTCACCATATTAATTGAAATTAGCAAAAATGAATGAGTATTTGATAGAAATATTAAAAGATCGAATGGGATCAACAAAGCATTTGATACCCTCATTTGTACAAATAGTTTACTGAACTGCAAGAGAGAAGCAATGTTTACAAGCTTTTTGATGTGAAATAACTTCAACGATATAATTATACAGCGATTCATTTATGTTTTGAACATTTTATATTTCCTGCCGTTCCGAGTATATTGCAGCGCTCACGGGTGGACGGGTCTTAGAAGACACGACTTTAATACCAGGAAAGCTGCTCTTTCAACTTAAAAACACAATAAGTGAAATAAATCTTTTGACTGACATTTAAAACTATCAACTGGAACATGAAGCTTTATTTTTTAAATTCAAATACGTTTTTAGTATTTTTTATGTACATTTATAATGTGGTGGACTATAGCCTATTCCTTCTCAATCTGAGAGGAGACCCGGTCCCTGCAGTCGGACAATATGCTCTCTTTAGACCTTAACATCATCAATCCATTATGGGTTGATGATGTTAAGGTCTAAAGAGAGCATGGGCGCATGCATGAACATTTTCATGCATGCATGAGCATTAGTGGGATCTAGCATAACAGGATTATGTTAGATCCCGCTAATATTGTTGCAGATTTATTATTCGAGAATTCGTTTACATAAGCAAGCAGACAATTGAAAACAAAATTAAGTACCTAGGTCAATAATATTGTTTATCATTTAGTTCCAACTTAAATTTACATACGCATCATTATAATAATATTAATCTTTATCCAAAATTATACTTCACAGAATGAACCCTCAACAGATTCTGCTTCAAAGCAATACGAATTTATATTGAACTAATTGAACAAGGAACTATTTGTGAACAATTATTTACATTACTATAATTGTGGCTGGGATTCATTAGCATTTCAATAGCGAGATTGTCGAGAACAATAATGAAGGGATATTGAAGACGGTAGTGCTATGTTAGTTCAATTATTCTCGAATTTAGCTTAATTTGGGTTATCCCTTATACCTAAATAATTTTGACGTAGCAACTTGGTTTGAAGTTACAATAAATTTATACCTAAATAATTTTAACATAGCAACTTGTTTGAATTTAATTCAAATTTTAAGTAAGCACGCTTTAAGTAATTCTACCTATTGTTGATTACTTTCTTCGTTTTCAACATTAAACTAGGCTAATTTATATAACATAACATACCATCACGCCTGTATTCCCCGAAGGGTTAGGCAGAGGTGTACGTTTAGCAGTGGACGGCAATAGGCTGATATGATGATGATGATGATAAATAAAGTTGTCGTAAAATAGGAAAGAATCATGAAAACAGGGGGGCATGCAATATTCTTTTGTTTCTATTTTTTTCTATAAGTTTTCTATAAGCAGTGTATATCTCTATAATCTCCTACTTTAAACTTAATTTTATATTACGTGCATGTCAGTATTTTTGAATGTACAACGTTTTGTAAACATCAATAAAATTCTTGGCAAATTGAGTTCTCCAGCCTTTCATTTTATATTATCCGTACACAAAACAGCGATTTATTTATGCCGTACCTGCAAGTTCCAAACAAATCGATCCTGTCAACAGCCATGATTTCATACAAATTGGTACGAACTGGACCGAATTTCAAGCTTATAAATGAGGTGCCAATTGAGGATACCGATCTCTTTCTAATGATGAAAATAAACCATGAAATTTGAATAGTTCGCTGCCGCTGAGAAAAATCTGCGATTGGGATTTATTCCTACAAAACGATCTTTCAGACCATTGGGCGATCGCGGCGCGAACTTTATTGCTTCCGAGTTATATATCGCTGTGTTGTTTTTATAGCTTCGCGCTTGTTTTTCCTAACAAAGAAATAGTGGAACTATTAGACGAGCACTTCTAGATTTATTGGATGGTTAGTCGTTTTTATAGATAATGCTTTTCATACCTGGTTGCGTCTAGTTTCAAATTCTATACTACTTTCTGAAATCTATAAGGTGATATTTATGAAAACTGTTGACATATATGTTACAGCTCGTCCCTAAAATGCACTCTTTCATAATGATCGAAATTCTCATTTTATCTATTCTGAGAAACCGCAGGTTTTCATTTTTTTCAACAAAACATTGTTTTGCTCCACTAGGCTTCTATTGCAAAGCGAATGATAGGAAGTGTTTACACAAGGATTTATTGCTTTCAAGACGTATCCCCGTTATGCACAGTGTGCATGCAAGTGGAAAAATGTGAGAGAGGAAAGCTCTAACAGGGAATAATTCTGTAAAGTCAAGTTGAGAAGCTACTTTGAAAGAAACGAGGAGTGCTGGCTTATTATAACGTTGAAAATGTTTCTGAATAATACTAGAAAGTTATACTCAGTAATTTTACTTTGAATAATTTTTCCCGTAAAATTTTATTTTAAAATAAATGTAGATTCACTGTATTTTTAGAAATTAGGTCACGTAAAACATTCTGTCGCTTTACCATAGAGTTATACCTACTACTATCAGTGTCATGTTATTCGTCTGTTTTGTTCTAACAATTTATATATTTTCACAAAGATATGAATTTTCTAATTAAAGAAAATTTCTTAGTGAAAGAAAAAATCGATCTCAGGCAGGGTTTGAACCTGCGTCTCTCTATGAAATTCATATGCTTGTGAACATTTCGCAATATTTAATGCTAAAAATTCTAAAAAATAAGCAATTTATATTTTTTTTTGCATTTTTAAATCACATTTTCAGTTGACTTTTTCTTTAACAACGATTCATTTAGTATTCGGACAAAGCATTTTTTTTAAATAAAAAGAAAAATAAAAGGAAACAATATCCAATTCAAAAAAGGTTGGATGAAGTCTCTCTCGTATACAAACCACATTTTAAAAGCTTTTCGGAACAAGCTTTTATAGCTCTGGGTCGCTCCAAAACTTAAGCTAGGTCTAACTGGGGCTAAGTTGGGACGCTCTGGGTCTAGCGTTCCTGTTAGTGTTGACGGTCTTACTAATATGGCTGATATTTCAAATATGTTCAGAAACTATTTTTCTGTAAAGTCACCACTGGGGCTGTCGTCGTCAGTTAATAGTGCACCTGTTATACCACAATCAAAAAGTTTGACAATCAGGTATACCGCAAAAGAGGTTAAAAATGTAATAGCGCACATGAAGCGAGGAAAGTCTCCGGGTCATGATGGCCTCAGTGTGGAACACTTAAGGTACGCTGGTGTCCATCTACCTAGGGTTTTAGCATTGTTATTTAACTGTTGTGTGTCTCACGCTTATCTCCCAAAGGATATGATGAGGACTGTAGTGGTTCCAATTATTAAAAATAAAACTAATGACATATCAGATAGGACTAATTATAGGCCGATCTCTTTAGCCACGATTGTGGCGAAAGTTTTTGACTGTCTACTGAATAACCACTTGAAAAATAACATCAAGCTACATGATGCTCAACATGGTTTTAGAGAAGGCTTATCGACGGAGACTGCTATTTTATGCCTCAAAAAGACTGTTAAATATTATACAGGCAGCAAAACACCTGTTTTTGCCTGCTTCTTGGATATGTCAAAGGCATTTGACATGGTGTCATATGACAAATTGTGGTCAAAACTGAGTGTTGCAAATATTCCATCCGAAATGATAAGTGTTTTTAAGTACTGGTACATGAATCAAGTGAATTGTGTAAGATGGGCTAATGTGCTCTCTGATGATTATGTAATGGAGTGTGGGGTTAGGCAGGGTGGATTAACCTCCCCTACTCTGTTCAATATCTATATAAATGACCTGATTGTCGAGCTCAGTAGTATGCATGCTGGCTGCTATATAGACGGGGTAGCATTTAACAATATTAGCTACGCTGATGACATGGTGCTACTGAGCCCGTCAATGGCGGGTCTTAGAAAATTAATTAATGTTTGTGTGTGTTATGCTGAGGAGCATGGTTTGAGCTATAACACAAAAAAAAGTGAATTACTTATCTTTGGCGTAGCTGGTAAAGGCACAGAAAACTATCCAGTTGTCACTTTAAAGGGTAAAATCTTAAACCGTGTTCAGCAGTTCAAATATCTAGGACATATTGTGACCGAGGATTTGAAGGACAATCTAGATATAGAAAGGGAACGAAGAGCGTTGGCGGTGAGAAGTAATATGCTGATTCGAAGGTTCTCACGCTGCACTGGTGCAGTTAAAATTACACTTTTCAAGGCGTACTGCCAAATATTTTACTCGTGCAGCCTTTGGACAAGCTGTACTCTAAGAGCCGTCAATGCTCTTCGAATTCAATACAACAATGCATTCAGGATGCTGTTGGGGCTGCCGCGCTTTTGTAGCGCGTCAGGTATGTTTGCGGATGCACATACTGACGGCTTCACAGCAATCAGACGCAAGCGTGCAGCGTCCTTGTTACACAGAGTGTGTGGCAGCACCAACAGTCTCCTGAGTGTCATTGCAAATAAACTGGATTGTCCTCTTCTGCATTATTTGAGTCTGCTGCATGTGCCTATTAATACTAACATAGTTTTGTAAGTTATATTGTTACTAACAAATTGTATATGGAATATTAATTCTGAAATAAATGATTTATTATTATCACATTTATTTAATCTTAAAGCATATCATTACATTTTTAAATATTATTATAAAATACAAGAGAGAATAAAAACATTTAAAAATATAAAAATAGTGATCCACCGGCATGGGGAACAGGGTCCAAGCTACCGGTGGTTAGGGCCCCAGAGACAGGAACCTCCTCACGATACGCGCCGTATCAAGAAGTACTGCCTTCTGAATCAGGCCCTTAACCCAGCCACCCAACTCGAGCCTCCTGAGGTGTTGGTCGAGGCTCTTGGCGATAAGTCCATTGACCGTAACGACTATCGGCACAACGATGGCCGAGTCCACATCCCACATGGCGACCACCTCGTGAGCAAGGTCGAGATATTTCAACTGCTTCTCTCTCTCAGCCTTCACGAGGTTCTCGTCATGCGGGACGGTGACATCGATAATCATTGTGCGGCGCGCTGATCGATCTATTACCACTATATCAGGCTTATTGGCTACAATAGTCCTGTCAGTGATAATAGATCGATCCCAGTACAACGTGACATGGTCATTCTCGAGAACTGGGTCGGGCGCATACTTGTAATACGGTACCTCAGAATCCACAAGGCCGTATTTTAAAGCAAGTTGCTGGTGGATAATCCTGGCCACTTGGTTATGCCTGTGCAAATACTCGCCGTTAGCTAGACGAGAACACCCAGAAGTAATATGCCTGATAGACTCACCGGGACAATGGCATGCCCGACATATGTCGATCGTCCCGTCTTTCATGATATACTTCCGGTAATTGTTCGTCAGCATAACTTCATCCATAATTGCACAGACCGAACCCTCGGTTTCCCCAAAGAGGTCTCCGAAGCGTAGCCAGGCCACGGACGCTAGAAAATCTACGTCGGGCCCATGAAGGGCACGGAAAAAGCGTCCGTGAAGCTCCTTGCTCTGCCATACTTCCTTGCGGTCGTTGGTACTAAGCACCACAGGTTTGCGCCAGTTCTCTTTAGCCAAAGATAGCGGGGTGAGTCCCTTGTCCATTGCGACCACATCTCGGTGCATACCCACGTCAGCCTTGAGAAAATATTCTCTGAGACTGCATATCTCCCGGTTGTGGAGGGTCTTAGCATTTAAAAAACCTCGACCCCCGCACTTCCGCGGGATGTACAGCCTCATGACAGACGAACGTGGGTGATGCATCCGGTTTGCGGTCAACAGCGACCGGACTCTCCTATCCAAGGCGTCCAACTCCGTCTGGGTCCACTTGAGTATGCCAAAGGAGTACATCAGGACCGGCATGACCCAACCGTTAAAGGCGCGCACCTTGTTGCCGCCTGACAAAGAGCTATTAAGTACCTTTTTCAGGCGGCCGAAGAAGCGCTCCTGTAACGTTTGTTTCATGTCAGCCCCGTTAATGCCTAACCCCTCTGACATACCCAGGTATTTGTAGGTATCAGTTGCGGAGAGTGATCTCAGGTTTATAGAATCTGAGAGTTGTAGTCCCTCAGACTCCACAATCCCGCCCCGCCTTACATGCATGACCGCACATTTATCTACGCCAAATTCCATCCTGATGGAATTACTAAAAGTTTCAGTTGCCTTTAGTAACTCCATCAGTTGCAACCTGGTGGAGGCAAACAGTTTCAAATCATCCATATAAAGCAGGTGGGATATCACCTGACCCCCTCTCCGCAATGGATAGCCCAGCCCCGTGCCCTCCAGCAGGGTGCTGAGAGGGTTCAGGGCCAAACAAAACCACAGTGGACTCAGACTGTCGCCCTGGAATATTCCCCGCTTAATCTCAATAGGTTCGTCGTTCCCTTGAATTTGCCTACATCCTGGATAGCGAAGGACAGTTCTCCACTGCCCCATACATGACACCAAGAAGGTGCGTAAAGTTGTATCTATTTTATACAACTCCAGCACCCTCATGAGCCATGTATGCGGCACCGAGTCGTAGGCCTTCTTATAATCTATCCAACATGTCGACAGATCCTTTCGGGATCGACGGACCTGTTGGCTTATGGCCATGTCGATGAGGAGAAGCTCCTTGGTGCCGCGGGACCCATTCCTACATCCATTCTGAGAGGCTGACATTATTATTATTATTATTATTATTATTTTATCCTCGAACCATTGTATTACTCAATACACATAGGTACATCACATACATATCGTGTATTTGTGATTGAGTAAAATACAAAGTAGGTACTCGTATTACTCAAAAAGCTGACATTGGGTGCTCCCAAAAATGTTAGAGCGCTTTTGTTTTAACGATAACTTTGATCCATCGAATGCCGAATGAATTCTTTTTTTTAGACTTTTCTAACATTGCATTGCCAATAAATAGTGTGACTGTAATTAGTGTTAAATACTTCAACAGGTGATTGTTTTCATTATAATAAAAAAAATGTCCATAGAAATTTGATATAAAACGAACAAATTAAGTATTGAGCTACGTTAATACCCCAGCGGTTTAATAATGCAAATTTGAAAAAAAATACAAAAAATCGTGTAATGAGCTCCCTCATAAAAGTATATCTGTAATTACTGTGACAAAGTTGATGGAATATGGCGATAGTTTTAACTGTCAAAACAAATCAGAGAAATAATTGATATCTTAGACTAATGATTACTTACTCATTCGTTTCCTTTTTCGCCTATTTTGCCATTCTAAAACATCATCATCATCATCATGCCTGTATTCCCGAAAGGTTAGGACTGCTAGACTAATGAGGCAGATTATGTGCCATTCGTAAAATTCTACTTTACTGATAGTGAACCACAACCGTTTTTGTCAACTTATTTCTTTTTATTATTATCTATGTACTTTTATTTATGACGAATATCTTAATAAACTACTGCAAGTTGTCCCATCTGTACATGTTTTCCATTTCTACTAGAATAAGTCTCATTTTGAAATAGCAATAACTTAAAACACCCGAGTTCTCTGCAACAAAATCTTTAGTAAAATTTAATTTAAAATTTAGTAGTAGTAGTGCCTGCTGGCATGTCTACATGCCAGCATGAATGGGTCGCACGATCGGGGAAGTACTACCCTCCCACAGAATATCGACGTCAAGTACCAGTATGCATACTGTTGCGTTTCGTACGGTGAGTATGGAGCGCCGGAGGCCCAATTTCTCCCTCAGTCCCCTTCCTTCTCCTTTTCTCCTTCCCCTCCCTTTTCCTTAAATAGGCTCGGTAACGCATCTGCAACTCCTTTGGATTTGCAAATGTCCATGGGCGGCGATGACTACTTCCCATCAGGTAGCTCGCCTGCTCGTTTGCCGAGTTATGCCATAAAAAAATAAATAAATAAATCTTGTTGATCTAGGTATAGAGACATTTTTTACGACGCTCAATAAAAAGTGGTTCTTGAAACACACCTCTCTCTGGTTCGACTCAACACAATTGGAATTTTATCGTCCAATCAGAATATAACAACAATATGATACAAGTTGTTAGTATTACTCATAAACTTTTATAGCAAATTGTGTGTTTGTTATATTTATTATTGTTTTCTTAACCGTCCATTTTCGTTCACTGCTAGGTTTATTTTAAATGACAACCAATAATAAGTTATCTCAATCTTTTACTTAATTAGATAAGCAAGAAAAGTAATCAGATTTCAGTAGGTATACGAATTTATGCCCTAGAATATTTCTACCCGCCAAATTTTTGTTACGGAATTCTCTACATTGTAGATCAGACTATATTCACAAAGATACTTTTTTCCTAGTGAAAGAAAAAGACTATGTTACTTTAGATTTATAAGTTTCACGTTCGTTATTATGTCTTTCTACCCGTGAAAAATTTCTTGAATTGGTCCATTTAATTACACAGATGATCAACATACAAATAACTATACCCAATCAAGGATAAATGCATGATAAATTGAAATATTTATTTCTGAAAATAGAGCTTTTACAAGTCAATCTACTTATTACATTTTTTTTACGCGATGGCACCGTCATTTTGTGTCTTGTAACCTGAGAAGAAACGCCGAAACAAACTCAGAGAATCATGGTCTCTTTTAAAGTCTAGACATTAGTTGTATAATCGAGTGTGAGTCTTACAATGTTGGGCAATATCTCAATAGCACATCAGCATATCAACAACATATATCAGCTTTAAGTTGACCTGTCCAAATTGATGGCACGCATGTATTAGTCATCGTGTATTTCATCACCTTGTCACCATTATATACATGATGTACTTCAATTGAAACCGAAATATGTCAATGTATAGTTTCAATACCAATAAAATCAATAATAGGTATCGGAAAATGATACATTTATTGAAATTTCGATTTGCGTAGCTTTACTAATTAAAACGCGTTGGTATTGGATGTAATGTTTACAGAGTACATATAGCTTTATGCATATTAATCAAGCGAAATGAGTCAGGTTTCAATGACACTTTATCAATAATTTTGACCGGTAATCAAAATATGAGTAGGTATTCAAATTTAGGGTGCATTTCCACCAGAGACATGTGGAAAAGTTATTTATTTGACGTAGCTCAGTTGCTTTGATGGCAAAATGTGGGTATGATGGAGTGATCTTGAGGTTTATTATTAAACCCATATTATGCAACCACGTAATAGGCTAGTGGAATAATGTGTTTCTATGCTCGTGTACACTACCGGCGGCAAAAATTTTTACTTACGCCGATGACACTGCGGTTGTTTTCCACGGCAACTCCTGGCATGAAACTCGCAATAGGGCAGAGGGTGGGCTAAAAACCATTGCTAACTGGTTAAATAGTAACCTTCTGACCCTAAATGTAGAGAAAACTAAAGCTATCTGCTTTAGCGTTTCTGCACGAACTGATCCTAAAATTCCACTTTCTATTAAACTGCACTCCTGTCTGGATCATGCCACTTGTGACTGTCCTGAGATCCAAAACACGGCAAATATCAAATACCTGGGTGTCTACCTGGACGGTCATCTGGCGTGGTCCAAGCATGTAGAAGCCTTACGCGTTAGGGTAAGGAAACTTCTATACATATTTAAACGACTCGCAAAAATAGCCACGGCTGATATTACTAAAACTGTATACTACGCGCTTTGTCAGTCGTTATTGGGATACTGCATTGTAGCTTGGGGAGCAGCTGCTAAGATCTACCTACTTAAAGTAGAGAGGGCACAGCGTGCGGTATTAAAGTGTGCCTACGGACGTCCATACAAATACTCAACTGACCTTCTGTATGGGGAGACCAAAGTTCTTAGGGTTCGACAGTTGTACATTTTGGCTGTAACCCTACGTTTCCATAAAAGTAGCGTGAGTAAGATAGCTGCATCGCGCTCCAAACGCTTGCGGAAGTGGGAGACAGTGAAATGTCATAAGTCGATTGGCCAAAGGTCTTTCTTTTTTATGGGACCTTACATTTATAGAAAATTGGATGCCCAGCTAAGAATAGCAACTTTACTCAAAAAGGCTTGCAAGGGTATAGTTTGCAATTGGTTACTCAGTTTAAACTATACTCAAACAGAGGCCATTCTGATCATACCAAAATAAAGTTCTGACTTACTGACAAACATACCCATGACCATAGTCACACATACAAACAACTGAACGCACGCAGACACATAAACACCCCCCCACACACACACGCGCACTCACTCGCAAGCTCACACACACAGACACACACACACACACACAGACACACACACACACACACTCACTCACACACACACACACACACGCACACACACACACATACACACACACACACACACACACACACACACACACACACACACACACACACACACACACACACACACACAGACGCACCTACAAATCATATCTTTTGTTATGTTAACTTTTTTATTTTCGTTATTTTTTATTTTACTTTATGTCCAATTAATTTGCACGTACACCTATTTGTGCCTAGTTCTGTGTAACTGGACGGAAAGAGACTAGACCCTACGACACAGGGAATCCTAGTGTGGGGTCTAGGGCTTTATCTGCTTACTGTACCTGTATTGTTTTTGGCACAATAAAGACATTTTTATTTTTTTATTTTTTTTATTTTATGTTCTCATAAAAATAAACCATAAAAAGAACTAAACAACAAAAACAAAATTTAAATCGGTTCAAAATAAGGCATTTTAATTTTATGTTAGACAGAGAGCGCATCAGCGCTCTATAATTATGACGTCACACCGTGCGTTCACCATACAAATTCTATTCTGACACTCTTTTGTGGGAAAGGGACAAAGCGTCCCCTCTCAATCCCGCCTAAGAACTTTAGGAGCTTATATCTTGGAACTTTGTACCTAAGTCCATTTCTTAAATATTTTTAACAATATTTTTCACATTCCGAAAAGTCAGGGATAGGCTGTACTCTTACTTAGAAGGAAATACAGCCGTGACGGTATGCTATATTCATTTAACTGTTTTATATTGAATGCCAATGTTCATAAAATGAAGATTTAAGAGAGCGACATCAAAGTGCGCTGAAAATATTATGAAGCTCTCAAGTTGATATAAAATTTAATATATCGTATAACGTTTGTTAAAATACTTTTTTTATATATTTTTCAACGGAATCACACAGCGCTAACTTTCCTTGACGTTTTTTTTTTAAATTACTGAACTGTAATTATTGTTCAGTTGTTATTGTATTGTCAGTTAATTATATTGTAATCTAGCTATAATTTCATGATCTGGGGACTAAATAAAATAGGGTCTCACATTTGTTTTTAAATTAAGCTTTCTAGTGATGTGGGTTGCTAGGTCAGCATAAATTGGAAATAGCAAATAAATACCGAAACCTTGTTGTGATAAAAGAAATATTGAAAAAAATCTCTTTTGAAATCTTTAGTTTAACTTTTGTATATGGATTTTACCATCAATGTAAGTATACCTAATATAATTCGGAAAAACCGAAATAAAGAGACAAAACAAGTAAACCCATTATTGCCACGTCACATTAATCTTGTATTCTGAAATAAAATGAGATAAAAGGTGCTATTATGTCAGACATGCGAAACGTTTCGTGATAAAGGTGAATGAGGAAATTGCACCTGAAGTAATTTCTTTTTGTCTTTACGCAAAAGAATATGATAGAATTATTTTTTTATGGCCTTATTTGGCCATCGAGCAGGCAAGCCACCTGATGGTAAGTAGTTATAGCCGCCCATGGACATCTGCAATGCCAAAGAATTTGCAGATGTCCCAGCCTATTAAGGCTTTTCCCTCCTTAATAGGCTCAGGAGAAGGATTGGGACTGACGGAGAAATTGGGCCTTCGGCACTCTACATTTACCGTACAAAACGCACCAGTATGCATACTGCTACTTTACGTCGATATTTTGTAGGAGGGGTAGTACTTCTCCGGTCGTGCCGACCCATTCATGCTTGCAGGTAGACATGCCAGTGCCAGTGGGACACTACTACTACTAAAACGAATATATCTATAAGTCTTTATATAAAAGCGACATACCATCCTCTTAATGATTCAGTTCCAACTGCATGCTCGCAATGTGCAGCGACGCTTGACATTAAGGATCGCCGAATCCAACAGTAAAATTAACTGTTGACTGTTGAAAACGTTTTTATTTCCTGACGTTTTCCATGCGGAAGTTCACGTAACTGGATTAATAAGCGAGATAATAATATTCTTTATGAATAAAAATGGAAGGCTGTTTGATAATAAACGTAGGTATCACTTGAGACCGATTTGGTTTTTTTTTAATTCAAGTTAAACAGAAAGTCGTACAGTCGCCAGGACATCAGGTTATGCAAAACCGTAAAATTTCTCAAAATGATTTTAAACCTTAAGATATGGAAGATTAAGTTCAAAATAGTCTGAGGAAATTTGAAATTTTGTGGTTGCCGCATGTGGTGGTGACCTATATAAATATGTGTCTATATACCGTATTACGTTGGATTAGGTATTAAGAAATAAATATGAAATGGTGTTTTTCGTCAAGCGCATCACATGGACACGGCTCGACAGAGTTGGATGTTTTTTCATTCGATAGTCCGAATAAGGTATTCGAGGAAAGAAAAATGAAGTTGGTCGGAAAATTTGAAATACTGGCGAAAACTGTAACAGTCCAGCAAATGTTAAATTAGTGGCTTAATCAATCAATATAGGTAATCAAATACCTATAAATCTTATTTTACTTAACGCGAAGGGAAGTGAAAATTCAATCTTCAAGAGAAGAGAAGCCATACATACTTCTTAAAACGCTCATCACAGCTTTTTATTTTGAAATTGACAAATGGGAACAGAAATTGCGCTACTACCCTAGCGCAATTTCTGACAATTTTACGGTTGTCAATTTTACATTTCAAAAAGGTAGTTATATCGTCATAAGAATACAAATATTCAGGGATATGCTTGTATTTATACAATATCATCGGAGCAAGGAAAACTGCTTTATAATTAAATGATAATTCTTGTAAAAATTTAAATCTAGCGCATCGTTAATTTTCTAGCCCATTGATTATATAGTATGTTGGTCGTAAGTTGGTTTATTTCATTTTTTCACAAATTCATAAACTACACATTCCGTTTTGGACTGGTATATTAAATTTGTGGTTGTTTTATTGCAAGTAGCAATTCTTGCAACTTTGTAAACCTTTTTTGCAGTTGCATGATTGTCACATCACGGTTCACCCCTTTCGGAGATTAGCCGAAACATTCAGACAAACATACAGGCAGCCAAAAACTAAAAAAACATATTTTGTTATACACTTATAACAAAATCTTCATTTCGGTAACTTGAATAGTATGGAGCTCATTATGTTCATATACTGTTCAGGGATGTTCTCCTTATCAGATCACCGGATAACCGAAGGCTAGCTATTGATATAATTAATTATTAACACACACATGTTTCGAAAGTCAGAGGTGCGTTGGCGCGTTATAAAATGTTCAACTGATGAAGCAGTGGGTCATAATTTCAGGTGTTATATTTATTGCTACGGAAAAAGCTGAGACTTATGGGTAACATAATGTTACACGTTGTAGGCTGCAAAGTCGGGGTCGGTCACTAAAACTTGTGGCCTTAGGACAACAAGTATTTACGTTTTATAATTACCAAATAGCGTTTTATTAATTTAACGATTTTGGGTAGAATCGTTATTAATAAATATTTAACTAGTATCTAAGACAATATTTTGGGTGTCCAAAACTTACTACATTTATTTACTTACAGGTATTCTGTAATAAATACAACGAATAAGTATAATACAGTAGAATCGAAGTTGAGGGGGTTGAAATTGCATATGTTCAAGAACACCTATATCTCGGCCAACTAGTATCCTTGGAACAATGACAAGACGAAGACAAGACGTGGAAATTGCTAGACGCACCGAAAACACCTGGAAGAGCTTTTGGTCGATGAAAGAGTTCATGAAGGGTGAATTCCGGTCAATCCTTGGACAAGACGTGGAAATTGCTAGACGCACCGAAAACGCCTCGAAGAGCTTTTGGTTTAAGCTCATGGACATGTGCATTCTCCCTATCCGCACCTACGGTGCACAGGCTTGGTCTTGGACTGCCCAGCAAAAGTCCAGACTTGGAGTATGCCAGCGGCTATGGAGCGCAGTATTCTAGGAGTTCGACTCCCGGACCGTATACGGAATTTCACACTGCGCTCCAAAACACAAATCGCCGATATTGGGCAAAAAGCCGCTAGCCTTAAATGGAACTGGGCTTGACATATCTACCGCATGTCTGATGAGTTGTGGGCAAAAACCATGACAATGTGGATGCCACAGAATACCAGAAGACAGCGTGGTAGACCCAGAATGAGATGGCGGGATGAGCTTGACTCTTACTGCGTGGGTTGGATGCTGAAGGCTCTCAACCGGGAAGAATGGAAGATTAAAATTAAATAATGATAATGATAAAAAAGTATAATACACATTTGTTTTTTTTTCAATAGGATTGTAAATATTGTTTTTAGAGTTCCGTTCCACAACTGTACTACAAGGATACCTAATAAAATCACTCGGTTGCCCTTCTGTCTGTTGGTCTGTCAAGACCCTTTTTCTCAGGAACTAATACGTAATACGTTAAGTCGGTACTTACGGTCCTTTGGAGTCTTTTATGGTACCAAAAACCCTTATAGATCATCTGAGGCGGCAAGGTATGTCGGATTCGTATCGACTAAAACGGTCCTTGCCTTCTCATGCCCTACTATAGTGCCCCGTAGCGTGTGGCAAACACTGTCTTGCCTGCGCCCTACGGCGCCCGATGCATCTACTGCATATATTGGGATAGAGGTGGACAATTCTATCACCCTCTCGCGCGGTGACGCGCGTTGACGGGCGAATTAAGATTGTATAAGCATGCGATTTAAAAACGTGCGACATATTATGTGCGTTTTACGCATTTTTAACTAATACAAGGATAAATTACAATATATGTAGGTACCTTGACAATTTATTTTGGTGATAGTATTACTTATTACTTAATATAACAATAATAATAAAAAAGAAATCATAAAGGATATCTCTGAAAATAGACACACAAACATGTAATAATCAGTTGCCGCGTTTTCTAGCGTTTTTTATAAGTCGCGGCCAGAAATCCGTTACTAGTTGTGGTTGTATGAATACATATTATTGCTTATTATCTTATAGCTTAGACGGCTTCGTTTTTTTTTGTAAAAAAGAAAACGTCAGGAACAGAAAAAAACATTAATTACTTATTTCTTATTGAATTAAGCACCTAAAAATATCACCCTACTAAGTAATTATTTATTAACAATCATCCTACTAATATATTTAATGAACAACAATGGATAGTTTTTAGGCCTAGTTGGTAAAAAAACGCTAGAAAAACGCGGCTTGGAAGTCAATTTTAGTTTTTGTGATTTCAAAAAAAAAATACGTTGAGGTTTTCTTTTTTGAATGATATAAGTACTATTAAGTATAGTTTAGGTACAGTTTTTGGTATACATTTCGTGAAAATTCAGACCACTTAGAATTTTTGTCAATTGATTCTGATACATACCTTTTTTGGACATCAAAATAAATGAAATTATATTATTTTAATTTTGAGACTGGATTTATACCTACTAAAATATACAACAAAGTAAATAAATATAAAACCCATTAGCGCAGCACAACCCTAAATTGTAATTTGTTAGTTCAAACATTAATATTATCGTGCCAACCTTAATTAGGTATACATTCGGTAGGCACATATTTTGTTAGAATACCTCAAGCCAAACACGACTATGTCAACAAGTTTCAGAATATTAAACATGGAGATATCAACATTTAGTCGAGGAATAGGTATGAAATGAAAATGTTACCATAATTATACCACACAAAATACATATAATAATTTTTTGACAGATCTTTAGTTCTATACATTAGGTATTAATATTGAAGAAAAGCTTTAGAAATTAAAGCAACAGAAGCCAAAACATGTTTTTTTAATGTTTGTCGGTCTATATGTTTGTATACGCATCTCGCTAAAACTACCGCACTAAATTAGATGAAGTTTTCACAGTTGTATTGCTGGAGGTCTAACTTAAAATCTGGTATAGGTATGGTTTATGTAGATAAGCTGCCTAGAAGCCGGGATATAGTTTAAGTAAATCCTTTTGCGACGTGAGTGAAATAGCAGAATAAATAATAAAATTATAATATGCTGCTTATACCTAAGAACAAAGACTTCTTGAAAACATGTAGGACGAGAGAACACAAGTGTATAAAATGTCTTCCGAACAAAATGTAAAAGAGTGAGTGTGAGAAACAGATGATAAGCAGAAGGGAAGAAAGAGAAAATAGGCAACAAAACAGTGATTAATGAAATTATAAACCGAAATCTGAAAATGGGTCATACCTTTTTAATGCGTTGACTTAGAATCTTGATTTTTTCACAACTTTAATGGACCATTGACCTGAGTAGCAGTTATTAATTTCAACTTTATACCTTCTCGAATTTATGAGAAAAAGGTCCTTTTAAGGTGCAGATCTCTAAAACTAGGTAGTTAAGTATCAGTCACAATTTATTTACACGGCCCCATCCTACAATCATTCATCTCTGACGGAAATATGGCCCAGCTGTATACACAGTTGACGACCTGTTTTCACACTTGTGGCCTATATCTCTAGTAACCAACCGTAGGTATAGTAAATATAATTCAGTCTGACTTTACCTTAGGGAATAACTATTTATACGGGTGCGCTTTTACCCAAAAGCGTTTCGTACGTGAAATGGGAAAATATATTTGATCTTGAGAACGATCTATTAAAATCCTTATTGGCTGATACATGAAAAGAGGAGAAGTCTTTGTCAATAGAATAATATGAAAAAAATACACTTCATGTCTAATTTAGAGAAGATCGTGAACCAATGTGGTGAATTCGTCTTGGAAAAAGCAGTCTTATTTGTACCTAGTATCTACAAATTTAGTGCTAGATAAGTTTAAATAAATTATTTAAATAAATTAAGTGCTTCTAACTGTATTAAGTATAATTATAATTAATTTGCAGGTAGGTCTATTGTTGTTCTCGAAACTTGATCTCAGGCATGTAGAATTATTAAAGATTCTCATAGATAAATTAAGCACCCTTCTCAAATAACGTTGAAATGAGCTAGACATTACGCCTAACATAACATACCATCACGCCTGTATTCCCCGAAGGGTTAGGCAGAAGCTGTATTAATGTACACCCACACTTCGCCGGTATATTTAGGTCCCATGTAATAGGGGGTGAGCCTACACTGTTTGAGGGATCTTATGATCCCTCAAACAGTGGTAGGTCCTGCCAATCCCAAATCTAGATTTAAAAGGCTAGGCTGAATGGCTGTCAATACTTAATTCCAAAATATCAGGAAAACAATGCAGATAAAGAATTATTTCAAGGAAATACTTCCAACCCACGTAAAAAGCGGCAGAATTTAGATTTCTTCAATATCGCCTCTGTTATAGTCTCGTAAATATTTATAGCGCACACGCAAACGCACATAGCGGAGATTAAATCTCTCATACACTTGCCTTCATTGGATTTCTTTATTCCTCCCTCTTGAGGTGCAAAATTTTAGAAATAACAGTTTTTCTTCATCCAATAACGATTTCTTCTCATTTTTTCTTGGAGTTGTAAATTTGTTTCAACTAGAAAATAATTATTATTTCACTACAAAACTTTTGAAAGAGTTGTTATATTATTGTACAAGCAGAAGCAGCTTTTCAAACAAATAAATCAAATTATTCTGAACAATAATTTGTGATCATTTGACTTTGTGGATAGTTTTACTTCGTTGTGTCCTCTGCGTCTTATTTGACTTCGTGAGTCTTCTTGTCACTTTTGTTTATTAAATTCAATATTCAGATTTCATATAAATTCTCGTTCCAATGCCATTGATTTTGCACAAAGGATCAGCTAGGAATTATGTCAGATTTTGGTGGTTGTTTGACCATTTCCACACACGGTACTAGGGTAGGGTGGTATAAGATTGCGCGGGCGATAAAATTGCGCATACGTCATAGCAGGACAACGGAGTGAGCTTCGTAGCCAACTTCAGTTGTGTTTTGTTACCGACAGCAACCAGCATGTGCTCACAAAAAAAATCGTATATGATTGAAAAACAAAAGAGGTACGTAAGGAGAAAGTTTTTATACTCATTTGATCTAATTTTTTGATGAAATGAAATGCATTACTGTACCAAAACTCTAAGTAATTTTAGTAATTTATTATTATTTTGTAGCGGCAGTATCAGTCATGTTTCGACCTCACAGGAAGTAGTACGAACATTTTCTAAGAGATAGCAGTAGTATCGCGATGTTTAGAGTAGGTATTGCATTGTGTAAAATTGCGCACTTTGGATGCGTGTAAGATTGCGCGCGCAATTTTACACGTCCGAATTTTTTTTAGTTGAATATAAATAACATTTTTAAATTTTAGATTGATTAATTAATTATTTATTATTATTTTTTTGCCTCGCAATACATACTATAGAATATTTATATTTTCTTCATATTATTATATGATAGCTTCCATCGTTATAATACTGAAAAATGCTCCATGGAAGCCTCTATCGAAAGTTCTGAAGAAGTTTTATTCCAGCGAGTGTGAAAAATAGAGAGAACTATAACCGTATATCAAATGGCTTCAATTTTTACACCTGCTTTTTATAAGGCTGCAATAACTGGTTGTGGAGTAGATCTCTTCAAGTGCAGTTTATATGGGATCGGCCCCTCCTTTTCTTCCATTCATCCCTGTTAGTCGTCATCTCATCATTCAATTCCCTTTTCCATCATATCTGCCTTCACACAATCTTTTCTTTGGTCTCCGTCTACCCCTCCATTCTTCCACATTCATACTCATAACTCTTTTGGTTAAATGCGTTTTATCCCCCCTCATCACGTGCCCATACCTAGACAAACGATTCCCTTTTAACTTTTCTGTCACTGGTGTCGCTTTCAAACTTCCTCTAATAAATTCATTCCTTATTTTATCCATCCTAGTAACACATCCACACATCCACCTCAACATTCTCATCTCTGCTGCATGTATTCTTCTTTCATCCATCGTCTTAGCGACCCAGCACTCGGATCCATACAACACGACAGATCTTGTGACGGATTTGTATATTTTGCCCTTCAGTTTGAGAGGCATCCGTGGGTCGCAAGTTGTTCCTGTGACCTGTCACCATTTCAACCAACCTGAGTTGATTCGATCTGTAACGTTCAGAACAATACGACCATCGCCTTGCACGAGTGACCCAAGGTACCGAAATTTGGAGCAAACTGGTCCAAACTCACCGCCCGAGGCTATAGGAACAGGACTGGAAAGGCCACCGAAATTACAAAACAGATATTCGGTCTTGGTTCTGCTTTCATTCAGACCGACACTTTCCAATCTCTGCCACCACTCCGTCGGCCTGCTCTGGACCTCGGGGCCACTCTCACTAACTAACACATTGTCATCGACAAAGAGAATGCCTGGTGTATGCTCTTTGTCGATGACAGAGAAGAGAGAGAGAAGAGATAGGGACTAAGAGCCGATCCCTGGTGCAGGCGCACAGCCACATTAAAGCTAGCAGTGGTGCCATCTGCGGACCAAACAACAACTCGAATCAACTGCAGGTACTAACTAAACCAAAGGCTAACAATAAGAAGATTTGGAGGTGTGGTAGGTGCAACGATGTATACAAGGACCCAATAGTAGAAGACTGGATCACGTGTATTACATGTAAGGAGTGGTAGCATGACAACTGTTCAGACTACAATGGCTCCGACGCTTTTATTTGTGATGTGTGAAAATAATATAGTTGCGGAATCTTATCGATCTCAACGCGCAATTTTACACAGCAGGGTGTACAAAATTGCGCAATTCCCGATTTGTGATTTTAGTTTAATTACTTAAAAGATTACATGTTTTCTGTTACCATTCGTATAATAATTTGTTACCAGATAAATAAGGTTTAATAAATAAATGATTGATCCCAGATAGGATTAACATTTTTTATTTTATGACCTATTGATTGCAAACTGCGCAGTCTTATACCACCCTACCCTACATTTTGAGTCACTTGATTTCATTTCAACTTATACGGTAGCGGATTCAAACATTATAATAACACCTTTGAAATATTATGATTGTACCTTCGTCGCATCGTTGTCAAGGTGATACATTTACATATTTGAATTAAGTATTCTGTCAGATTCAGCGAAGTTTCGAGAAAGACGGAAATTCCGGATCCGGCTCCACAGAGGCCGAACCATGTTAATTCAAAAGGTGTGTATACGGAATTTCACAGAGACACGTAATGTGATGGATAGGTACTTATACCCCCTATATATAATATATTTTTCAATGAAATTTTACCGTGAGAATAGGAAAAAAAAAAGTTGCCTGTGCCTAGTCCTATTTTATACATCACGATTTATAATTAAACAATTGATTAATTATATTAACAACTAGTATTCAGCACCAGGCTTCAGTTTTTGCATTATAATTCAATCATTCATTTAAAATCGTAATTATAAGAAACTAGGAATAAAGGTATTTTTTTAAATGAAAACGAGGCTGTATTTTTGTACCACGCGTGAAACCCCAGTTTCCTACAAAAATGATTAATTAACGGAACATAATACTTACATCTTATATCCGATTATTCATCGTTTATTTTAATAGCATTTCGGATTAATTAACGAAAATATGGAACAAATGAAAATTTTTGAGGAAAACAATAAAATCCAAAAAATAACGTTATTTTTGTCTGACATGCTAGACATGTTACCCGAGGCTTCACCTCGAAAGGATTCCTAAATGGTAGAAATTATTTAATAACTTTGTTTAAAATAACTCTAGACTAAATTCTTCGTAGGCGATGCAAACTCGTTAAAACAATAAAAAAATACATGTTATGGAAATGAAAAAGCATGGCAGATATTCCTTTCCTCCCTACATTAAATCGATATGTTTGTGAAATTTTTACATAAATTTGATGAAAAAGCAAAAATAATAATTATGTCTACATAAAAAAACAAAATTACGGTTGTGAACACAACGCTGCCATTGGTTTTTTTTAGGGAAAGTGAGAAATCTTGTGAAGACAAGTAACATTCGCAGTGCGCAGTCCTTACTGCCGTTCAGATAGGCATCTTGAAAGAGCGAGAAAATATCTGAGTTGTAAGACCTCTTGGTGACTCACTGCCAACCGCCCATGAGAACTCCTCAGTTGCTGTGGCTCTGGTCGTCGGGAAAACCAGTTTCCCCTCAGTTGCTGCGGCTCTGGTAGTTTCAGTTTGCATCAGCAACTCCTTCGGTGTTATACGTATCCACAGGCGGCGCTTACTACGAATCATCATGGGGCTTTTCTGCTCGTTTGCTGACTTAAGGAATAATAAAACGACTTATACATATACATACACCATGTAGACTGTATATTACCATACACCATCGCGTCTTTATTGCACAGTCTTTTTTCCGCGGCGGACTTTGCGCAGTCTTTTTTCAGCGGCGGACTTTGCACACTCATCAGACACGGCCGGCACGCACTTGACTCCTCTGCTGTTGCGGATACCCATGGGCGGCAGTAATCGCTTACCATAAGGCTATTCTATTCGTCTGGTCGTTTGCCCCTAGTCCATAAAAATAAAACATAATGAAGTATTTTTAGCATAATAATGGCAACAACTGTCACAACTATGAATATGAGAAATATAAACGAGTTTACTACCATTGGATATTTTAACAATCTTTCATTTTTTCTTTACCCATGAGCGCTTCGAGCGTTTAGCCAGTAGTTTGATTAACGCCACCTGTCGGGAAACGCGAATGTAAAGCGTCCTTTTTAAAATAAATACTGAACTTCCTATCTGAAAAAGTTTATTTGTTTTTAAAGGAAATTACAGTATTTTATAACATTTTTTGTTTTATATCTGTACTAATATAATAAAGTCGAAGAGTTTTGGAGCAAAGTTATTCCCGTTTTCACCAGTCATACCTAAGTCATTAAGAGGCTATTAACGTAGGAAGCTCCCAAATACACCCCTTACCTAATATCATTCTCACCAAGCCAAGGGACACTTTGAAAAAGATGTCCTATAATTTAGTGATGACCAGAACCGTATTTTTATTGATATTATTTTCGATTGAGATTTTTCCTTATATTTTACGACTTTTACTAAATGTTACTATTAAGCTATAAAAAAAACAAAAAGTTGACTGAAATTTCTCGCTTCACAATTATGAAGATTTAAAAAAAAATATTGGCTGATGAACTGTATAATTACTTCTTAGTTAAAAAGTAATCTAATGATTGATTGATTGCGGTCTCGATCTGCCATAAAACTTCTATACATAGGAATTGAGTCGAATTTGAATTTATTTTTAGCTAAAAGACGTGGCTTTAAGAATTATAATTATAACCTACACAACGGCTGAAAAAAGAAAACGCGGTAAAAATTTCACGATTGAAGAAAAAGACAAATTAGTGAAATTACTGTTGGACCATAAAAATACGATTTTAAACAAGAAAACAGATGGATGAACGAAAACTAAGCTTGGAATCAACTTACGGCATCATTCAATGCTACTGGATTAATTCACAGGTACTTATTAATTGACTACTTGAAGACTTTACTACCGTCGAATTTGTAACTTAATATTGAATTTTACCTTAATAAGCCACGATACACGATATTATTTTCGTTTTTCTAGGACTAAAAACTCTCTTAGGAAAGTGTGGGAAAAAGTGAAACTAAATAGTACTACAGCACTTCTTCAATTATTTTGGATGATTATGTCTTTCGTCTATGTAATCAAACTGATTTTAATATGACTATTGACTTATTTACTTTTCTTATTAATTCAATATCATCATCAGTCATCGGTTTTCCTGCATCGATACTTGTAATAAATTTATATTAGGGCTGTCCCATTCCAACAAACACAAACGTAGCACTACCGTACTATAGCGTCTGTTTTTCCCAGCCATCACAGCGCACGCTAAATTTATCATCCCTAATTGCAGGATTACACAAATCGGAAATGCATTACAGTACGTCTGCAGTCGTCCTGAAATAGCGTCAGCCTGCACTCGGATATTACGACACTTCCTTTCGATTACACCCCAACCACGTTCAATGCAGTTCAGTGAAGTTTATATGATATCATGACTGTATTTATTTGAAGAAAATAAAGGGTCAAGTATATTATATGAATTTTCGTATAGAGAAAGAAATTAAAACAATAATACTTTTTTGCCAAAAATAGCAGTAAAAGTTCAGTTGAAAATATCTTACTTTAAGGTTAGTGGATGAAGTATACAAGCAAACTAGTGCTTATTGAATTGGTCACGAACAAATATACACATAACCTTTTTTTATAGTACTTACTAATAGTAATATTGGATTTGATAGTTTCTTTATGACTTATCTTGAGATATACTGGGGGTTAACATATCTCGCTTTTTGTTAGAGGGAAATGAGGTGGTCGCCGGCACTCGCAACGCATCGAGACGCAACGCGGACAAGAAATGCAACAAGCGAACACCAGTGAACATCCGAAAGAAGCTGATGCCGAAGTACCGAACCCCCGGCCCAACTGAAGGTTACGCACGTAGCAGGAACTCACGATCTTCAGCGTCGTCGGTAAGGCGAGGAGGGCACGGCTCTAGTTGAAAGCGACAGAAAAGAAGAGGCAGCTTGAAATCGATCTCAATAATAAAAGGCTGACATTAAACTTAAAACTTGGCCGAGTTAAAAGAAAACTTCGGATCCGAGACAGGTGAAAGAAGTCAATATGATTAGAATAGTGTAGACCATTGGCTAAGAAATAGCGATTAAGAGGCGAGTACTCAGGGTGCCGCAGTGCTAAATAGAACCTACACGGAACCTGTGCTGCAGCAGCGTCCCACAACAGTCGCATCAACTGACGCCGATGAGACGATACACATGCTGGCGAGTGCTTTAAAGGATTTAGCTGCCGTCGCTTCTGCTAGCACCAGTTCTGCTAATCCAAAACTTCTGAATCGTTTGTGCATGTCTAAAGACTTGCCTCTTTACTACGGTGACCCATATGCAATTTTACTCATCAGGAGAACTTATGGCAGCTAAGAAAAAGTCTTCATGGTTGTGCTAAGGAAACCATGCCAGCGTTGCTGATCGGCCCCACATATCCTGATGTTGTAATTTTTTCGCCACATCACTACAATTTGAAAACCCTGATATGACAATAAATAGAATTCGTCAAGACATTAACATATTATGGTCTATGTCACGGGAATATCAGAAACATATTATCCTTTTCAATTAAAATAAAAAACTTAGTAGTTTCTGCTATCGATTGCGACGATTATTTGAAAGACATAGACATTGTTTTCATTGTAGTGTCAAATTGCCTCCGATACTCGTGTCAAAGTAACTAAGGTTTTTCCCTTATCAGTGACGATAAGAAGCCGAAATTAATAATGTAATCAGAATTTCTGAGCGCCGAAGCATAAAAAGTATCCCAGTGCTCGGTAAACCTTGCTTGTATACCAGCATACAATAAACTCTTACGGTGAATCTAAGCAAAAATCATAGACAATTTTGTAGAATAATCATGGCAGTGACAGATGTCGATTTTTCAAAATGGGAATTCATGCATTGATTGCAGAAAATTTTAAAATGCTCTGCGGAAAAATCCAAGTGTATGTGGAACCCTCACGGATCTGCTTCAAATGTTTACTAGCAAGCCACAATAAAGAAACCTGTCCTGCGAATGCGTGTGACATAGAAAACTGCGGACAACCACATCACCGTTTATTGCATCATAACCTCGAGAAAAAGTAATAGCAAAGCTACATGTTGATCGTGGTCCAACAGAAGAAACTATAACTCACATAAAGCTTGACAACCGACGGGTGCTTTTAAACTTTTGAACGCCATTGTCACATATATGTGACAAACGAAATCTTACCCTGAACGCCAACGTCACAAATATATGACAAAATATACGTCGCACCATATTATGAAATAAACAATTTAATCATTACTTTAGTGTGTTTTCATTTATGAAGGTCATTTAACAGAAAAAGTGGCCTCGCGTCAGGGGTACGGCGATACGTTTATACTCTGGCGTTCAAAAGGTTAAAAACCGTGCCTACAATGACGCACGGACCAAATAAAACATCACGCAGTGTTGCATTACTGGACTACGGGTCGACAATGACATTGATCAGCAGCACCCTTGCATGCATGGGTGTAAACAGTTAGAAACAAGTGCTTGGAACAATACTGACGTGGTATGCGACAGTGAAGCTATAAGCTTGGAACATAATCAAACAGTAACGGCAACATGATTACAATGAAAGCACGTAGCGTTAATAATATGAACTTACCAATGCAGAACAATAGCCTCGGTGAATATTGACAGCTCTGAACTAAAACCTATTGTCACAAAATTTTTTTTACTGGTGAACAATGTAAACCAGAAATATTAATAAGTCAGGATAATTATCATTTACATAAGCTGATGGAAATAATTAAGGCCAAACCACACGAGCACTACATATTTTACTCGAACTCGAAAACGTGTGCAGCGTTTTTCGGCGTATTTGCGAGTTAATACATCAGTTGGGCCCGTATCGATAAATTGCTCTTTACATTGGACGTTAGTGAGTGGTATGTAGTTGAAACGTCTTTAACTGGCGGTTCATCGTAACATTTTAATAGTATGGATGATGCAAAACATTCCTATTATAAAGTATTGTAGTTGCAGCGCCTTCTAGACATATTGATGAAAGGTAATCCAACCGTTGTTCAAATGTACAACATTTTTGATCAAATCACTTATGCGGCGGACAGTCCCTCATGTAGGCTTGAAATGTTCTTCATATAGTTTCTTCTGGTTTCTTCGGCGTGGTAGTAATCAAAACCTGTCTTGTTCATTTAAAATTTCCAGTCAGTTTGCCTTATTCTGCTGGGTGTCCATTCACTTAATTTATTTTAAATAATTATTTACAAATCGAAAGTGGAAATTTTATTTTAAAATTATTAAATCAACTTGGATAAGAAACTCTGTTGAAACAAATGTAATTATTAAGCGAAACACATTGCACACGGAAGAAATTAAGGTACTGTAGGAGTTTGTAACAAGAAGTATTTAAGTGCGCGTCCCGGCATGTAGAATATTTGAACAAAAAGTAAGTAGTGTTTGAAATATGTCTTGAAAATAATTTTATATATGAATGTCAGAAGACTAAGAATTTTCCCTTGAACAAATAAAGAAGTCGTGATTTCCCTAATCAAGTGTTTTTAACGTAGAAGCATTACGATCCCATAAGAATAATCCTGGTGCTTCTACATATGGTGGAGGCGCCGGGTAGACTAAAGAATAAAGCATTAATTGGTTTTCTGTAAATTTCCAGAAAACATAAAATAAATATTCAACTGCGCCGGCAAGCAAGCCCGGACGACACGACGTTGGAGCACACGGAGCACACTGACGAATTCAACGATAAAGAGGGAACCGCTTAACCCGAAGATTCTTGCCGAGGAAGAAGAAAAAAAAAAGAAAGACAGGAACGAGTTTCAATTGTTTTTTTCTTCGGTGGTATAAAAGATGGCGCAAGAAATGTTTTTCTTCACCGGCACCGACAATGTATGTTTAGATGAGTTCCTAGTACAATTTAGGCTGGTAGCCGCAATTAATAAATGGCCGGAAAGTGATTTAGCTCTGATAGTCGGGGCGTATTTACAAGGACCAGCCTTGATGTTTTTTAAGTCCGTGTATCGCGAGGGGATTGATTAAAACCATGTGCGAGAAGTTGAGAGTCGAATTCCCTTCAGGAATCAATTATGTGGAGAAATTTTATAGCAACAAACAAGACGTGAAGGAAGATTCGTTGACGTATTATTATAGGTTGACGGATTTAGCCGCGAAGGCCGATATTGTAGATGAAAGCATCTTTATAAAAACATTCTTAAAGGGGCTATTACCGTGCGATAAAGTCAAATTAGGCACCAAACTATATGCCACAAAAAATGAATTGCGTGCAACAATTTTACAATTAAGAGACATATTCGAGGACAACGAAACACCCTCGATTAATCTGCCGATTCAACCGCCCCGCGGCATATTATCAAAGGTACGCTTTGAACAACCGTCCAATACGACCGCGCCAAGGTCACCAACGCCGCCGAGAACATGGAATTCATCGACGACAGCGCCTTCAACCCCATATCAATCCCCAGAAAGGAGGGATAGGGAAGAGTTTCACACTCCCCATTATAATTTGAGATCACGGTCTCGTTTCACCTACACAAACGCTAAATTCACCCAATAATTTTAGCGTGAGAAGGAACCCGCAGCACCCAAACTTCCAAGGACGCAGCCAATAAATAAGCATGAGGAGTTGCAAACGACTGCGTCCGAAAATCAAAAACTCCCAGATGAACAGGAAAATTTAAGTCAGTACAGCCCTTTTATTAACATTGATATAAACGGGCAGACATTGGTAGCTCTGATAGATACAGGTGCATCAATATCCTGTATCTCTGAGAGATTAGCAGCGAAGGTGAAAGCAAAATGTAGCAGTGACACATCAGAGAAGCGTTTTGTAAGGTCAATTTCCGGTGCGTGTTTAAATGTAGTCGGAGAGACATTATTGAACTTTATGGTGGACTCGTGTCTTTTTAATAATAAATTTATTATTATCAGGGATATAAATCAAGAAATAGTCCTTGGTCAAGACTTTTTTTATAAAAATAATGCTGTTGTTGATTTCAGAAATAATTGTATAACGTTGAAAGAACAATTTAAGATAAAGTTTCTTAGTAAAGCGTCTCTACAAAGCGGTGCTTATGTGTCGAACTCCATGATTTATAATGATCAACATGATGAAACTCAACAAAATAAGATTATGTATGATCATACGAAGAATGAAGAAAAAAGTTTTAATTCAATCACCAAAAATGATTACTTATATTTTCTAGAGCTGGCACAACGAAATGATGATAGATTTATGTTTTCGCTGACAAATAATTTAAAAAAATGTAAATGAAATTGACATAAATCCGGACTTATCTGACAATGACAAGATGTCATTACGTGAACTTTTTTCTTCATACAGAAAATGTTTTGCTTTTTCAACTTCCGAGTTAGGAAATTGTAATTTAGTGGAAATTAATATTAATACGACCGATGAGCAGCCAGTTCATCGACCTCCGTATAGAGTGTCCCCTAAACAATTAGACATAATTAATTCTCAAGTCAAGGATATGTTAGACACGGGAGTGATCCGTGAATCCAAGAGTGCTTATGCCTCTCCAGTGGTATTGGTACAGAAGCCTGATCAATCTTGGAGATTTTGCATCGATTATCGTAAATTGAATAAAAAGGTAATCACAGATAGTTATCCTCTGCCAATCATTGAAGATATAATGATTTATCTTTCGGGGGCAAGTTATTTTGCTGACTTAGATTTAAATTCTGGATATTGGCAACTAGCAATTTTTGAGAGGGATAAACACAAGACTGCGTTTGTCACACCCTCAGGACTTTATGAATTTAATGTTCTACCATTCCGTCTTAAGACAAGTCAGGCTGTTTTCCAAAGAACAATGGATAAAGTATTAGCTGGCATAAAATATAAGAATGCTATTTGTTACGTGGACAATATATTAATATGGGGGTAAAACCTTTATAGAATTTAGGATAGCTCTAGAACAAGTATTAGAACGCCTTAAGAAAGCAAATTTAACATTAAAACCGAGTAAATGTTGTTTTGGTTACAACAAAGCTACGGTATTGGGGCATGAAATATCAGGAGCTGGTATTAAACCTGATAATAAAAAACTAGAGTCACTAAAAAGGTTGAAACCACCAATGAATACTAAACAAGTAAAGTCAGTATTAGGGTTGTTTTCTTACTATCGTAAATTCATTGATAATTTTGCACAAGTAGTGTTACCTCTCACTAAATTATTGAAAAAAGGTGTGCCATTTGTTTGGTCGCAGAAACATCAGGAGGCATTTGATAAAATCATAGCATATATGTGTAACCCTCCTATATTGAGTTTTTATACTAATGACAAAGATGTGTTGACTCGTTTGTATGTTGATGCCAGCGGAGAAGCATTAGGAGCATGTTTAATGCAAGGTAAAGATGTCATGCATCCAGTTTCATATGCTTCTAGGAAACTTAGTGATGGAGAAAAGAAGTATTCCACAACAGAAAAGGAATGTTTAGGTTTAGTATGGGCATTAAATTACTTTAAACACTTCTTATGGGGTATGATGTTTCAGGTTGTTACAGATCATAAGGCATTGTGTTGGTTGAGACATAAGAAAGATATGAATGGGAGATTAGCTAGATGGTCGTTGTCTATTCAGGCATATGAGTTTGATATAGTCCACTGTGCAGGGAGAGAAAATGTGATTGCAGATTTTCTGAGTAGAAATCCATTGAGTCAGGATGATGAGGATCATAAAGAAGTAGCAGGTCTAGATGATGGTCTAGAGGTATATAAAATAGGTGTCACAAAAATGACAGATGAACAACGTGAAGATCAGGTTTGTCGACAGTTAATAGATAGAATAGCGACTAGCGAGGAAAATGCATATAAAGGATTTAGGGTCATAGATGGTATTTTATGTAGGCAAGCTATGAGATTTAATAGTGTGAAGAATTTAGTGGTATTACCAGAGCGGTTGATATCAGATATATTAAAAGAGTTACATGATGATCCTTGGGCTGGAGGACATCTAGGTTTAGCTAAGACATTAACCAAATTTAGAGATAAATACTTTAGAAGAAAATTGAAAATTATATTAAGAGTTGTAGTTTATGTCAGGAGCGGAAAAAGGTTAGACAAGTAGCTCAATTACAACCTGTCTTAGTGAATCATTTAATGGAGAAAGTTAGGGATAGATATGTTAGGTCCATTTAGAAAATCATTGAGAGGCAATAAATATATGATTGTCTGTGTAGAATATGTTTCTAGGTATGCAATTTGCAAGGCAGTGCCTAGGGCTACAGCCCAAAGAATTAGCGAATTTTTGATAGAAGAGGTATTTTGTCGTTTTGGAGGGGTGAAAGAAGTTATTTCAGATAGAGGTTCAGTATTTACATCACATCTAGTTAAAGATACTGTTGATTATTTTGGTGCTAAATCTCGCTTTACTACAGCTTTTCATCCGGCATCCAATGGTCTAGTAGAAAGGTTTACAGAACGTTAACACAAATGTTGTCTATGTATGTTTCTGCAGATCAAAGGAATTGGTGTAGTTATGTACCCTTAGTATGTTATGCATATAATTCGAGTAAACAGTCAAGCATTAAGATATCACCACACATGATGATTTATGCGAGAGAACCTTTATTCCAAACTGATATGGTTGTTAATTCTGATAGGCGAAATTGTATAATTGATTATGTTGGAAGACATGATTTTCAGAATTTCTTATCACAAAAGGCTTTACATAATTTGAGAAAAGCACAAATAAAACAGAAATTAAGTTATGATAAGAAAGTTAAAGTTAATAATTACTCGCCTAACCAACTAGTTATGATTTATACTCCTAGGAGAGTAGACGGTAAAAGTTTAAAATTGTGTAGGTTATATAAAGGACCTTATCAAATTGTAAGAAGGATTTCTAATGTAAATTATGTTATTAGGAAAATAAATAATAGTCGATATAGAGATATAGTACATGTAAACAGGTTAAAGCCCTTTCATGTTAGACTATAGATAGTTTCATAATATTATAGTTCATTAATGTTGCTTGGTAAAAGAAGAATATTTAACATTAATGATTTTGTTCGTGTGTTTTCATATATCTGATGTGCTGTCTGATGTGCTGTCTGATGTGCTGTCTGAACGAGCTGGAGAGAGAGAAGAAGATGCCAAAGCGTTATAGGGTGAAGGCATTCCGAATATATTAAAAAAAAAGGGTTTTTTTTTTGCTAGTAGGAGGGGGACCCTGCTCATGCTGTATCGACTTCGTGAAAGGGATATAGTCCTTACGAAGGGTGTCTGAGTTGGACACATATGATTCAGCAAATATTATTTTTAATTGTATAATAATACAATGTAAACTGGGTATTAAGATTAGTCTCGGAAATTAATTAATTATAGTTCGGAATGAATTCATGACAGGGTTAATATGTTTTCTTAAGCTTTCTTCTTTGCTCTTTGACTCAATTGCGTTAGAAGAAAGTTTTTGCATATAATATTAATTCTTTTTATATTTAGTTTCATAAACCCTTAAGGTATGATGCTTAGCTTTTAATGTAATTAATTTTGAAGCATCATTGGATAGGAGGCCGTTACGCATCTTTTACAGGCGTTTTGGTGCGTTAAAGTTTATGGTGTGTTGTGTTTATTAACTATGCTGAAACTTTATTAATTTTAATGATAACTTAACCATGCACATGCCATACACTATCCCATTGTAAGGGACCAGCCTCACGCATCGGTGTAATTGGTATAATAAAGTCTTCTTCGCCTGATAGTAATTTTTCGAGTTAGGTCTTAGGCAGGTAGTTAGTTACTTTTTTGTTTGGAGTTGGGTAAAACTTTTATTTAATTTTTTATTGATTTGTTTTACCCAAATGCGGGGGCGTAGCTGATGTAGGAGTTTGTAACAAGAAGTTTTTAAGTGCGCGTCCCGGCATGTAGAATATTTGAACAAAAAAGTAAGTAGTGTTTGAAATATGTCTTGAAAATAATTTTATATATGAATGTCAGAAGACTAAGAATTTTCCCTTGAACGAATAAAGAAGTCGTGATTTCCCTAATCAAGTGTTTTTAACGTAGAAGCATTACGATCCCATAAGAATAATCCTGGTGCTTCTACAGTACATTGCACCCATCAGTTAAAAATTCAGTTTAAAATATTAAAATCCAATGAGGCTAAGGCAAGATTAACTAATTCCTCTGGAATCAATGAATATTTCGAAACCATAATTGTCTTAGCAATCTTATAATGAGAATCATAAATCATTATAATCAGCATTTTATTCCAGCAGATACAAACATAATACCTCCAAAGTGAAACGGTTTAACAATTAATTCCCGCGTTATTCCCAATCATCAGTGGTGCATCGAAAATTCGATTAACCAAATGTGTTCGAGCTGTTCAATGATCGATTGTGTGAAAAGACGGAAATGGTTGGCGCTCTAATTGGACATCATTTCACAAGTTTGGAGGTGTGGTGCGATTACTGTAGAATTTTGAAATTCGCAAGAGACAACCTAATGAATGTTCATTGTTTTATCTAGGCCAGTGTTCAGTTCAGATTTGGAAATTATGCAAAGGTGTTCTCCACATTTTTTCAAGGATATATAATATCTAGTAATAGTGTTCCAGCAAAACAAGCAAGGCTTAAGTTCCCTTGATATTGTAATAATGGGTTCACATAATTTATGTGAGGATCCCGTTCACACATCGTCGTTATCAGCGGTATCATTTCATCATTAGGTCATTTATACATGGTGTACAATAAAGCATAAATACCAAGAATACCACCCATATTGGAAAATTATAGCTTAATTCGAAGTTGTGTGCACATTTATCATGGATTCATTATTAAATAGGCATTAAATAGAAGTTTTTGAACCTATATCATGTATTCTCCTTAAGGTAGGTTTAAGCTGTCGCACTTGGGACTAGAGTATTGAGGCAGTCAATTTATAGCAAATATATAACAAAAAAGAAAATACTTATTGTATTATCTGGGTATTTATATTATTTAAAACAATACAATACAAACACTTGTATTATTTACAGTAAAGCCTGCAAATCAAAATTACAATAAAACCTTCATTGCATCCTACGACGAACGTTAGAGGAGAAGAGTGCTGTGCTACCTTTGAAACTCACTTCACCTTGACAGTCACAAGTCTAGGCGGTTTATATCTAATCAATGTCAACTTTGGTTGTATTAAAGCGCAGGTGTCTGCAATTTCTGAATATAATAGACTTAGATTTATTTATCGTCCACACTTGTCAAAACTCAATACATCAAAGCCTTTGAAAAAACCTACAGAGACGAGGAGTGGGCTTTGAGAAAGTCCGTAGCTGATGCAAAAGATATAATACCCGATAAGGAAAAAAGGAGGACCTACGATCTACTACCGACCTAAAGAAATGAGATCCCATCAAAAACATAACATGTACAAAAATGCACAAGCCGCGCAACGTAGTTCTTGTGCCGTAAAAAGTTGTGAAATGTTATCAAAGTTGGTAAATTCAGTACCTATACCTATATTTATGGGAGCAGTTATCCAACCACTTTGTCTTAAATTGATACCTTCCTAGTTAGCAAAAAAAAATTATGCTAAACATATCAATATTACACTTTTTTATTCTTTAATAAATAGAATGAGTTGACTGTTACCGTTAAATGTGTATGTGTCTCTTCTAAAGGTAGGTTTTGAAAAGACGAGAAAATTATAATATCGACTACCAATAAATACTTGATAAGTACCGGTAGTATCGGTAGAGATACCGGGTCTATGTCACAGCATAGTTGGCCAGGTATTTGTGATACCACAACGTGTTATACTCTGTACTGCATTTATGAAATACCTACTTAGAATGTTTTAGGTTGCAATGTGAGGGCTTTAAGCGTTCTCCAATGTTTATTATTTTTTAATTCTGTACAAATATTTAAATAAATGGTGATTATTATAATTATCTTTTCTAACTATAGGTACTGCTCCGATCTGAGATAAGACAGCAAGTTAAGCAATGATATTAAAGGAATCTTTAATTATAACATAATTGAAGTTAAATATATTATAATCTAAGTACGAGTACCTACATCAAGTACTGAATGGATTCAAAACTTAGAGGTTATTTTTGGAGTCAGCTAATATTTTTTTAAAAGATTTACACATGTGGTATTTACTTGCTATGTAACGTTTGTACCTTTTTGTTGACAAAGGAGGTCTATAAATATGAAATAAAACCGTTCGGCTTAACGGTACGAACAATTTATTCAGACTGTTCCACAAAGACATATACAGACATTCGGCATTTTCCAACATAAAAAATATAACAGAATATAAAAATATAACAGAATATAAAAATATAACAGAATATAAAAATATAACACAATATAAAAAATAAGGGTTTTAAATCCAAAATTGTGTGTCACAAACATAATTTAGATTTTCTTATAACCCTTATTTTTTCATGTTAGTAGTTCAGTTATAAGTTCTTATTGGATGACAGCAGGAAAGCTTCTAAACAATAAAACATTGTAGGTATATAACGTGTAGTATTTACGGTAACTACACTTTGTTCCACTTCAGTATATAGGAATGAGTCAAAGGCAGAATTTTCATTATAAAGCTAGCAATTTTGGGTGCAGGATATTGCGTTCAAAATGAAAACTGTTCCAGGCCATCCTATGCAATTCTTATCGGTCATGTTTGCATCTCTGAATAGCTACTACTGATTGTAATTTTTTTAGCATTCACTTTAAAGGTGACTGTGAAATTATTAAAATCTGACTATTGACAATAATATAAAATATTCAACTAATTTCTTCTATAATGTGCTTTGTCTCAATGTTACCTACATAAATTATTACACGTAAAAACAAAACAAAGCACATAATAGTTATAAGGGATTTATAAGACGTTTTATATTTCATATCGGTCATTTTCTATTTAGCATTAAATTAAAGCAAGTTAGATTTCAATACAACTGGCAATTTAAAAACGCAAATTATATTTCAAAACTCCACTTTTTAAAAACAGACAACCAACAACAATTATTATTCAATTAATTAGGTATTAGGAATTAAATAAAAAAGAATAGTTCAAATCAATTATTAAATAACCTATTACAGTCATGCTAGAGCATTTAGCAAAATTTGGTACAATAATAATAATGAATGATGCTGTCCCGGTGAGTCTATCAGGCATATTACTTCTGGGTGTTCTCGTCTGGCTAACGGCGAGTATTTGCCCAGGCATAACAAAGTGGCCAGGATTATCCACCAGCAGCTTGCTTTAAAATACGGCCTTGTGGATTCCGAGGTACCGTATTACAGGTATGCGCCCGACCCAGTCCTCGAGAATGACCATGTCACGTTGTTCTGGGATCGATCTGTTATCACTGACAGGACTATTGTAGCCAATAAGCCTGAAGTGGTAATAGATCGATCAGCGCGCCGCACAAAATCATTGTGCGGCGCGCTGTCACCGGCCCGCATGATGAGAACCTCGTGAAGGCTGAGAAAGAGAAACAGTTAAAATATCTCGACTTAGCTCACGAGGTAGTCGCCATGTGGACTCGGCCATAATTGTGCCGATAGTCGTTACGGTCAATGGACGCTTATCGCCAAGAGCCTTTTTTTTTGTGCGTGTGGAAATCCTCATTGACTTCCGCCGCCCGGGGAAGGCGGCGGGGCGTGTCGGACTCCACCTAGAGTGGGTGACCTACCGACTAAAACTACACGGTGTTCCCTCTCGCACCTACGTCGGGGCCACGTGTACTGTGCATTCGTCCGCGGCCCCCGACTGGTGATGGCCAGCCTCTGCGGGCCCCGCCGTGTATGGGGGAGTCACTATACTCCCCCTACGTTCTAGAGGGGCGCGCATGGAACACTACGCGCCGCCGCCTCGGGTCCTGTCCCGAACATGGAACGGGGGGCTGGCGGACTTATCGCCAAGAGCCTCGACCAACACCTCAGGAGGCTCGAGTTGGGTGGCTGGGTTAAGAGCCTGACTCCTTAATGCGGCGCGTATTGTGAGGAGGTTCCTGTCTCTGGGGCCCTAACCACCGGTAGCTTGGACCCTGTTCCCCATGCCGGTGGATTTCAATTTTTTATATTTTTAAATGTTTTTTTTTAATATAATATGTATTTTATATTAATGAAGGAAAACATTTAGAAATATAAAAAATATGTATTTAAGTGGATGAATGATGCTAGTATCGGTCTCTTCATGAGCCTGATGTAGATTTTTTAGCGTCCGTATCCTGGTTACGATTCGGAGATCTCTTTGGAGAAACCGAAGGGTTTGTATGCGTTATGGACGAATTTATGATGACGAACAACTATCGAAAATATATTATCGTGAAGGATGGTACGGTTAACATAATTATGTCGGGCTTGGTCTTGCTTGCTCAGGTTGTTCGCGTTTGGCTAACGGCGAGTACAGAAATAACCTTGTGGCCAGGATTATCCATCAGCTTGCCTTAAAATATCATCTTGTGGAATCGGAGGTACTGTAAGAGTTTAGAACTACTATGACTCTTTAATGTTCACGCTCCGGCACTTAAAATATTTCGAACAAAAAAGTAAGTAGATTTGAAATATGTCTAGAATACAATTTAATATAAATGGTTGTCATTAAGAATTTTTCCTTGAAACTGAATAGAAGTCGTATTCCGATTAAAATAAGCCCCCGCAGTGTTTGAAGCACCACAAGTTGGTGGAGGCACCGGGTAGCTCAAATATAAAATATTAATCGGTTATGTGAATTTCAGAATATAAAATAAATATTTTGGTGCGCCGGCAAGCAATCCCGGACGACGCTGGAGAACGTTGACGAGTTCAGCGATACGAAAGAATCCGCATAACGTGAAGATCTTCCCAGGAGAGGAAAAAGAGGAAAAAAAGTCAGGACCGAGTTTCAATTGTTTTTTTGTAGTATAAAAAATGGCGCAAGAAATGTTTTTCTTCTCGGGTACTGATAATGTGTGTTTGGATAAATTCCTGGTGCAGTTTAGACTGGTGGTCGCGATAAACGAATGGCTAGAGAGCGATTTGGCTCTAATAGTTGGAGCATATTTGCAAGGACCAGCCTTAATGTTTTTGAAGTCCATATATCGTGAGGGAATATAAAACCGTATGTGATAAGTTGAGAGTCGAGTTCCCTTCAAGAATCAATCAAGGAATCAATTATGTAGAGAAATTTTACAGTAATAAACAACACACAAAGGAAGATTCGATCACATATTATTATAGATTGACGGATTTAGCCGCAAAGGCTAATATTACAGATGAGAACATTTTTATAAAAACGTTCTCAAAAAGGGCGTAATGTCAAATTGGGCACCAAATTATATGCTACGAAAAATGAATAACGTGCAACGATATTGCAATTAAGGGACAAACTTGAGGATAATAAAACACCATCAATAAATTTACCGATCCAACCGCCGCGCGGCATATTGTCAAAAGTGCGTTTTGAACAACCGTTCAATACGACCACACCAAGGTCACCGACACTGCCAATAGCATCAAATTCGCCAACTTCAGTGCCTTCAACCCCATGTCAATCCCCGGAAAGGAGGGATAGGGAGGAGTTTCACACTCCCCGATACAATTTTAGACCACGGTCTCGTTTCACCAATACAAACGCTAATACCCCTAATAGTTTTAGCATAAGAAGGAACCCGCAACACCCAAACTATCAAGGACGTGGTCAATAAATGAGCATGGGGAGTTGCAGATGACTGCGTCCGAAAACCAAAAACTCCCAGAAGAGCAGGAAAATTTAGGTCAGTTCTACCCTTTTATTAATATTGATATAGACGGGCAGACATTGGTAGCTCTGATAGATACAGGTGCATCAATCTCCAGTATCGTCGAGAGATTAGCAGCGAAGGTGAAAGCGAACTTTACGGTGGATTCGTGTCTTTTTAATAATAAATTTATAATCATCAGGGATATAAATCAAGAGATATTCCTTGGTCAAGATTTTTTTATAAGAACAACGGTGTTGTAGATTTTCGAAACAATTGTATAACGTTGAAAGAACAATTTAAAATAAAGTTTCTTAGAAAAGCGTCTGTAAACAACGGTGTGTCGCACTCTATGATTTACGAGTATAGTGATCAACATGATAAAACTCAACAAAATAAGGTTATGTTCGATCATATGAAGAATTAAAAAAAAAAGTTTGTATTCAATCACCAAAAATGATTACTTATATTTTCTAGAGCTGGCACAACAAAATAATGACGTTTATTATTCTAGCTGGCAAATGATCTAAAAAATATAAATGAAATTGACATAAATCCGGACTTATCTGACTGTGACAAGATGTCATTCACGTCACGTGAACTTTTTTCTTCTTATAGAAAATTATTATTATTATTTTGCATCGATTATCGTTAATTAAATGAGAAGGTAATCACAGATAGTTATCCTTTATCGATCATTGAAGACATAATGATTTATCTTTCGAGGGAAAGTTATTTTGCTGATTTAGATTTAAATTCTGGTTATTGGCAACTAGCGATTTCTGAGAGGTATAAGCACAAGCACTGCGTTTGTCACACCCTCAGGTTTTTATGGATTTAATGTCTTACCATTCGGTCTTAAGACAAGTCAGGCTGTTTTCCAGAGAACTGTGGATAAAGGATTTTTGATTTGGCACATGAGATTGTCGACATGTGGGGGTGGATTGAGCAATTATTGTACCAATCGTTGTGTCAGTTAATGGCCTCATACCCAAGAGCCTCGACCAACATCTAAGGAGGCTCTCCTTGAGTGGCTGGATGAAGGGCTTGATACTGAAAGCAGTACTCCTAGATACGGCGCGTATTATTAGGAGGTTCCTCACTCTGGGGCCCTGACCATCGGTGGCTAATATCTTCTGTTTTTTATAAAAATGTAAATAAAATGAATGATTCACACAGTTAAATAAGGCAAAGGTCCTAGGAAGGAACATATTTTCAGTGTTCCAATAGACGATTTATTAGAAGTAATAACTTCCTCCCCTGCAGTTGACATATTTTCAGGTCGTGGTTCTGGCTCCGCTTTGTGGCTAAGACGTTTCAATACCACGGTATCGATGATCAATATCAGAGCTGAGTTGTAGCAGCTTGACAGATTGTAAAACTCTACTTATGGCAGTAGTAAGCCGTATTCCATTTATTATCACAAAATAACTATCAATCTTTGTTGTTGTAATTTACTAGAGACTTGCCCGCGGCTAAATAATAATAGAAATAATATAGACACCTAATGGCAAAAGCATAATAAAATTAGGTTCAGTAGTTGCAGGGTTTATCGATTACACACAACTATACAAACTTAGTATAGATAGATAATATGGATGAGTTTAGAAAATATGTAAACAACGTATACCTACAATTATTCGGTACAATAAAAAATAATAATATCAATGAATGTTCTCTTGTATTACATGGGACATTATTATACTCATAGGTACTACGTTTCCGTACCGAACAAAAGTTGTACTATTATTTTGCAATTTGAAATCCGTATTTTACACATTTTATGTCTTTATAGATTAATATTGATATTTAAACTTTTTTTATATTTGCCTTCACTGTTCTCAGGTAAATGTCTAAATTAATATAGTGAGGGAAACTCTTTTAAAAACAGTATTCAGGCAACACTTCCTGACTGGGAAAAAATTCAATCAACTGTTGGCAACATTGTTCTCTCGCCAACTGCACGCACACACACACGTCAACGCAACGCATTTCCGGTGCCAATATTGTATATTTTTTTTAAATTTCTGTTCTTGTATAAGACACACTAGCAGTACGAACAAACAGTACCTACATGTATTAAATTCGCATAGAAATTATTTCAGTCGTGCTTACCCCAATGAAATAATAGATCCGGAACATTGAACCAACAAACTTTCATCATTACAATTTTGTTACATATTTACATTTTACTGCGCTTCGTTTACGATAGGTTATAAAAACGTAGTAAAAAGGTAATATTACTTACCGCAGTTACTTTAAACTTTGTATTTATTGTAACCAGCGAATAAGTAAGACTTTGTTTGGTTTTTGACTTTCACAAACATTATCATAAGTGGTTGAATGTGCTCTCCGAGGAATTGAATCTTATTATGGCATGGAATGGTTTCTTTGTTTTCAGAATAACTTTAAATGACGATTAATCAACCTTCTTAAATAAACCTTCTTGGTGAGGTCCTTCAGAATTGACAGGTGCGTAGTACCCGAAACCAGCAACCAGCGCGTCTAAAGATAAATGAATGTGGACAAAGCAAAATACGTATACAAGAATCGTAGCGATTGGCGTTTAGTAGTTTATTCCTTAACGTTACTTTTATTCAACATAATACCTCTGTTGTCGACACTGTAAAAAGTGATACAGTAACTAAACACTTATCAAAATAACATTATTATTGATAACTATATATTATAGGATTGTCAAATCGTATAGACACGCTCTAGCCGCTCCGTTTAATAATTAATCATAAATATTGTTAAAACTTTACTTTCAATAGAACTGTTGTGTGGAATTTAAAGTTAAGTGTGTGGGGCATATGTGATATCGTTTGCAAAGTGATCAGTGACTATATTCAAACAAAAACTTAAAATAAACATTACAAAAAAGTGACATTGCTCGTTATATTTTGCGTAAATGTGGGTGTCTTGAAAAACTTAACATCACAGTATACGTTTTGTCTGATTGCTTCGAAGACGTGACAAATACATACTTGTATTTCGACTGCGAACATTGAAGTGATTGTGGCGGCTTTCAACGGGCGCCGACTGCCAAGTGTAATCGTCTGAGTTCGGAATTCAGCGCCCGATAAAACTTTTTGCATCTTTATTCACTTTTTTTTTTTTTTTTTCTTGTGTATATATATTTTATATTTTGTGTATAAATATATATATATATTTTTTTATTTTTTTCTAAATTGTTTTATAATGATTTGTGCTGCCTGCAATTCTACTATTTTGGTGACGCACAAGAGAATTAAATGCAGTGTTAGCAAATGTGGCCTACAATATCACCTGGAGTGCGTTAAATATGATGAAGCATCAACACCTAGGACTAAATGGTCTTGCCCAAACTGCGTTTCAAGCCGCCCTAAACTGGACAATACAAATACGCCCGTTCACGCTAAGGGCCATGCTGCGCAAACTGATCAAGCTGCAAGTGAATCGAGCTCAATTATTTCCCCGAAATCGGGACCGTCTAGCCAAAATAAAACAATAATTAGTCAGAGGCGTATGCCAATCGAACAGTCACCACCGCTTACGACTATAGCTACTCGTGAAAATACAGAAGTCAACTTACAGAATACAATTCTGGCAGAAATTCGAAATTTACGCCAGGAAATGAATGAAAAGTTTGATAGTCAGCAGGAAGCTTTAGCTAAATTTGAATCCACCCTAAAAACGGTCCAAAAGGATATAAATGACCTGACCTTAAGATTCACTACAATGCACGAAGACTTGGAAGAACTTAAGAACACGGCTTCTTTTCTATCAGACGCTCACGATGAGCAAGTGAAATTGAATGCGAAAAATAGTAACCATATTGCTGAAATACTTAAGGAAAACGCTGTACTAAGCGCTCGAGTTAGGGAATTCGAGGATAGAATGCAACAAGCTGATCAAATATCCCGTGAAAGCAATATCGAGATACAATGCGTTCCTGAGCACAAAACTGAAAATTTGTTAACAATCGTTAAACAGGTGGGGAGAGTGGTTGGCAATGAACTTCACGACAATGAAATTCAGTCATTGCATCGTGTTGCCAAACTTAATGTAGATTCAAGTCGCCCACGAAGCATAGTCGTTAAACTTGCCAGTCCTCGCATTCGAGACAACGTCCTTGCTGCAGTCAGGAATTTTAATAAAAAAAACGAGTCTGAGAAATTAAACAGCAGCCATATTGGTATTGGTGGAGAAAAGCAGCCGATTTTTGTCACAGAAAATTTAACTCTGGCAAATAAAAAACTTCACGCAGCAACGAGACTCGCAGCAAAGGAAAAAAAATATAACTTTGTCTGGGTTCGGAATGGTCGCGTTTTTGTAAGGAAGGATATAACAACCAAATCTCTGTTAATTAAGAATGTTGCATGTTTAGATTCTTTGTAACTTAGTAATATCATCTCATAATTAGCTAGATAAAGTACCTACATAAAGTATTAAAATTCAAGTTCAACATTTATTATCAAAATGTAAGAGGCTTAAGAACCAAGACAGAGGATTTTTATACTGCTGCCTTAAGTTTTGACTATGATATAATCATCATCACAGAAAGCTGGCTTAATGACACGGTGTTTGATCATGAATTCTTAGATAGCCGTTACAGAGTGTTTAGGCGCGATAGATCTTCCACGATATCTTTTCGAACTAAGAGAGAAGGTGGGGGGGTTGTTATTGCGACGCTGGGTAAGTATGAGGTCATACGGAGATTAAATTGGGAGTCACATTGCGAGGAATTATGGATCACAATAAAATGTGCAAATGGCTTGGATATTAATGTTTGTGCGGCTTATATCCCGCCTCCAATTAAACAAGAGTATATCGATACACTCTTCAATAACTTCACCGAAATTATTAACAAAAAAAGTAGAAATAACTCCATTAACCTGCTTATCGGTGACTTTAATATGGGTAGTATCTGTTGGGAATACAGGGAGGATTCTTGTCCTTTAATCCCTAAAGGATTAGGTAATAATCAAGAAAATATTTTTTTAGACATGCTGGCATTCAATGATCTACATCAATACAACATGATAGTCAACTCTTCAAATCGTATCTTAGATTTAGTTCTTAGTAGCAGTAATAACACAGTATTAGTATCTGAAGCCACAAGTCCACTTTTACCTATCGATCCTCATCATCCAGCATTGGATATTGTACTCACAATGAACCATAATAATCCCCTAGTTCAAAATAAAGTCCCGTACCTAAACTTTTATCTGTGTAATTACGAAGCTGTCAACGATGAGCTGACTAATATTAACTGGTCTGATGAATGGAGTTCTACGACTAATATAAACGAAATGTTGACAAAGTTCTATGAAATCTTATTGGCAATTATTAGAAAATACACTCCGATGACCAAGCCACGCGATGAGCGCTATCCCGTCTGGTATAGTCGAGCTTTACTTAAAGTCATACGAGAAAAAGCCAAGTATCACAAGTTATATAAAAAATATAAGAACCCCAGAGATAAAATTACATTTGAATGCTTGAGAACGCGTTGCAGTGTGTTAATAAAAGACTGTTATGCAACATTTAAAAATAATATTGCTATACATTTGCGCCGTAATCCAAAGTATGTCTGGAGGTACTTCAAAAGTAAACGGATGTGTAATAGCTGTATTCCAAACAAAATGACTTTAAACAACGTAAGCATTGCCAGGGGAGGCCAGGAGATCAGTGACTTATTCTCTGACCATTTTCAATCTATCTACAGAATGAATAGCAACACACTTTCTTCAGGGTCGGTTCCACTCATTCCCTGCAATAGTAATACATACAGTAGTTGTACACTTGAACTCAAAGAAGTTATGGACACTTTGCTATCCCTGGATTGTGACAAGGGACCAGGGCCTGATTCTATTCCTCCTCTTTTCCTTAAAAAATGTGCAGCAAACCTAGCTAGTCCTCTGACTATAATGTTTAACTTTTCTTTGTCACAGGGCGTTTTCCCTGACCAGTGGAAAATTGCGCACATTACACCAATCTTTAAATCTGCCACGGTTGATGATGTCGCCAATTACAGACCAGTGTCCATTCTTTCAGCATGTGGCAAAGTAATCGAATCTCTTGTCCAGAAGAAAATGTACTCCCACATAAAAAATGTGCTAGATGATAACCAGCACGGCTTCCGTGCAAAAAAATCTACCTTGACTAATCTAGTTGAGTACGTTTCTGACATATCAGCTGCACTCGACGGAGGTGGTGAAGTTCATGCAATATATACGGACTTTAAAAAGGCCTTCGATTTAGTAGATCACGACATACTAATAGCTAAACTACAAACTATGGGAGTTCATGGGTCACTGTTGCGTTGGTGCGAGTCGTATTTGAGAAATCGTTCACAATTAGTATACCTTAAGGGTTTTAAATCAAAACAATTTTCCATACCATCTGGGGTGCCTCAAGGGTCACATCTAGGCCCTTTACTATTTTTAATTTTTATAAACGACCTGGGCATCAAGATTGATTCTAAGCACAAACTTTTCGCTGATGATTTAAAAATATATCGAACTATAAACAGTGAATGTGATATCATTAAACTTCAGTTGGATACAACCAACGTGTATAGTTGGTGTGAACAAAATAAAATGTCTTTAAATCTAAATAAATGTTATTTTATTAAGTTCTGTAGGAAAAAGAACAGATATCAGACTCGTTACTACATTAATAACACACCACTCCAAGAGGTTGACACTATTAGGGACTTAGGGGTACTAGTGGACAGCAGGTTAAATTTCAGAAATCATTATGATCTGATCATTAATAGGGCATCAAAATTATCGGGATTCATTGTTAGAGAAATGAAAATTTTTAAGGAACCAACCCTTACCATGTCTATTTACAACAGTTGTATTCGCAGTATACTCGAATATTGTAGTACAGTGTGGAGTCCGTTTTACCAAGTGCACTCGGATAGGATAGAGCGCGTTCAGAGAAGATTTTTGTATAACTTGTGTTACTCAGATAACAGGTGCCGTACTTTGAACTCGTATGACTCTAGGCTAAGTCACTATAAAATTAAATCGTTATGTGCTCGTAGAAAATTCCTCGATTTCATATTTCTGTACAAATTAATTAATGGTTTAATCGATTCCCCTGAGCTCTTAGAAAAATTGCAAATATGTATCCCGCGCAATAGCAGCCGTTTAATAAACAGAAAAACTTTTGCTCTTCCTAAAAGTCGAACTAATATAGGTAATTCTTCACCATTGTATCGTATGTTTAATATTGCCAACTCCTTTCGTGGCGAAATAGACGTCTTTGCAGGTTCTTTAGCCTCAGTTAGATCTAAACTCAGAAACTTAATAAACTAAATTCTCATTCTAGGTCATTGTTCAGTATTTTCTTTTTTTAATGTATAAATTAGAGTAAAGTTGTATTTTTAACTTCAGTTTATTTTAAACTTAATTTAGCAGGCGTGTCTTAAATAAGCTAGCTGTAATCACATCTAGTAGATGTCAATCAGATGCACTGTGTATTACCCTTTAATTAATGGCTTGTGAGATTGTACATCAGTTTTGTGATTCTAATAAAAAAAAAAAAAAAAAAAAAAAAAAACTATAATTTTTTGTATGATTTAATTTATCGCCGTAGGTAATAATAATTTATATAAGTTTTATACCATGATTACCCCGCTTAGCTTCCAAATATTACCGTTCGAAATCACTCGATTAATTCCGATTAATAATCGTCGATTCAAACTATATATACTCGAATGTAGGCGACTCCAGGAAGTGATATCAAACGTTCTCGTCGAGCGATCGGGATGAAGACGTACCGGATATTACAAGTCAGTGTAAAGGTGCTTCAGATTTAAGTGGCTTCATACTGGGAGGTTGTTTTACGTGGCGTTTTACGAGTGCGCGTGAGTTATTTGAATTTGAACTTTATACAAGTGACATTAAGAATAAAAGATTTGGTGAAGTATACTATTATTTATCGTCACATAATCTGTACTTCTATACTAACATGATAAAGAGGTAAAGTTTGTGAGTTTGTGACGTTGTACGGGGTAATCTTTGGATCTACTGAACCAATTTTGAAAATTCTTTCACAAATAGAAAATATTAACCCGTAAAATGGAAAATAAACGTATGGTCCAGCGCGGGCGAAAGTGCCGCGGGTGAAAAGCTAGTAGAGTACATAAAGACGATTGTAACAGAGAAAAATACCAAGCTACAGGCCCGACTTACTAGTGTCTCAATTATAATCTTAAATGTTACATATAATTTCTCCTCTTCAAAATGCTATTTTAGACATGTGTCACTTTAGGAGCCGTTGACATGATAGAAGAAAAAAATGTGTTGCACATCCAAATATCAAAATACAGTATCGATCTGTTTGCCCTTTAGTAACCTTTAGTCTCTAAAACGTCTGGCTTTTTATATTTTCCAGCGTATATACGAAATAAAATTTCTTTTAAAGCTGTAAAAATCTACAAATTCTCCCACTCAAATAGCTTTAATACTGAAAGTGCTGGTCGATAAACTTTGGGTTACAATCGTTGTAAAACGGAGAACACGTCTTGCCAATAATATAAGAGTCGTTGTTCTGCGAGTTAAAATTATTATTTTATAATATTTTCCGTTTATGGGGTGTACGAGCAGATAAAAATAATAAAATTGAATGTTCCAGGATATTAAATGTAAAAGAACTGCGATTCTGTAGTGCAACTATTTGAAAAATTATTGCCCTTTTTATTGTACGATGAAGACTGTGCAGAATGATCTTTCACTGCGATCTGGACAAACCCTTGTGGTTTTTAGATTTTAAGTAATTTAAATGTTTTGTAAGCTATTTTGTTATAATAAAAAAAAACTAATGTTTCTTTGAGATATAAGGCAAAACGGGTTAAAAAATTTACAGATAAATACGAAAATCCTTCATGGGCAGACGCCATAAGGTAAAAAACATCAAAAACAATAACTTACTTTCAAATAAATAAAAAAAACAAATTACAATAATGCAGGTAATTATTTATTTGCTTATAATATTCATTTTGGCAGACGAGCTAGTGGCCCACCTGATGGTACCTAAGTGGCAACTAGCGCCTATAGACTGACTGTGCTCTTTTAACTTCGTCTATATAATGCGAAGAAAACTACCAAGACGCTTCCTACCGTTAGGAAAAAGGAAGGGAAAGGAGAAAAGGAAGGGGACTGGAAGGAATTACCTCTGGCGAAGGACAGATCACTCAAAAAAGACCTTGAAGTCCACCTGGCTGGCTTCTTACTAGACGCTTCTTGGATGCGGTCTTATTTTTTAAATCTATCAAAATCTCAGCACAAATACAACAACAAATGTCCACCGGGAATTTAAAAATATCAATATAACGCGATAAAATCCGTAAAAAGTAGTTTTATTTCAAAATACAACGTTGTTATATCGAGTTTGTATTTTGTAAAATTGTAGATAAAATATTTTCCTTACGAAATTTCAATAATAACATATTTTTACTTGAAGTTATTCAACGACCATTATAACAATACTCGTGCAAAAACATGGAAACTCTTCGGAAACGTTCTTCGCACTCGAAAAATATCAACCGATTGAATATAAATGGGGTCATTTAATTGGAAACAACGAATATTTTTTCTGAAGACTTCCTAAAGATATTATTTAAATACATTGATTTTATTTAAAAGTATTCCTGTAAGTATTTCTTTATTATTTGGCCTCGGTCCTGAGTCGAGAAGAAACATTTTGTACATAATATGTAAATTATGGAAAGATATAAAGAATCTTAGGAGACTCCGCCAAAACATCGTGACTTTTGTACTATATAGCTGGAATATTAGTTTTGCTACTATAATGCAGTCAACTACAGATTAAATATAAAGTAAAATTAACAAAATTTATTTATATATGGTAATGTTCTCATATCGTTCATTGAATTCAATAGTGGCACATTTCAAAACATGATAATTCAAAACGAGAAAAATTTCAACATTTTGACTTATGCCACTATTGAATTCAGCCGATAAGTATTGAAATCATAAAACGATGACGAATGTGATGTTTTCAGAAAACAACCTCGTATCTAAATACTGCGATAAGTTAAAAACATTAGGCCGACTAATCCCAGAGGGTTAACCAATAGTTCTAGCGGAAATTCTGTGCTACTTCCCCGCGGTTACTCGTTAATCCGATTTGTGGCTAACTGCACCGGCTTTTAGCAGTGACGTAATAGCTAACAGTCTGGCCTATAGTTAGTTGTAGTGGGTAAAGTGTGGGTTCATGATTAACATCTCGGCCTTAACGCCTAATTTAACCACAACTTAAATTAGGCGTTATTGCAGGCGTAAAATTTTATAATTACGTTCAATCTCGCCTGTATTCTTGACGACTTGAGGAAGGCAGCTGGCAGTGACTGGATGAGGAAAGCCGAAGACGCCACAGAGTCGTAAGACCATCAGTGGACGAATAGGCCGGGGATGATGATGATAATGACGCCTATTTATTCCCTTCCCCATCTGATGATGATGGTAATGACGCCTATTTATTCCCCATCTTGGGGTCTCGGTTTCAATTCACATTTCAAGCAGTTTCAACAACTTTTTCTATGTCATTTTAGTAGCATATGTTAGAGTCTGGATTTGTGCTCGGTTAATGACAATAGGCTCAATGACATGGGACCTAAACTAACCAGCGAAACGTGGGTTTACATTAGTATACCTCTGCGTAACCACCCGGAAAATACAGACGTACTCTATATATTTTTCATAGACAAAAGTAATCCGTTCGACGACAACCATATTTTTTGGTTTTAGAATGATTACTGAGTGTTAACTATAAGCATATCTACTAAAGAATTATTAGGAGCGTGTTTTTTTAATAAAAACTTAGTTGCCCGCGGGGTAATAAATAGCCTATGATAATATTCATCTGTAACAATATTATTAGGAGCGTGTTTTTTTAATAAAAACTTAGTTGCCCGCGGGGTAATAAATAGCATATGATAATATTCATCTGTAACAATGTACCTTTCAAATGGTAAAATAATTAATAAATTCAGTTCAGTCTTTTCACAGTTTAGAAATAAATCTTTCCTCTTTATAATATTAATATAGATATAGACATAGATATACCAAAAGATAAACTAGGCCAGGCCAAAATCATAAAATGTGCACACGTTCAAGCGTAATTAGTTTCAGCGGTTGGGGAGTGGTCCGGACATTTTGTGAAGAAACTAGCTACTCGGTCGAGTGTGTCGGCAAATTGTATGTACTCGTAGGTACCGGTTACGTGACTTTACGTACAACCGAGGTATAAAGTGGGAATTGCACGGTAGTGATTTTTAAAAGCAAATAGAACACTGGTTTTATTTGAGTTCACCTTTTATAGAAGCGGGTGCGATTGGATTTTCATTTTGTTTGTACACTTGTAAGCGATTGAGAAAGTCTATTGAATATGAATTGATTTTTAAATATAGTTTTAAAGAGTTGATAGTCGTAGAATCTGTATTGTAGCTATGAAATACCATTAACAAATAGCAACCCAATAGAGATTAATTTATACAAAATTTAAAGATTAAAAAACCCCCGACAATTGCTTTATATCTCGACCGATTTTCATTAAACATAGCTAAGAACACTCCCGACTAATTCACCTTTCAAACAAAAACAACTAAATCCAAATCGGTCCATCCGTTCGGGAGCTACAATGCCACAGACAGGCACACACACACACACACACACACAGACACTTCCAACTTATAACACCCCGTCGTTTTTGCTTCGGGGGTTAAAAATAAGTGGATAGCATTAATATGCTATTCTAATTATTATTAGAAAAATCAGGGATGCGAACGGAATTCACAAATAATTACGACATTATCTTATAATTCAAAACGATTGATTATTCCTTCCTTCATTCCTTAATCTTGCCATGTCGCTATGTAAACTTAGTACAAACTACAACGTACTTTCGTAATTTTACTTTTATGCCAAATAGCCTGGGGAATATATTCTTCAGCACAACAAAAGTATAAAATACTGCTAGTCGAGTTACCCGATTCGTCAATTTCACGTGCATGCCTTGTACCCTGACGCTGACCAACGAGGCTCTAGTGGGTTAGCGAAAGATGGAGGGTTAATAAATTCTATATAGAACATTAAACGGATAAATTGAGAACTGTGGGTGTACATACATCTGCTTAACCTTTCGGGGAATACAGGCACGATTGTGTTATGTTTATTGCAATGATTTAGAACCTTCTTTCTTATAGTTGGTTAAAATTGCCATCTTATCTAATATAAGGAACAAACCTCCTTACACAACACTTATTGTCCAGTGACCGCATTTTATTACACAGACTTGAGAAAATAACATTTTCAAGAATTTTTGAGACTGCTAATATAATTTTCCGTGCAAAATGGTAGCAGTATCATTTCCCGAGGGTATTCAACTTACTACTTACTTCAAGTCGGTAGTTTAGTTTACATGCCAAACACAGAATTGTACGACCTGGGATTTAAAGTTATCTGGACTAAAGCTGTAAACCCTTGTACGTGTTATTTACTCAGTTTGAAGGATAAGTAAGCAAGATCCGCCTTTAGTAAAATCTGAATAGAATAATGGAAGCGAAGAGCGGAATATAAATGTTATTTATTTGTGATACTTACATAAATTCGTCTACAAGTCAAAATATTATGAATCCGCAAGGCGTAGGTTCTTCAATGCATAAATATACGTAATTTAGAACGATAATCGAAAAATACTAATATTGTGACTTGTATCACAATATTAGACGTACTTGTTACGTCTAAATATGTCATGTTAAGACAATCATATCTAAAATATCGTGTTACGATAAAAAAAAACAATGAAAATACATACTTATTACAATGTTGAAGCTAAGACAAAGACTGGTTTATAGATAAAAGGAGGTTATCTCGCCAGGGTCGTTGAATTTCAACATGCAGAATTAACTTGTGCCACTATTGAATTAGTACAACGAACTGATCTAAAGATAAAAAAAAACAATGAAACTACATAATCAGCAAAGTGGTAAAGCTCATTTCAAGACTGCTGTAGCGGTAAAGGTGGTCATCTCGACAATTCTCAACAATTGGGCCGAGTCGCATGGGTTTGATTTCTACATTATATCCGTTAATTGTATCTACGTAGCGCCACTCCGGAAACTGGGCTATTTGTATTGGAGGTCAAAGTAAAACATTACGCTGTTCATTCATACCGTCTTCTAACAATCAACACAGTCTTCTTACCACTATTTTTCGTACAAAATCGCCAGTAAGCAAAAACGTTTTCAATACATTAACAGACTCCTTTTTACTAAAACTTCTAACCAGACAATGTCCAACCAACAATTCAAAATTCGAACATTTTGTTATGAAAAACCTTCAGCCTTGAAATCTAACTTATTTCTATAGGGCTATTATGGGCTTCAAAATACGTGTTCACTTGCCTGTGACTGACAGGTGAACAACGGAGGACAGGACAAGGTCCCTCTCCGGAACCCTTTTACGTTTTTGTTACGGTAACCCTTGAATACAATACGTTACTTAGTTGACCATATTTAGGACGTGTATTTGGAAGATACGGTTTGAACGAGTTCGTAGCGACGAGATTAAAACCTTAACCAAATTGAGAGGATTAATGTTATTAAAAGAGTAAAGAGTGAGAGAGAGGGTTTAAGCCAGTAAAAGCTTGGGCAGGGTACGTCCTTTTTTATAGCAGGGAAAATACTCAAGGATCGTCTGCCGTCTGGGGCAGGTGGGGTATGGCAAACTCGTACCGATTAAAAACAAACAATTCCTTATTTCTTGGATTTTTCCCATTAATTTCTAAGTAACTTACAGCTCGGAGTTTGGATTTGTGTCGTTATTACAGCAGTTTATAAAATTTAAAATGGACATGTTCTTATTGTATGTTTCCGATGGGTTTTTACACCTACGAGTATATATGTATATGCCAAAGATTTTTATTCCTTGAAAGAGACAGACACAAAGGAAATAATTCAAGAAAGAAGTGAAAAAGTTCAAAGACAAAGAAAAGAAAGAAAAAATATTTATTTCCTCAACCAAGGACACACAGAGAATGAAAGTAAACACAAAAAAGTATACATAAATATCAATTTACTCTGGCAGCACTGTTCCAATGTCACTCAACGATGTGACACTGACTGTGACAACAGAATGCACTATCACAGTCACTCGAAACTTTTTTATTCGAAATTGTTCGTAGTCTTACTTAGTGACAAAATCATGGTCTTCGGCGGATGGCAGACAGGTAAGGCTGGCCACGATGGCTTTACTCTGACAACGGTAAAAATTTAAAAGTCGCTGATGCGGAATTGAGAAAATGTATATCCCAGTTAGATAAAAAGGAGCTGAACTGGGAAACACTTAGAACCGTGCTTAAAGAACAGGCACCATGCGACGTGACACTCCACGCATTGATGGTCAAAGTGGAACAAGATGTGAACAGTCGTGACCTCACACATTTAACCGTCGAACCAATTTGTGTCTGTCCTCGGAACTTATACAGAGCCTGACTTTCACCTGAAGAAGCAATGGCGTATACCCCAGAATATGGCAGATAATTATGTTCTGTAAAAGATAGATTTAAAGTCGTTCCAGATAACCTACTTATGTGCTCCAGAAAGAAATTACCATCAGAGGATAGACCTTTGCAAGTGTGAGATCTCGTGTTAGTAAATGACTCCAATTCCCTGCTCAATTTATGGCTGAAAAGGGTTGTAAAGTATGTATACCCTGGAAAAGACGGTCGAGTCTTAGTCGTTGAGATCCAAACCAAAGCTGGAATTTTGAAGCAGACAGAGGGATATGTCACTTAACACATGACAAACTGCTCAGTCAGCATTGGCGTGGAGAATGTTGGCGACGCGTAGTATCTTTATATGAAGCGTTGTGTTGGTTTAAATTTCACAGATATGCGCTGAAGAAAGAAAAGGACATCCTTTGCAAGGAGGAGATCTTATTCGCAAGGGGTTGTAAAGTAATATTTTATACCCCGGAAAAGACGCTCCACTCAGAGTGGTTAAGATCCAAATCAAGGCCGGAATTCCGACAACGGCACCTGTAAAACATATTCACGTAGGAGATGTCTGCTAAGTCAGCATTGGGGTGGGGAATGTTGGCGACGCATATCACCTTATGAAGCGTTGTGTTGGTTTACATTTCATAGCTAACGGCCGGTCACGGCTCGCGCTCCCTCGCTGCCATTGGCTTGGATCCTCTTAGATTATGAAGTATGCAAGAATTTCTGCCTACTGATGTGACTGAATTGAATTTATAAAAAACCCGTCAAGTACGGACTCGCAGACCTAGGGTTCCATACTAACTTTAGGTATGTAAAATTGCTCTGACGAAAAGATAAACTGTATTGAGGGACACACTTAACCTTAGCTGTTGGAAAATTGTTATCCCCATACATCAACATAGGTCGCGATAAGTTTATGAACTGCAATGGGATGCAACTTGTGTAGACACCCTTGCTCCATCCCATCTTCTCAGCTCAGCTGGCTGCGCTGGTGCTGCTGCTGCGGAGACTCTTAACCGGCGCAAATATAGCAACCTGTCGGGCAGCTATATATTTGAGCCGTTTGAGGTCGAAACGCTCGGGTCATGGGGTCCGAGTGCTCGTCTCCTCTACAAAGAAATATTTCGGAGACTCGTCGACGCTTCGCGTGATCAGAGGGCTAGCTTATTCCTAGGGGATCGTATAAGCATTGCCATTCAACGTGGCGATGCTGTCAGCCTTCTGGGTACGATGCCAGACGACAGCGATGCCGAGGAATACTTTGACGCCTAGTCGCGGCCCACTATTTTTTTTTGTTCTTTGTTGGTTTTTTATTGTATTTTTCTTTTGGAATGTAAAATATGTAAAACTGCAATTAAGTTTGAAATCACAAATTGTGTTTTTGTGATGTAACTACTTTTTTCAGTTTACGGTTTTCGGATTTTTTCCTTTATTTGTGGTCTAGGCAATTCTTCCCAAATCTGATGATTTTAGGAAGTACCCGGTAGGTATAGGTAGGGTATAGGTATTGATTTCCTAGAGAGTGTCAAAATACCTATGCGGGAAAAACGAAGCAGCAAATAGGCATATCTTTTGATAACGATGACATAGAAGTTTGATTTTTTCACTGCTCCATGGGATTGCAGACTTGAGTTTTTAATTTCATTTTCAGGTTGATACCTCTACGCTTCCTGCGAAAATGGGACTTGACAGACGCGAGAGACAGATGGATTGACAACAAAGTGATCCTATAAGAGATTTTTTTTTTGTAGTACAGAACCCTAAAAAAATTGTGAAAGTGAATGAAGCAAAGAAACCATGCAAGTAGAAAAACGTCTGAGTGTACCTTTACATATAAAACACAAGAAAATATTTAATAATACATATACATAACCACCTCTGCTCACCGGAACAGTTTTATTTCCCTCCAACGTATTAACTTGGTAAAGAAAATATTGGATATCTGAAAGCACATAAACTTAGCAGAGTAAACCTAGGCCTAGTGACAGTCAATATTTTATCTAGGTTATTGGAAACGGCTGCGAACTAAAAGCTATAATACCTGCTGTTTGGGAATTGTTGGCGATAAAATGAATGGTCGTTTGAAACTAACGTAGAACAACGATTTCGATAGTAGCGTTAGATTATTTTTTATCTTTTATTATAGGTAATGAAAGAGTCCAAGAAATACTGGTTTCTGACACTCAAACTCTTCTGGCAAATATTGCATATTGAAATAAAACTACTCTTTAAAGATTCTATCGGGTCATATTGATAATTCAAGCGACATTGTGGAAGGAACGAAAGAGAAATGCAAGAGTCGCAGCGAATGGCGGTCTATAGTTTCTGTCTACTGTATTGATAATTTAGTCCCCGATGTTTAGGATCCTTTACAGCATCCATGGTTACGGGTAGACTGACCTAAATTACAATAGAGAGGATGGCTGGATATTGCCATCCGCTTCGAACTCCCACTGAGTATCACACTGCTGGGCAAAATAAAAAGGATTAGGCCATAATTTTCCATGCTGGCCAAGTACAGGTTTGTTGGTACATCATTAAATTTCAGACTAGCAGAAATTTAATTTTGCCTACGAAAAACATGCAAACCAAATTGAGATTTCGAGGAGAATGCAAATTGATGCACAAACTATGAAAGAAATAAACAGTACAAAAAAAAAGTAACTGAAAAAAGCTTTAGAATGTAGGTATTATAATTATGCACACAACTTAATACATAGTTAGGCAAATGGCCAACTCAATTTAGGATTTGTGCACTTTTCAGCCAAAAAAGATGATATGATGGCAGGATGATTCAATTGGTTTTTTTGATGATCAAAATATTTCTCTGTTATGTTATAAACCCTGATTATCATTCAGAACTCGAAGCAATCGTACCTGTCCCCCGGCTGTATCAGGTGCAATTAATTTAAAAGGGGTTGCTAATGGCCTAGCGCATACATTATTACGTTACTATCCGGAACAAATTATTATAATGCATTTTAAGCGTAATGCGTTTAACAGTGTTGGGAAAGCACTTTGCGCTACAAGTTAACTATGACGCAAACAATATTATTTTGAAGTATAATCATATAAAACATGATTATTTATACTTAAAAATGACAAATGTTATCATGAGCTACCACACTTCAGCGTTATGTATAAAATTTAATTTAAATTAAGTAATAATATGATGATTTTGCAGTACTGACGATGTGACCAGAACACTGAATGTTTTTTTATATCCCGGAGCAATTTCTACGACTCTGATACTTCATCGGCGCGGCCTGTACAAAACAATAAACTTTGCATTGTGTTTATAATATAGGATTTGAAGGGGAATTTTTACATGAATTAACATAGAATTAAAAATAGAAATAGACACCCGTTTTTGTCTGAAAGATTACAGTGACTGAAACATTAAGATGGTTGGGTCTTGAGTATTTATGCTCAAAGAGTCCACGAAATTGTATGCCAAATCGATATGCCAATATCAAATGTGTCAGATGCAGGTGAAAGTGTTACTAAAATTGTTTATATTTTGTCACTACAGTACCATATTTCTACAGTATCATATTTCTACAGTATCATATTTTATCTAAGATATCAGTATAGACCAACAAGCATACTTTTACGGGACTTATGAAAATTGATTTGAGGAATTGATATAGGTAGGATGGTGATAAAAACGATTAACTAGAATAACACTGAAGAACACAGTATTGTGACACACCACTTCACCACACACTATTTTTATTCAAGCGTTCTTGCAATAAAGTACACTTCTCATTGTGTTTTTTTCTTTTTACAAAAATAGGTAGCTCTCATGTATTTTCCATCAATAAATACTTTTTTTTTATTTCAGGTGGCGGCGCAAGCCCGAGCGTATCGGTTTCAACTCAGGTTCGTTTAAATTTTTCACCATTTATACGGTTTAAGAGGATTATATTGGAGTGGCGGTAACGTAAACGTGAATGATTTATTGAAAAAATAATAATAAATGGCATCGGACTGTGACGTGACTGATATCGCAACCGTACTGCCGTATTTTGTACCGTACAAAATGCAAATCTCCGTTTGGTAAAGATTAACAACAGTATAATTATGATCTTTAAGTCGTTCAGTCGTTAGTCCTTTAGGTTATTCAGTAAGATAGGAAGCGAATTAGGATGACCTGAAAGAAAGAATACATATTTATTTCCTCAACCGAGGACACACAGAGACAGTTTATAAAGTATCACACAATAAGATTAATAAAATAAATCTTTGCATAAATATTAATTTTAACCTGGCAGCACTGTTCCAATGTCACACAACGTTGTGACACTGACTGACAGACTGACCTATTTCCTGAATATAGGATACTTATTAAATTCATAAGGTTCTTTTCTATGACATCTCCTAGAAATGTTAGCCTCCTAGGAATAGTACTATTAGATACTATTTGATCTTATGTGAGGAAGACTTATAAATATGAACATTATTGTTCGGGCAGAATAGATTGGGCAAATAAATATTGGTAGGTCAAGGGGTAGCTTATTTGGGTTCAGATAAGGTTAGGTTGTATGGAAACCGTTTACGCACTTCTGTTGCATAATGTGACTAGGTTTATCATAAACTAAGGCTGCTTACAAATTTGCAATAACTGTTATGTAGCTAGTTATTGAACAAAACCTTATAGGGGTCTTTCCTGTGGCTGTTTTATGACCCAAAGCGAAGGGAATAATATTTTCTGTTCTGGCTGGTTGGTTTAAAGACAGTTTCCTCTTAGAATATCTCCAATTTTCCTTGTTTTGTTGTTCTTTTCTTTCGTTCGCACCACATTCTGTTGTATTATTTGAAGCCTTTATAAATAATTTCAAGTAATTTCGAGGCTTCATAAATTGAACTGTTTAATTTATCAAACTGATTAAGTTATTCAAAAAAGGTAAAAGCAAAAAGATCATAAGATACCCTTAAATGATAAATAAGATAATGATCACAAAGTAAATTTAAAAGCAGTCATTTTATTTTGCGTTCCAATTAAGAGCCTGAAAAATCGATTTTTTTATGGACCTATTACCTTTTATAGACCGTTAAATTGTGCTTTTAACCCTGGTCGTATCTTTTGCAGTTCATTGCGTATATTATGAGATAAAACACAGACACAATTTGTTAATTATGTCTCGGTGGACTTACCTTATTTATCGGTCCCAACAGAGATCACATAAATTGGACTGATCAGTGTGGATGGAACATTTTCATTGAATTTCATCATTCATACATAGTATTTTAAAGATTACAGATTTTATATTTTAGACATTACTAGCAAAACATATGATAAAGTGGAATTAATTTGATTAGTACCAAATTAAAACGAGTTAATTTATTGTTTCCTCTTTAAATATAATAACTAATTGTATAATAGTAGGGAGAATAAAATTTAGACCATAAAACAGTTGTTTCGTACATGTTGTTATGCATTAAAGGAACTGATATGAATAGTGATCTCAGTCTATAGTGTATCGCTTTGTATTTTTTGAGCAGAATATTGAGTTAAATATCAATCACAAACACGATTCCTTTGACAGTTAAATTCTTATTTAACTTTAAGGCAAGCTTAAAATATAATATCTCTGATCTGAAATTTGGACAGCTGAACAGGATCATGTCTTGAATTCCAGCTTTTTAAACCAATTAACTGTGGAACAATACCTAAAATTGTGAGTCAATTGGATCTACCAGGATAAAAAGTTGACTCAGTTGAGTTGTCAACCATAATGTTTATCTTTCTTACTTTTTAATACAATTTTACCGACTAATCTTAATTGTTGGCCCGACTCTAACCCGTTTAGGTACGAAAAAATTGAAGAAGAAGTTGAGTTAAGCAAAAGCCAAAGAATAGGTTAACTATTTTTACTGTTTTTAGTAGGTAGGCCGGTTAGGTTTCGATTCATTCCAACAAATCGAAACCAAATAAAATTTTTTTTTTTATAATCTTTGAACAAATCTTAGTTGGGAACTAAGATACAAATTTAGTTACCAATTACCTCATAGCTTATCTTACAAATAGTGATTCGTATTTTAGTACTTTATTAAATAAATAAGATATATTTATTAAATAAAGTCCTTAGATAGATATAGATACGAATTGTTCTTTAAAATGAAAATAAAATCAAATCACGCACGTCCTTATTTGTGATGAGCACGTTCTCTCGTCGCTTAAGGGAACATGAGGAAAATTATCATTATCTCTGAGTAACAAGTTTGTGGAACAACAACTGCAGTTTGTCAAGTTAGCTACTAATTACTTGATTATCAAGTTAGTTTAACTTAGAAGGTAAGTGTATACTATAGGTCTATAGCTATATTCGTTTCTTATCTTTCGGTGAATGAACTTAAGGAATTATTTAGGATATTGAATTTGATCAATAGCAGGAGTGTCCAAGTTATAACTACACGGATCTACTGCAAGGTTAGTTAGTAAGATAGTAAGAAGTGGTAGTCAGAAGCATAAAAAGCCTGACAACTGAAATAAGGTTGTGGAAGTCTGATGGCAGTCATTTCATGTAAAATACTGATATTATCTCATCCGGTTAGTCTGGAAGCCGACCCGAATCCGATTAAAGAAGGAAGGGGATTGAAGGAGGAATTGGGCCTCCGGTCCTCTCGCTCACCGAATGAAGCGCAGTAACGCGAGTGTGGTATTTCCCGGGTCAAGGCGGCCCATTCATGCTGCGAACAGCGTGGCCCTGCTACAACAAAAAAAACTCAAAACTAAAACAACACCCCAAAAGTCTGAACTTAGTTGTAATGAAACATATTGGTTTCCATCTGACTATAGATGGAAACCAATATGTTTAATTACAACTAAACCTTTTGAAAAGTCAAAAACTAATCACAAGCTTTCAACATGTGGATGTTATGTAGAAGAACCAGCAAGTACCTTCGTTGTCACTCCTCATACTATAACACTGCTACGCATGTATATAATTTTTTGTTTGAAGTCAGTAAGATGGCTTTCGTTTCTAACATATAAAACTTTTATCCCGACTTTGTTTTTACAAACAAAAAACTCGTAAACTGTTCGTAACAGTAACAAAACCAAATCACAGGGATTCACAAACAATTTCGCAAATCCACTTAAAACTTCCCATGTCATACTTAAAGAATAAGAAAAGGCGTGAAATTTCATTTTCTAAAACGATTGTTCGCCCAATTTAATCAGTCGTGTTTCTTTATCATGCCGTTACCAAAACTCGTTTTAAACGCGATTTTCCCCGTAATGAAATTCCGTCTGGATCATAAATAGAAACCCTTTATTTTAAGACGTCAGGTGTCTGCCTTTTGTGTGGTACAAGTCATTAGTTGAACGCGAGAGGTGTTATTTGTAAGGAGTATTATTTCCTTCTGATTGGTATGATATGAACATTTTAGAAATGAAAATTGAGAGAGTGTTGTCTGTAATAGTTTCCTGAATTTATATGCTGCCTTCTAGGCTTATCTTTACATCCAGTTTGTTTTCAGACAGTTTCAATCAATGAAGTACTTAATTTTGGTTGAAGTTATAATATGGTTGCGCTTCAATTCTCAGTTCATAATTAAACTAGCAAGTGTAGTAATCTTTTATTAATACAACGTAGGTATGTGAGGATTTGCAGTAACCATTCGTTTATTTTACAAAGTTTAAACTGTAGTCATAGCTTTAAATATCACAGTTAAAGAAACAATGCGTGCACTAATGAGCGCAGAGCTCTATAGATAATGAAACTACCCGAAGGGCATGGCCGGTGTCTAGTGTTGATAGCGACCAACACTATATAAAAAATAAACGTATAGTATAAAAACGATTTATATCTGGAAATAGAGACAGAGAATCAAGGAAATATTGATAGAATCATACACACATAGATACTGGTATAGGCAAACAATAATATAGAAAGAACTAAACAATAAAATGGAATATATAAATACGGGAATAACAATAATCTTGACTTGGCTCATGAGATTGTCGACATGTGGGATATTGACTCGGCAATCATTGTACCGATAAGTGTGACCGCCAATGGTCTAATAGCGAAGAGCCTCGACTCACACCTATGGAGGGTATCTTTAGGCAACTTGATACAGAAAGCGGAACGCGTGTATACGGCTCATATTATAAGAACGATCCTCTCATTGGAGCCGGTCAGGGTTACTTTACCATTAGCTTAGAACCTGTTTCTAATGCTGGTGGAGTACTGTTTATTATAACATTTTAAATGATTTTATTTTATATTTAAAACTATGTAAAAAACGGACCGAAGGACCGGGTGTACCTATTCCATACGAGAGGCATGCCGTGATTAAAAAATAAACTGTAGGAAATGCAATACTCGTACTTATTTATGGATTTTAACTGTTGCATGGCTCCTTTACTCATGTGTATTGGTATCAAGCTATACAAAACCACGTTTAGGCTGGCTTCTTATTGTATGAGACGCCTATACGATTCGAGATCCGCTTAAACTGGATTTGTATTGCTTGACCTGTAGCCGTGTGTACAAGGTGCAGAGTTTCCAAGAATTATATTAAAAACATAATTCTATATATATAATATATATATATATAATAACCTTCAGCTCTCACTAAGTTGATTTGTATAAAAATTCCTTTACCCAAGTGCTCACTCGGCAACTTTTGAAATATTCATGACGTGTGTTCTCTATTTGATATATTCGTATTTTATCTGACAAGAAAAATACACTTCTAGTCAGGTGATCCGTATACTAAAAATGTTTATTGATATATTTACTGAGCCTATTTATATCAACTGAAAGTAACATGAAAATAAATTATTGGATTCAGTGAACTAGAACCACAATATGTCGTAAATGGAAGAACAATTTGCTACAATTTCAACAGGGTTACACAAAATAACAGTATTATCACATGTATTTCAACAGTTCGCCGATATGTTAAGGTTCACAGACATACCTAAATAGATCTAGGTTTGTGTTTAGGTCCCATGGAATATGGGGTGAGCTTAGTGTCAGTAACCGGGTACGAATGAAAACTTCTTTATTTAGTTTTTGCCATAAAATTTCAAGTAACAATAAAAGCTCGTACCCAGTGTTGTGGTTTGGCCCTTAGTTATTAGTTTCGGCCTGGGAAATGGGAAATATTTACAAATTTTGTTTGTTCACTAGCGACAAGAACTCGATCTATGTTTGGTAGCCACTATTTTGGTTTCCATCAAAGATTGGGACATCTTTGGGGTAATAGCGATGCGAAAGGATTAAGTCAACTTTATTTGTCGTCGCCGTCGTTGATCGATTTGACCAGAGGCTCAAGCACGCTTTTTTAAAGGGAAACGGAATCTTAATATTCATTATGGGAACGTTCATAAACACTAAAACTATGTTTGTGGCAGGATCTCCCTGCTAACTTAAACTAAACAGCATCACCTGTTTTTCCTGTTGTTTCACTATTTTATAAATGCCTCCTAAGTGCGAAATCTGACATCATTGACACTACTTTCGCGAAATTTGACAATACCTACGTATAGCCCCAAAAATTAAAATAATCGATAAATATCCTCTTCAGCTCCTAGGGTCTCCAATTTCGGATCAGTCATATCCGAATTTTATAAAAGAAAATTATCAATTTTTTCTGAAATTATTTCAGGAAGATTATAAAATTAACATGCATCGATAGGTACCTATTATAAATAGAGAAACATCGTTGGTACAAACTGAGTTATCCAAACAAATATTGATTGGAGTAAGACACATAATCGTAAAATGGCTTTGTTAGATAAGTCATGTCTTAACTTTTGATTCTGTCGAATATCTCATTACTTCTTACGTTTTCTATTCTTTTACCTCATTAACCTGGTCTTTAATAAGCCTGTCTTTATTTCTAGGGATTATTTTATATAAGTCAGTTATTTTTCCGCGGAATACCTATTTACTTATGAATATTAAGATGCTTCGTCCTAAAATAGTTGGTTAAAAGTGGAATATTTATAGTAACCCAATTAAGAACTGAAGATGTCAAGACTGACAAACAATCACAACTTACAACTAACTTACGGATAATCCAATCCCCTTTGTCTATGTTTCTCTAACAAAGATGAACGAATATTCAATTTTACAGCACTCAAAATATATATGGGTGTTTGGTGCATCGTTTGCCAAATGGAAATGGCCGATAGAAGAGGTCATTAGCTATTTTTTCAGGCCCAATAACTCATTCTTTGTCACACCGGTTTTTTATAACAACTTTTGAAACTTTATTCGGAAAAATTCCAGAACGAGGCATTAAGCATTCAATTTAAAAAAATCTAATTAGTGTAGTGTTTAAATATCAGTTTAATTTTGATGTCTACACTTCTATGGTTCTATGAAATTCAAAATTACTTGCTAATAACGTCTAGTTCATTTTAAATAACCTCACAAAGTTTTTTGAAAAAGAAAAAATCAATTAAAACTCAAATTAAAATTGCTGTAAAAAAATAACTAAAAGTGATTGGGATCTTCGAATTCTTTAAAATATTCTCTAGTCTGTCCTCTTTCCAACGGTATACCATAAGCCAAAAAACAACTTTTATTAAGTTCACTAATTCGCTAAATATGTAATCGAGACACATTAAGTAGGCTGATTTTCGATATTACGGCAACTAGCACAAGTTTTCGTATAACATGCTTTAAGTGGGTAGATAGTGTTATTTGACTCTTACGCAGTCTCTTATCTCTTTCTTACATAGGGAACTAACAATCTTGGGACATGAAATATTTTTTTTATTAATAATAACCTAATCACAAATTTTATTCAAATTGTCCGAATCTACATATTGCATATGCACGCGCGACATCTTCGGAGAAAGAATTTGTTTACGCATCGGAAGTTGAGGCTAGGGCTTTCGTCACTATCAAAGCAGAAATACGTTTACGCACCACTACAGTCAGTATAAGATGTCGCGCGTGCATACGCAATAGAGTCAGACAATTTGAACAAAATTTGTAATTAGGTTCTTACTTTTTTCTATGGAATAACTCGGCAAACGAGCAGGCAAGCTATCTGATGGTAAGTTGTGTTCGCCGCATGGACATCTGCAAAACCAAAGGAGTCGCAGATGCGTTGCCGAGCCTATTAAAGGAAAAGGGAGGGGAAAGAGAAAGGGAGAAGGAAGAGGACTGAGGGAGCAATTGGGCCTCTGGCGCTTCACACTCACCGGACGAAACATGCCAGCGCGACACTACTACTTTCTTAATTTTTTTTTCACGTTCGAGGAAAGTTTCTACCATGTGTAAGAAAGATATAAGAGACTGCGTAAGAGACAAATAACACTATCTACCTACTTAAAGCATGTTATGCGAAAACTAGTGCTTCTTGCCGTAATTTCGAAAATCAGCCTGATGTGCCTCGTTTACACATTTAGCGAATTAGTGAAGTTAATAAAAGGTTTTTTTTGGTTTATGGAATACCGTTGGAAAGGGGACAGACTAGAGAACATTTTGAAAGAATTCGAAAATCCCAATCGCTTTTAGTTATTTTTTTACAGCAACTTTGAGTTGAGGTTTAATTAAACATTTATTTTTCAAAATACTTTGTGAGGATTTTAAAAAGGAATTAGACGTTATTAGCAAGTAATTTTGAATTTCATAGAACTATACAAGAGTAGGCATCAAAATTAAACTGAAGTTTAAACACTACACTAATTAGATTTTTTTAAATTGAAGGTTTAATGCTGAGTTTTGGAATTTTTCCGAATAAAGTTTCAAAAGATGTTATAAAAAACCGGTGTGACAAAGAATGAGTTATTGGGCCTGAAAAGATAGCTAAAGACCTCTTCTATCGGCCATTTCCATTTGGCAAACGATGCACCAAACACCCTGTATATATCATTTTGAATTAAACTTAGATCAAACGTAGAACGTAGTTTTCACAAAAGTGACAACTCACGCAGAAACGAGATTTCTTCACCAACCCTAGATGTTCCTCTCCAGTTCAACTGGGGGAAGAAAAAGATAAAACCAATCCAAATCAAGAGGGCAAGGTGAGGATATCTTATCTAAGACTGGTTCAGAAGAATATTTTGAATATACCTATTCCTGATATCACAATAATTATGCTAGAAATTTACCAAGGCGTCACTGAACACGAAGCTTATTCAATATCACGTTAATGCCTAAGTATTTCAATTATCCTTATATCTTAAAAAAGTCATCAATAAATTCAAGAGAAATTATATTGACCTGCTTTCTACTAATAAATATTGTTTTATTATTATTTAAAAATAAATCATGGATAAAGAAGAGCTAAAAGCATTTTCTTGTAGTGAGTTCTCAGAAAAGAGTCGAGTTGCAAAAGTTTCGTTTTAAAATAGTTGAAACTCCTTCGTCAGTTCCTTGAAACTGTATGCGACTTTTGAAACATTAATTTTCTTTTATCTATATTTAAAATCGAAATTGTTAGCCTCGATTGAATTTTTTTATATCGAAATGGCACATCGATACATAATAATCACAGTTCATAATATTCAGTGCTATTATAATTACTAGCTCTTGCCTGCGCTGTCCACATTCCAAAGGACTTTTTGTAACAAAAGGTATAGCCTATCCTCTTCAAGGCTCTGCGTTTTAAAACGTACAAGTTCAATTTGCATTTAACCTAACAGTTTTTAATAACGATATTCCATTATGTGGCCCCCAGACGTAAATATAAAGGTATAAGGAATACCTACGAAAACAAATTTGTGACACATCAAAATTATACACACCCTATTCGTCCATAAATGTGGATATGAATACTTAACTATATGGCATAAAATTGGTCGGATATCACTTAACGCCTTTGTAGAAAGGTAGCACAAGTAAAACTAGCCCTTGCCTAAACTTAAATGCCCTTCGGCAAGATGGAGTGATGATTTACGAAAGGTTGCGAAAAGCAGAAGGAAGGGTGAAATGGCGCACAATAGATGATGGCCCGGCTAAAGATTGATAATTTTTTCGTTCCTCAACTATAAACATCCCTGTTCTTTAACCATAATAATCTACTTATAATTATGACACTATCATAAATAATAACTTATTAAAAATGTGTATATTCATTTACATGTTTGTATTGAATTTAGCCCCATTTCCAGCCTAAAGTTACTACAAGATAATCCCTCAAACACAGAGCTAATTAGCCTCGTTACGCAATTTTAGTAATTAATACGAGATTTGCCAAATATTACAAAACAATGGTTTATATTATGTCTAAATACAAAGGGTTTTGTTAAATTTTCTTAATTCAGGGTAAATTTCGAAAGATTTATCTACGCAAAAGCTATTTTGGCTTCTTGGCTAAGATAATGATTACCGTATTTAATCCCAAATAATCCAGTCTTATTTAAATGTATATATAGGTAAATGAAACTGGAGACATGGTATTAACGCTGAATAAGGCGTTTCTCTTTGAAGTGCTATGAGGTTTGTGGCAATGTTTTGCTGTGGCAATTAGAATAGTTAATTCCTCATTTGTTTAGCCGCGTAAGCTTGAATACTTCGTGTGATCAAGCTTGAGTTCAAAAAAACATGTATAGGACCCCTTAGGAACTTTAAGGAAGTATGGCGGCCTGAGCTTGACGATAATATCTCTACTACGCCGGACGGAACCGAACGTCTCAAAAGGAGGCATAACGCTATATCCTTACGAGACGATTGCTACCAGGCAAATCCTACCGCAAGTTGCGTAAGAATCGATTCAATAATGACAAAGTTATGCGCGAACATAGTCAATAAAATGTATAAAATCAACAAACATTATAATAATAAATACAGATTAATAAAATTTAAAACCTCAGTAATTAAAAGTCATTCTAAAAAACAACAAACTTACTACCATGGCTGTGTCTTCAAGTCACTAGTGGATAGTTTCCTAGGCAAACAAGCTTTATTACCTATTGCTTAAGATCAGGTGAGATAGTGGCCAAAAAAGAGCCTTTTTAATACCTTTTTAAAAGAAAAACATCATTTCCCTCGTCAATAGAACCTAGCCATGTGAAGTATTTATAACTTTTATTGGCGCCATAATATTGCCTGGCACTCGGGGATGAGCGATAAAACACTCCCTCAATTACGTTCGGGAACTTTCAGTGCCAGACGTATGTAATTGCTCCTTTTAGTTCTAGATGAGTTTTGTTGCGTTACGCTGATCCTCCTGGGGATAAACAGGAGCCTGGGTTGTGAATGTATTATATTGCTTATTAAAAGAGGACGCCCTAGAAGGAAATCTTCTGATCTAAAAAGTGAGAACCTTCAAAAAGGTCAGTTCTCAGGTGTACTCGCATCTTACGCTGTATAAACTTGTCATGTTTGAACATGGTAGAAACAAAAAAACTAGTACAATTACCTATGTATGAATCGTATAAGTAGCGGTCTATAATGTCTGCTTAGTTCTGTGGAAGAAAGGCGTAAGTGGAAGTATGTAGGTATTTATATAAAAAATCCTGAGGCAATAAACACCAGCAACGCATACTAATAATCATGTCATGGTCTATTTGTAAGTGTATAATAGAATCATAGGAAAACGAGCATTGGTTGCACAAATTACGCCAAAGTTCATTTTCAACATAAAACACTAAAAAACATAACTAAACAACAATACTCATTTTATAAAATGTTAGCACTTGCACAATAATATGAAATTTTAATGCAACTGCAACTGTAGAACAATTAAAATGCGGGACAACGTCGCCAGCTTATGCAAACAGACAGGAAAGTCATTTAACTCTCTCATTACATTTTTATTCTGTAGAAAAAAATGGTATTTTTATGGATATAAAAAACTACAATTGAATAAGGATCATCATAAAATAGAGAGAGATTGTCGGAAATGGATATACAATAATAGCATTACAAATGGAGAGAGATCGTCACACATGGAGAGAGATAATCACAAATGGAGAGTAATCGTCACAAATGGAGAGTGATCGTCACAAATGGAGAGAGATTGTCACAAGAATACTAAAAAAAAAAGAAAAGAAGAAATGGAGAGATCGTCACAAATGGAGAGAGATTGTCACAAATGGAGAGAGATTGTCACAAATAGAGAGAGATTGTCACAAATAGAGAGAGATTGTCACAAATAGAGAGAGATTGTCACAAATGGAGAGATCGTCAGAAATGGAGAGAGACAGTCTCAAATGGATAAAAATTGCCAGGTCTAGTATTTTGTAAATTACAAAGTTTGGACGCACCCATGGGACGCACCAAGTGGGAACATCCTTGATTCGAATTATATAGTAAATATAACTTATCGTGTTTTTAATTTCAAATTAGTTATAAAAGTTAAGTTCTTTGTTGACCTTTCGCAAAACCATGTAGGTATCACAGTATACGAATAAAATAAAAATCTTTGTAAACTTATAGCAATAAACGCCGCTTCCAATAATTAAATTTCAACGTATTTTTATTCCAACTGAGCTTCTTAGCAGCCATCTTGAATTCGATCCAACGTTCTGTAAACGATTTAATTTACAACAAATTAAAGACGCCGTGCCCAATGAAATACAAAGGGGATTACTATTTTGTTTACACAAACATCGGTTTTTTAATTAAATTAAAATTAAGCTTGGCAATATATTTCTTTAGCAACATTAAAAATATTCTTAATATTAAAATCAGCAGTGTTATTTTTTTAAAGAAAAATTATTTACCCAATTACTCTATAATTATTTATACCAATGTAGATAATTGGTGACTGCCTCAATAGTCTAGTGGTCCTAAGCGCGACTGCTACGCTAGAGGTCCTGGGTTCGATCCCCAGGTCGAGCAAAGTATTATTGGGTTTTGTTAAAGAAATACCCAGTAGCAGCTCGGAGTCTGGATTTGTGCCCGGTTAATGGCAATAGGCTGGCCCCCTATTACATGGGACCTAAACATACCGGCGAAATGTGGGTGAACATTAGTACCCCTCTACCTAATGCGTGCGTGATGGTATGTTATGTTTATAATTGGTAGAAAAGTGTAATAATTAAACCTGCCGTAGACGTGCCTCTTTTGATTTCTCGGTTCTAGTTAATTAATCTGCTTACGCTAAACAAGTAGGTAAGTAGGTACGCACATTCAAGATGAATTCGTCTAATTACTACTACAAATTGCCTAGATTGCGTACTTATTCAAAGAATAGGTATAGGTACACATGCTAGATCGACATAATATATACCAAGTACTCCGGTAAAAGGACATTCGTATTGTTGCGTCAATGCATTCATTTTAAAACTATAAATACTTAAAACAACAAAATGCCATAGCGCCCCAATGTTTTTATAGCTCTTCAAAATCATAAGGGGTGATGGTATTAAAAACGGTAATACTTACCTAGCTAAGGTTAGAGTACCTACTCGAAGATAAATCAGAAATTGACGTGTGTATAAATGTCAAGCTATAGGTTTTCAGTGAACACTGGTTCAGTAAAAAAAATCCTTTTATGTTATGCATAATAATATTCAATGTGTATTTTTTCTTTAAAATTTACTCGCGGTTATACATTTCAGTATAGGCAGACCTCTTATTGTACAGAAACTTGATACAATGCGACGTCAGTGTTCACTGGAAACCTATAGCTCGAAATGTAGCTGTACAAAACGCCTTTTTTCACATTTAAATCCCGTTTAAGTACCATGCGCCTAACCAATTCCGTCCTATTCCCTTCAATACGCGATTTTCATTCCCAATACGATAAGGTTTAATGGATTTTGATGAATAACGTATCAAACGATTTATCACAATGTTCCCTAGCGGCTGCGTCAGTCAGGATTCGAAAGAAGCTGTGTACGTACCTATTTTATTGACTTTTTACCCGACAGCCCTGGAAAAAGGGTATTAGGCTATTATGCTGGTTAGGCAGAAATGTACACTACTGCAGGCTAAGAACCCTAGCTCGCCTGTTTCTAAATTTTTATATTAATATTTTGCCATTAAAAGAGCAGAAATCCAAACTCCCAAGCTAGCTAATAAGAATAACGTAGAAACTCAATTCTTATTACTTCGCAGTCTTGTGAATCTTCAATTGCTTCCATGACACGTTTCAACAGTTAGGTATAACTTAGTAGAAACTTGTCCGAGAGAGTACGAAGAACATAAACCTAAGACTGCACGCTCCACAAAGCAAAGTCTTCTAGGAAGAACTTACGTGTGTTCACCCTAATTGGCTTTCACAACTTAAGTTCGGGAAGTGCGACGAGTGAAATCAAAGTGAGTTTCGATTTAAACTAGGTGTGCCACAGATTTAGGTTTTCTTTACATCGTGTATTTAAAAACTACTCGACTGCCTCGTTAGTCTAGTGATCCCAATCGCGACTGCTATGCTAGAGGTCTTTGATTCGATCCCCAGGTCGAGCAAAGTGTTATTGGGTTTTTTCTATGAAATTCTCAGTAGCAGCTCGGAGTCTGGATTTGTGCTTGGAGTCTGGATTTGTGCCCGGTGAATGGCAATAGGCTCGCCCCCTATTACATAGGACCTAAACATACCGGCAAACTGTGAGTGTACCATTAAGTACACCTCTGCCTAACCCTTCGGGGAATACAGGCGTGATGGTATGTATTTAAAAACGCCACGTTTTACAATTCTAGCAGCAATTCATATTCAGAATTCGTAGCAAAGCCTTCGTAATCTTCTAATGTGAGTTCACATTGTAATGATTGAAAAGCAGCCTTTTTAGTTGAAGGCCTTAAAGATGTAGGTTCAATGACATCTCTGAATCAGATAGCTAGAAAGCTGAATAAGCTTGAGTTAAGTAGTCTCACGGGAGATACTACTGTTTATTAGTTAATATAACTTCATATTAGGCATGCAAAAAACAGGGCAGTATTAGACAAGAAAGAAATCGTGTCCATTCGAAAAGGAATTTCCACCTGCTCAAAAAATATAGTAAAGGAATTTAAAATTCGCAAACAAGTAAGATCTTTACAAGAGAGAACTTCTTTCAATAAACGGAACAAAGAGATCTTGCACAAATCCCGTTGAAAAGAAAGTGTTGGATCATTGTGTCGTCAGGAAAACTTAGTTGCAATTAAACTTCAACTAATAGATTGGTATCGGCGATGCAAATGTCTGAAGTTGTGCTTGTCTGAACTTGCAATTTGTTGGATTTCAGTTCTAGTTAGAGAAATATAAAACTTTGCTTCGTGATTGGTTTCAAGTGCTGCTATTTGAGAAGACAGAAGTATGGTTTCTAGTATAGATTACAAGAGGTAAAGATGAGCAAAGGACTGAATAAAGTGGCATTAGAATGAGGTCTATACACAGTACTGGGTAGTTAGGACTATTGATGATGATTATATCCACTGTTACCTTATAAACATAATGTACCTCCATATGATGTGATTGGAAGAATGAACGGCATTATAAAGGTTGTTGTACAGGTTTGATTCGGCTTTTAAATTGTGGTAATTAAGTGTTTAACGGATATTAAGTCCGAAGCTCACATTCAGAAGGAGAATGAAATTAATGAAACATTGAATCCTTACAACAAACTGCAGTAGACATTAAAAACATCCGAATTAAATAAGGTCAAGAAATTATAATTGTTTCCATCCAAAATATTTAATAAATTAGGCACTATTCAATCAAAATAGCAATACTTTTACTAAATTGCTGTGCATCCAATGAGAAATTGCAGTTCATTACAGTTGTGATCTAAAAAATTTATTTATCAGGGCTGGATTTCAGTAAATAAATAAACTTTTTATTTGTATTGCAGGCGGACATAGCACATTCGGCCAAAGGCTACGAGTCAGAGGATGAGAACGCGGGGAGAAAGTGGCAGAGGGCCAGCGACGAACGGCCAGCCAGCAAGACTACCATGTACTCTAAGCAGGTGAGTACTGCAACTGTAATATGCAACATATTCAAAGGGTAAGGAGTAGGCAAGTAAGGTATTATGCGGTACAAGCCTAATCACTCGATCCGTCAGGATCGACGGATTTTCTGCATCCTCAAGCTGTAAAGCTTTGCTTTTCCTATTGAGGGTCGGCTTCTACTAATGCCGAATATTATAAACAAAGCGATTGCCATCACATATCTCACTCTCCGCACAATTTTCGTTAAAATTCTTGTCCAATTCTTGTCTTTAGTCTTTGAATCGATTGCCAATCAGTCATTTCATCTTGATTAAATTGTGAAAGCTTAAAAGGCAACAGAATGCGCAGAAATTAATTGGCCTTCCAAATTTCAATTGAAATGAGTATCATTTGGTTCTGTTTTAGAAATTCAATTAGACACGTTTTAAATGCTTTGATAGTAAATTGAATACCTGTTACGTTTTCTTTATTAACTTAGGTAAATATTATTATTATCTAAAAGTATATATTGTTAGAGATCTTACAGTCTTAAAATGCATGCAAATGATAATGCAGAATAAAGCTTTTATCTTCTTTTAAAAGTTAAAGAAATGACACCAAGATGCGTGTGACCTTTGCTTAAAGTTTTTTACTTAAACTTGTTTTTGATATGCAGTTGTGCACCTCTGCAGCATAAGAATCAGATCGTAGAAAGAATGTTTAAACCCTAACAATATGAAAGATTTTAGTTGACAAAATATTTGTTCACCCGTCCACAGTCCACCCGTGACCATGAATGCTGTAAAGGATCCGAAACGTCGGAAATTTAAAATAATCAATATAACGCGATAAAATCCGTAAAAAGTAGTTTTATTTCAAAATATTTGTTGTTAGATTTACTAATCACTAATTTCTGGAAATAGAGGTAACTGTAAAAAATGGAGAAAATACTAAGACTAGTCCCATTAACTTTATTGGCATATAAAAACCAATAGGATATGTATGTATACGTGTGGGTTTGCTTGTGGTATATATTACGGTCATACATTTACGTGTTTACTAAATTACTCCGCTTTGTTCCATTAAATATGCAATTTGCTATTGCAATCCAATTTGCTATAGGAACGTTGGGAATTTATGTCAACGTAGCCTGAATATCAGTTTAACTTAGCCCTGGAATTTCATTTTATGGGATCAGTCACTTACCTATGATTTGATTTTGAGAGCTTCTATTAACTTTTGAACATAACCCTAAGAAACAGAAAAAATAATTTGGTTTCTATGTATTCGGAACTAATACTCCGATTCAGATCTTTTTTATTGGTAAATAAAGGCCCTTATCTATGTATCAGTGAAATATTGTTTCCTATCTTTGTTTGACAGAGTTTAGAGGTGGTAATTCTCTGATGTTGCGTTTGCAACCGTCGCCTTCTCCATCAACTTCCAGCAACCGAACATTATTGTGTTCCAGTTTGAAGTATTCTGCCCAGTGAAATTATTAGTCAAATGATGCGTAGGAATTCAGATCTTAAGTGCCTGGTGTTCCTTGCGTCTATAAGCTGTGGTTGACGCATTATTTGGCGGCGTATGCTCATTTCATGTTAGCAAAATTGAAAAGCAGGCTTAAGTTTTAATCCGATTACAAACAAAGTTGCAGTTGGAAGCTAGTACTTTATGTACATACATACATACACTCACGCCTTTTCCCCATAGGGGTGGGCAGAACTACAGAACGCCATCTGCTACGATTCTTGCATACTTCTTTTGCTTCGTCCACATTCATACATCTTGTCATACAGAACTTTATGTACTAATCAAAATGGCAGTATAACCTACTACTATCACGCCTGTATACCTCGAAGGGTCAGACAAAATGTACTTTAGGTCCCATATACCCAATAGGGGGTGAGCATATTGCCATTAGGACAGGGAAATCAAATATCTAGCGTAGTCGCACTTACGACCACTAGTATAATTAGGCAGTCGCAGCTACAATTGGAATGGGAGAATGTAGCTACATTTCGGATCCACATGTGTAGTGTATTGCGTAATGTACAAGCAAATGGACGAGCAAACAAGACATTAAGAGACACTCAGCTGACTGCGGAAATGGCTGCAGTTCGTACCGCTTTCTCGTTTTATCGTATATTCAGCTCAACATACATCAGCGCCATCTGTTATCATTTTTGTGGTAATAAATTGTAATTTGTTGTAATGGTCCTGTTGGTGTGTAACGTAATAAAATTTTATTAAAATTGTAAGAGCACTGGTCGATTTCTGTATGGTATGATTGGTGCAATAGCAGAATTATCGATTTCTCACAGTTGTCGCAGGTTTGATTCTCGTACGTATCAAATTTTAGACTGGCTCGGTAGTTCGTCGGGTCTGCATGTTTGCGTCTATAAGAATTTTATTTACAAACACTTTCACGAATACATGAAAAAATATATGAGTGGAGCAGCGTATGACGTACGCTCGACTTCACATCGCGCTATCCAGTATGGACTGACCTCTACGTATAAAGGCTTTCCGTACAATGCAAGGCCAGCCTATACTTGATTTGTATAGTTTGTACAAATCAGCCTACAACCGAGTTATTTACTAGGCTGGTTCTGTAAAGCAAAATATTTTTTTGCGTAAAAAATTTAATTTAGATAAAAGGTTATTGGATATTTTTTTGTATCATACGTATAAACATAATGTGATGGATGGCTATTTTCCAGAACAATACTCTGTGATGGATTGACGAAATATTTTCAGTAAACCCACTTAGGTATTTCGGTGTAGGGTTTCGGTGCCTCGCCGACTAGCGAAGGTTTAATAGTAAATTCCACATATTCATAGAGAAAAGATTTTGACATAAGCTCAATACAAGCTGATATATCTCAATATTTCAATAATATTGAAAATTACTGCTCCATTTTAAATGTATTCGAGGAGATAACAGGTATTCCATCAGAGGGAAATGCGGCCGTAGAAAACAAATAAAAATTATGTCAACAGTAATGCCCTAGAACTACACAAGCACTAATAGAGATATAGACGTGTAAAAGACGTATAAAATTTATTAACTTCATAGTGATCCTATGAACCCATTTTAAGTTTCTTTTCATTTTTAATATAAAATAAAGAATAAACAACCCTATTTTAAAGAAATGTCACGCCTATCTAAGAATAATTTAACAGTGGGCGATACTTAGATTATTTTTTAAACCCACGCTTATTACACTTCCACCATTCAAAGTCTGAAGATGTTTTTCAATTCGTCGAAATATTGTGGGCGTAACTTTGTTATCAATTTTAGGTTATTAAGTCACGGATACAAATTCTATACTTTTAATTAAGGAGAAAATTGAAAATTAAGCCATGAATACACAATAAATAATATGAGAATTTGGTAGCTTTGATTTAGACGCAATATGCGTCAAAAGTTTAAATTATAAAAGCTTCATGATCAAAGGTTAAAATACGTCAGTTTTGAAACTTAAAACAGACCTACTCAACTACTATACAGTCTTAGTACGGTTTAGTTAAATAGTTTCAAGAGCTTGTAGATAATTTAAAGTAAGTATTAGTAAAGTAATAGTAATTGTAAATAACTATACAATCATACATACCTACTCTATATTCGAGACAAAGAATCATTAATATTAGCATCATAAAATAGTATAATAATTCATTCTTGTATTTTCATATGTAGGTAAATTCTAAGATTGAGACATCGATTCGAAATATAGTTCTAAGATTATTTTTCACTAGTATTTTATAACTACTTACGAAGCAAAAGTAATCTCAAAGGCGGAATCCTTTGAAATTGTCACGAGATTAAGAAAAATGTGTCACACGAGATACACCTGATCAATACGTCTAAATAAACCATGAGAAAATAGATGCTCTTGTTTTAAAAAACTGTATAGGTATTTATTTTTGAAAAAGTACTGATAAGTATTATCAATCCCTTCGACAAGCTGGAAAGTAATTGAAGCAACTCAGTAGTGGACATTAACAGAATGACATAAAGGATTCCATATTAAAACTAAAATTTTAATGTTCATCCTCAGGAAATTAAGCAAACGGACCTCTTACTGAACTAAATGGTAGCCAAATAACTTTATTCAGAACTAAAAGGATATTAAAACTTCCAACTTAGCCTAAAGCGTCCATTAAGTAGGATATTTACTTGAAATTCAGCTTTCGAGCAGAAAGATAAACAATTTTCCGCTTTGCTAGCCTAAAAATTCAAAAACAGCGTGTATTTTTTCGTTATTTCCTTAGTTAACTAGTCGCCCTGAAGACTGTCTACACTTCAGTCTTCAAGATACTCGTTGTTAATATAGCTCGTTGGATGAATAGTTAAGTTGGATTCTTTCGATAGTTTTGAGAGCAAGCTAGAATTTGAAGTTGTTATATGAACAGTCTAGTAGAACCAAAAAAATCTGGAATTTCATGTGCTGAGTAATCGATATTCGTTATCAACTCATTTACTGGCCCGACTATTGGGAATGAGATCCTCTCAAAATAAAAAAAGGGACTTATACCACGCCTCTTGCGTATTGGCATGATTTAACATGCACATCCAGAATCGGGCTTGCAAGTTACCATGCTTTTTTCCCTCGTTAAATCGAATATTAAATAAACGGAACGAAAATAACACAACACAACACAGTTACTGCTTTCGGCTTGGGCTTCACTTGTTCATGGTCCTTTGTTGCTATTGGCTCGCAATCGCTTTTTCCTTGAATAACCCTCACCTTGGCCTCCTCTGATCATTTGGCTCCTTATCTTAATTTGTCGATTTACAATTTTTACTAATTTTATCGATCCACTAGTCTGTATGAGGACCGAAGTTTGTTTGTTTCGCATTTTTAGTGACCACCATGTCAATTTCATAGAGAGCCAAAACATGAAATCTCTAACTTGAGACGCTTCAAGATGAATAGGCAAAAGGTGAACCAGAATCTTCTCTTGGAAGTTCTCCGTCCTCTAGCTGTTCTTTATTGATCCTATCAATTTTATTGCAGGAGTTCCGGGAGCAGTACTGCATCAACAACAAACAACTGGATCTGCTGGAATTGGAGAAATCCAAGAAGGACAGATTCCTCGGATGTCTCTCTCAATACCATATCGAGAGCCCATGCTCCAGAGCCAATAGGTAAAACAACACATCATTATTATATAACACTGTTTTTACAACATGCATTACTTTGCAAAGAAATAAAGTACTTACTCCTAAAAGATATACCTATCAAAAAGGTATTTGTTAAGATTGAAAGAAAAAACATTTGTATTAATGCAAAGGTAAAAACAAAAAATAACGAATAATATTTCATACGCATACAAAGAAAAAAATATTCGTGTAGTTTCGATGATAAAAAGCTTAGGTCAACACGCCCGATATCTTATTCCGTACTTAGCAAAGAAGGACATCTATTAAGCCATTTTCAATAAAAATGTGTAGAGTTAAAGAGGTACTAAATCCTACTCAGCACGAGTGAACATGTAACTGAATTTACGTGAAAGTTATTTTAACGGACTTGTGTAAATGTTACCTTTTCAGCAGTTCAATATGTGTGGCGAGCGATATGGGGCGGAAGTGATGTACATTTTGCGTTTATTTCAATTTGGAATACGGAAATGTTAAAACTATCTGATGAATACGCTGATAGCTGGATATTTTGTTTAATTTGTGGATATCGCATCGTGTGATGAATGTTTCATGATATATTGACTATAGAATCAAATAGAAATCAAATATGTTTATTCTGTCTCAAAAGACATAGTAAATAATATTATAAAATTGCGGCGAATACTACCAAATATGTGGCTCACTCTTCTTATACATTAGATATAAGCACGAAAGAGAAAACATTGAGGAGTTAATAATAATTATTAGGTTACATTAATTATTAATGTAACCTACCCATACTACTTGAACCACTCGAAAGTCTGGGAAATTTTTGAAAAACCATTTTCTAAAATTAAAAAAACTATTTTGGGATTTTATTCAATTCTAATCGGCTTAATATTAGTATTATATATGAAGCTACTACAATAGCTGCTACCCAATTTCCGGGCAATACCGATATTCAGGCGTTCTGGGTTTTTGAATACCACACACAATACAAAGATAAGGCATAAATCAGCTACAAGGTGCTTGCGTGGCAATGTACATATCGCGAACTATGATTACTCATCTCCTATTCTGTTTTTTAAAACCAGCAATCAAAGCGACCCGATAGGTTACTTCTTATAAAAATATCGATATCATTGACACAAAAAAGAAGATCTCATCTTTATTAATGAGTAACAATTGTAAGCATAAGGCGAAATAAATTTGCGTGATGCTCTGGTGGTATGTTAACTAATTGAATCAATCATGATAATAAAATCCAGGTTCTGCGAGACTCGCAGAATTTAGACCCAAATCTGGCTTAATTTCCTCTGACAGTAACATCTGTTGAGATAATAAATTTCAGCCTACTACAAACCCCGTATTTTAGTAATACAGGATGTTATTAGAACCAATAAAATTTAATCCAGTTTCATCCTCATGTTCCAAGTTAAACTGCGTGACATAATATGTTGTTTTTTTTTCTGGTGAGCTGACGCATTATAACGCCTTTGCCTTATCCTTCGGGAAATACGGGCTATTTTTGTATTGAATCTTTGAAAAGATATTTTGCTTTGTCACGTTAGGCCAAAGAGCTTCATACAAAATTTACACGGAGACTTCGCTAATTTTGATATACGGACAAGGCTTAAAAGGGTCTTACGCGAGAGAATTATTTATAATAGCTGAACGATGATGAACGAACTGATGAACGAACCGAAACAAAATGTTTTGAAATTATATTATATGAACGCCCGATTAATCAAAATTTCCAATTATTATAAAATCAGTATACTGCTTATATATATCAAACGGCTATAATTAGAGCACATCAGATCGGATTAGGATATGTGAGATTTAATGTTGAGCTCTATTGTCTAGAGTTTTAATTATTTTCGGGTATGGCTTAAGACAACTTAATTGGATTTTAGATCCAAGCTTACACATTAAAGCTAAACAATTACAAAAATAACACTATGCTATAGGTATTGTTCAGAGTCGAAGAATTGCCAAAGTCGTTAAGCATTTGTTCGAATCAATTTACCGCAACACATGATCAGTTATCAATCATCTCATCTTCATCATCGTCATCGTATATAATTCTATCGATATCGATGTGAATCCCAATCGTGTGGAGGAAGGTAATGTCTCCTAAATTTCAAGAATCCGATTTATCATTCTACTCTAATGATTAATCTAACTATACCATACATATTCAGTTTTCCTGGGAATGATTACTCTCTAAATCCTGTTTACAAAACCTATTTTAGCCTCATTTTTAGTCCCGACTGAGCTATTTAGCTAGAAGCCCGCCATGCATAAGATATGAGCAAACCAAATCTAACATTATATCCAAAATGTTTTCCTTAAAAAAAATATGACTGTCTAGATCTTGATATGGAAATAGGAAGTAGTACATAATATAAGGCTAATAAAACTAAAGGTAGATGTTTCCAAATAAGTCTAATTTATTTTTAAATCTTATACTAGCAATGCGGGTCACACATTGCTAATATTCTTGTTAACCCCTCGTACTTAGCCAAATGCTTGTATTACGAGTGAGTTCACGTCGGTAGTGAAAGGTGGGTTCCGAACCAGCAACAACATGATCGTAAGTCCGATGCATTAGCCATTAGGCTACCACCATTTTTTTTATTAGCATATGTCACACAAAACCACTTCTATTACACAAGCAGGTTAACATATCGTTACATTTAATACAGGTGTCAGTCACTCGCGAGGTTTTTTCCTCGACATGTTATTAATTTTTGACAGTCTTAATAATCAAATAAACTATTATCTAAAATACACATGTTTCTAAATGGTCCTTGAAAGCTAAAAATGGTTACAGAGCAGCCCCGAAAACGCTTCAATCTCTATTACTTCTTTCCAATGTAATATTAACATCCAATCCCCTTCAAGAACCAGAAAAAAATACCATCTATTTATATTAATTATTAGTTTCATTAACGGAACATAAAAATGGCGAACCTAATATCGAAGTATTGGCATTCTAAGTTGATTTAGACGATAAATTGCCTCCTTTTACTGGAGGCAAAGCTAACAAATTGAGCATTTTATTATTCTGCACCCTTGTAATCGTATTGGGCTCGAGGGCAGGTCAATGGGTACTTTTATATATTTCCTGACTCTACGTTTTTGGGCTATCTATTTTGTTAAGCTACTCTTGTTATAACGTGGGAAGTTTGGAGCCGCTTCAACTTGTATAGAAATGCATTATGAGATACTTATAAAATACTTCCTCATGTATGTTATCTGAACTTACGATCAACTCATTTATTCTACAAGGGACATTCAGTTTCTATTTGAAAACGATGAGCGAGGCACAGCGAAGATACAGTGTGTATGATCGCGATCACAAACTTGATTAGTTAAAATGATGTGGAGAGATTTTGATTCTTAATTTCGGTGGTTTGTTGTCTTTCTGGTCAATTAAACAACTAAAATTCCTTCCGAATCAAGTTTGCTTCTGTCTATTCATGAGATGACCTACTTGAATAAAATTTGTACAAACAATTTACGGACGGAGAATTTTTTGGCTTCCATAATCGGGGAAAGCCAGCGGCTATTTCTGTTATTGTCAAGTATGAAAATTTATTTTTGTTTCGTTATGTTTATTACAATTAACGAACATAAGTATAAGCAGCAACCTGAAATAATTTTTCTTGGAAATCTCTATTACGTCAAGCTCATCAAAATCAAAGTAAAAAATCATTTATTCAAGATAGACTACTCGGTTCTTTTGAACATCATTTTTATATTATAGAACCCCGAATTCGGCCACACTTCATCACCAAATTTTTTAGCTGGGAAGAAGAAGCAGCGCAACGAAGTCCCCAGCAACACATTTCTGTAAAAGTTACATAAGCATCATCACAGTCTTTATTCTTTCCGTTATGAGTGAGTTTTTCTGTTCCTGTTTTTATATTGTTCCTCCTTGTTCCAGAGCATCATTTCTATCCGTGTGCGTCCGGCGGCGTGTGCCCTCAGATGAGAATCTCAACACCGATTATGCACCCATACAGAGGTATCCCAGGTAAGTACTTCGGTATAATGCTAAAATTCAAAAATTATGGAGCTATATTCGGAGGGTTTTCAACAAGTATAACTACTCTTCTCGAGGTTTCTGAACAAATTTGTCAATAGAATGACAGTAATGTTCTGTCTGTTACAATTAAATATTCCATTACAAAGAAGCTATTCATGGGAAGATGTTTTTATCTTCAGCATCTAGAAGGTTTCAGCAAAAACTACAATCCATCACATTAAGTGACTTAAGGATGCTAGTCAAATTTTTTTTAAACCTTGTTTCTTTTGCCATTAGGTTTGGCCAGCCATCCCCGGCACCACCCGAGCTATGTGCATACGATGCCGATCTGGAGTGCTCATACTTCCGCAGACGGCCACGGTCTGTGTGCAGCCAACCTGACCCCAAACGCTACACCTGGATGCCTGAGGATGAAGACTTCACCCGGATGGAGTGGCCACAGTCAGTACTGTTATTCCTTACCTTGTATTTTAAATTTATAATGGTATTTGTGGGAATAATCAATGGATACGAATTGATAATCTTTGAGCAATGAGTTATCATTATAAAACTTGTATACATATTTTTTATAATATTTTGTATAAAAAATTTGCATAAATATTGAATACTAGAAAAAAAGATGGTCGATGATTATTTGACAAGTAAAAGTAAGAAGAACTTGCTGCAAGATGGACCTGTTCACATGACATAATGTTTCGTTAATAAAATACAACTAATGTATACGATGTTAATAGAATGATCAAATATACTACATCAAGAGAATTCATTACCCAAATGATTAATTGAAACAAAACCCAAATTTCGACAACGAACAGGCTTTCTAAGAAGAAATTCCAGATCTTTCATTAAGTACTGAAATTCCTTTAGGTATAATAATTAAATAAGCAAAACAATTTTAATAGGTTTCTAACGAGCAATGAAGGCTGTAAATAGCAGCAAAGAAACCTCAACATATCGATCGTCCTATTTTTGGGCACAAGCAAACTTCGGAGCAATCTTTTGAAATTTACATAGTCAGAGGGGAAAAGAATGATCTACACAATTTTGTCCTTGCATAATTGAGTCTGAGGTGAAGTAGCGATCATTGAAGAAATCTTGGGAATGTGAATGTGGAAAGGTATATTAATGACGAATGAATTCGCCACGTAGGCACATGCCAATAAAGAGGTGCTTTAAATCCGATATTATTTTCTCACTTAAAGGTTTCTATGTTAAAGATTGCGTCGAGTCGTGTTTTTTGAAAAAGATACCGAGTGAAGGGTTCACAGAAGTTCAATATGGGGCCCTTTTGAGTTACTTATGAGTTTAAAATTGGTATCTCCAATCTAATTATAAATTAGAGAAGTTAAGATAGATTAAACTATGTAATAATAATAAAAGAGGACTGCCTCGTTGGTCTAGTGGTCCCAATCGCGACTGCTACGCTAGAGGTCTTGGGTTCGATCCCCAGGTCGAGCAAAGTGTTATTGAGTTTTTCTATGAAATTCTCAGTAGCAGCTCGGAGTCTGGATTTGTGCCCGGTGAATGGCAATAGGCTCGCCCCCTATTACATGGGACCCAAACATGCCGGCGAAGTGTGGGTGTACATTAAGTGCACCTCTGCCTAACCCTTCGGGGAATACAGGCGTGATGGTATGTATGTATGTAATAATAAAAGAATAGAAGTAAGAATTTTTATTATTCTTTTAACCGTAAGATATCATCAAAATGTTCACAAGGATTATAAATTATATTGCGTCAAATAAAAGAGGATGGAAAGACAATTTGAAAAGGACAATTTAGTTAGGAGGCCATATGACATGCAGACTATTCTAATGACGAAATAAATAACACCAAAAAATAGACAAAGGAAACTTAGCAAACTAATGGCACCACGATGTAGACAGAGTCCTAAAATGAGTAGAGAAAGAGAGAAGATAACAACAAAAACCCTATGAAAATTACAAAGTAAATACTGACAATTAAAACCGTTTTGTAGATGAATGGTCGAATCTCCGTTACAGTAACTAACTCGCTCCTATTTATCTTGACCTACTTAGTTAGGCAATAAATCTTACAAGAAAGGATGTTGGGATATTTCTGATCGTTCCGTAAAAACCCTTTTTATATTTAAATGATTCAGAAATTACAAGATAAACGTGTTGGATTATAAATGCTTGCATTCATTATTTGTGTTTTCTTAGAAAAACGAGCTTACTATTTTATTTATTCCACGTTTTTTGCTATTCAGACAATTCTTGTAAACGTTATAATTCAAAAGGAGGTTCAAAATCACTCTTCTGATCATTTTGTAACAAAAATAGAAACTCGTCGTTATCGAATGTAGGTCTAAATTAGAAATTATTTTGTTCCTAAGACCTTCCCTTCCTTTTCTACTTCCTTTTACATAGTCGTTGTTTCTTTATTTTGTCCATGCTAGTCACACCTACATCCAACTCAACATTTAACATTTATCTCCGCTGCAGATACAATCGCAACAATAAATGTGTAATCATAATATTCATTGCTACATTATAATTCTGAGCTGTTAAGAAAGAAAGTCATACTCATTTTCTATGTCTAACGAAATATTATTAAAGGCATGAATAAAATGGCTCCTTTTTAGCATTCCAGTTTTTTCAGGTTTTGCAATCTACATAAGCAGCTCTTAGAACCTTGATTTTTTAAGGTAAAATCTTGTACCAATTGACTTTATGATGTCGTCCTTCGTGTAATATAAAAATACTTTTTATTATCTATTCATCTCTCTTGGACGTCGTGTATATTTGCTTAAAGTAATCTTATAATATTGTTTTATCAATATGTTTTTTTATTAAATGCTATTGGAATTTTTCCAATTTGTTGGAATAGCCAATACTTATTGTATTTAGCAAAGATCAAACCCAAGCTACAATGCGTCCAACTTGCAGCCGCGGTAGCATGTAATGTAGCGATTTACTTACTAGTTAGTTGGTGCTGTGATGATCACCTCCCTAACTCTTTACGAAGATAACTAACACCATATTTGCAATGGGTACAGAAAATCGTAAGCATATTCAAGAAGCTACTAACTGCAGGATACCCTACCTATTTTTCTTATCTGAAAATCATTATCGAATCCTCATCATTGACTTCAACGATTAACCCATTAACCAAAAAGAACAGTTCTGAATTTCTGGTAAGTACTGATGCAATTCAAATAAATTCTATGATTTACGTTTCAGATCGGTAATAGAAGATAACGCGGGTTGGCCGCAAAATTATAATGTCGACCAAATCGCGTCAGTCAGTCGAGGAGGCTCGTTGCCTCGACCACCTTCTATAATTCCGTAAGTATTTTAAAAATGTTTTACTGATTATGCTAGAAAACAGTGAAGGTATAAAGGACCAAGAGATGCCGCTATCCCTTGTTGGTATTTCTTCTTCTTTCTTAATATTCGTGAGAAAATGTTTAGTCTACAAATAACACGGCAATATAGTGTTACTTTCAAGACGTTGTTTTTGTTCAATTTTGTAAATTTTCTTTTCAAAGGAATAGGACCTAGACTGCTGAAGGAAAATTGTGATATTTTTAATAAGAGGCGTAAATAAGACATTTATATTCCTCTTTTATTTAGATGGTAACATTTTTCTTTTAACATGCGTAATGAGATTGAAAGATAAGACCCGAGTGGGTGTAGATAGCGTTTCTTTTTGACTTTAGTAAGTTCAAAATTATCTTTACAGTAACATTGTTAAAATACGTAGTATTCTGGTTTTAATAGTCATCATCGACCCATTAAATTTTTCCACTGCTGGGCACGGGTCTCCTCTCAGAACGTATGGTCCAGCACGTTAGCCTTCTGCAGGCTAGCAGACTTCACATGCCGTCAAGAAAATCTCTCAGGCATGCAGGTTTCCTCACAATGTTTTCCTTCACCGTTTATTTTACCAAATTAAAATGCACTTTCAAACTATAAGAGAGGCAAGTACACGTTCTTGGTCTTTAATATTTCAAAGTTAGTAAATCGACCAACAAACATTACAATAACCTACTTAACTTAATCGTAATTAACAGTTCAAAAGGTGATAAAATATAAACGCAACGAATTAGTTACTTAAAATTCAACGATCCAAACAATAAGCTTTAAAGTTCACTTGCTGCCCTTTGGGACAGATTTATTTTATCCAGATTAATTTATTTTTCTATATTCGTAGCCCTTTGTGACCTTTTGTATATTTATTCATTGAATAATTTGTCTGAAATATAAGTTCGTATTTGCAAAAGCAAAAGGTATTTTGATTAGGTGGCAATGACCTCTAAACAACTTTTCCTAACCACTCGCATTTTGCATATAAATTAGAGTTCTTATTCATATATCTATTCCATAATAATAGTCTAAATAATAGCTAAGAGCTCACACCTGCGGAGGCTCTCGTTAGGCAGCTGGGTTAAGGGCTTGATACAGAGCGGTACTCCTAGATACGGCGCGTATTGTTAGGAGGTTCCTCTCTTTGGAGCCCTGACCACCGGTAGCTTGGACCCTGTTCCCGATACAGGTGCATGACTATTTTTTATATTTTTAAATGTTTTTATATTATTTGTAAAAATATTTTAAAATTTAAATTATTAAGGTTAAAAATAAAGGGAGGATAATTATAAAGAGGAAACATTTAATAACATTAATCATGATACATATGACATAACATAGACTATTATTCCGCGGGATAACTGGCGAAGTCGTGCATTTCTTTAGCTATGGCGAAACCTTGGGCATTTCTGTAGTTATGGCGAAACCTTGGGCATTTCTGTAGTCATTAATACAAATAAACTTTTCATACAAAGCCACTATGAAAATTATTATGTACTACTATTATTTATATGAACTTTTCCAACCACAAAGTCAACCTGATATCTTCACTTTACGCATTAGTGATGATGGGCTTGGAGTATTTTATTTCTGTGTCATCCCTTTGAAACGTGACGTCACATCATGTCATGCGGGAAAAAGGTCAGTAAGAAGGTCAAGTGATGCATATCTACTACACATATTATACAGTATACGGTTCTTGAACGCAGTGGTATTTATCTACATCTAGCGACATGCCCCGGCTTCGCTCGATTGTACATAATTATTGTCATATATTTATCAACCAATTTATACAAACCTTAACAAATTGTACACCTAAACCTTCCTCATGAATTGCTTTTTCTTTTGATGAAAATTGCCTAAAAATCTGTTCAGTGCTTTTTGAGTTTACCGCGAACAGACAGGAATACAGACAGACGCAGCGGGAGATTCCGTTTTATAATATGTACTGCTGTAGTTGGTTAGTTTTTTACTATAAATGATTATGCTTATACTATTAGTGGTCAAGGTTGAGGGTTTTTTATGTAAAGCAGAAGTATTATTATGAGCAAAATTCTAAAATCACGTACGTCGCTCAGGCAGACCTACTTGTTATAGTATGGTAAGGTATAACGGGCTATTTTACCGTATATTTTGCGTTTGGACAGACCTCTCTATAGCCTCTTTAGAGTACCAAACTTAAGGCTAGCCCAAGTGCGATGAAATTGTGCTAGGTGCAACCAATTAATTGACTGTTCTAAGACATAGTTTTTCTTGTTTGGACACAATAAGAATGTTACTATTTTACTAAAAGAATAGTTGAAAGCTAAATTTAAAAAAACAAGAGATTGCCTAAGCCATAGATCCTACTTAGGCAATCGAAAATCCGGCTTTACATACAGAAGCGCGAAGATTTGTCAAATATTGAATAAAGTAGGTACCATAAATAAGAAAAACTTTGTTGACAAATTAATTAATCAATCCAAAATACCAGAACTTTAGTGATTGCAATCAATCCTATTGTGAGCCATACTTTTTAACTCTCTAAAAATACTAAAGAAAATCACAATCCTATCCTACGATTTTGAATAACGTCTAAAACATGGACCAAGTAAAAATGCTGCTCGAGCATGTCTCAGTGCTCACAAACTACCATACACATACACAATATATCCCCAATGACCATACCTACAAGCTAATTGCCATATATCATCGTTGTCACGTACAACAAAACGCAATTTCTACAATGGCTCATTTATTAAACTTCCATGGGCTTTCGTCCTTTAGCACATCTAATGACGCTCGTGTGGTTTAATATCGGGTAATTAACACTCAGCGGTGGTAAGCCGAAACACTGTTATGACCGATAGTTCTAGGTTTTATAAATTGAGGACCACACACGAAAATGGAAGCTTAATTGAAGTTTCTTGTCTTGTTTCACGACAAAACGGCTTAACGCATTTGAACAGATAATAGTTTATAACCTGGACTAACATAGGATACGACGACGATACTGCGGGTAGAAGATTCCTTTTAGCAAAAATGTCAAGATCTCCCAATACCAGGTTATTTGTGCCAACCTTGATCAAACCGCACCTCTAGTATGTATAAGTAAATTAGAATGTATTATTATATTTAGATAGCTCCTTATTATGACATTTTCAGATGCCCCGCCCACACGCCTATACCGCCGCCGCCCCCGCCACCCCCTCTCACTATACCACCCCACAGGTAATATATTTTAACACTACTTAAGACCTACTCGTAGTTACGATCTTTATGCAACATTTTGCTATCTCAATTTAAGGAATGACCCTTCAATAAGCTAAAATATGAAATAGTATATTTTTAATGATACGATGTGATTTATTTTGGTGTTTCAAGATTTCCATAATAAAAAAAATACCACTCAATCATACTTTTTGTGTTCCAGGACAAAACATGTGTCTTTCGCTCGCTCTCACACTCTGACCACATTCGACGATTCAGTAATGCCGGCCGCGGTCAGTGGTAGTCGCTTCAGGAGAGACTGCGAAAGGCTCATCGATGGACGAATTGTCAAGGTCCCGTAACTCTACTAACCCTTAAATTGAAATAACTACATGAATCCATTGGCCTGGTTGGATTTTAAAGTTCAAACCTCCTACAAAACAAGATAGCTACCTAATGTTAAAGCTTGATTTAATGATAATGTAAGATATTTTTCAGAAACAATGTTACCTACATTCTTATACACGAGGAGAGACAAAACCTAAAGCCACTGCAAGCTGAAAACAAAATATATTGAAGCAAACATATTTTTTTACAGCCTGAACCAAAACCTTATTCAACTTTGCCGGTGATGTTTCAACCGTTCCCGCCGTACCCACAATTCATGACACAACCTGCACCAGCGCCGATCCACTATCCTCCACCAATAGCGCCGCATCCCGCTCATCCAGCACCCTCTACGCAAAGAGCCCCGCAAACAGAGCAACCTAAAGTAGTAGTATTAGGTAAGTGCTAGTTTTTTTTTAATTAGGCATCGACCGTGCGCCGTTTTGTCTGCGTACATTTTACCATACTTGGCCACTTTAATAAAATATTTTTGTTAATTTGATACAAACTTTGTCCTGATAATAACAAATACAAACAAAATTATCGATTAAATTTTTCTTCAGTGATATACGTTGCAAAAAGTTGAAGGAAACCTGAGAAACATAGTAACAAAAAGTAAAATTAGAAATGTAATATTTTCAGATTCTATAAAGAAAGGAGTAATGCGAACACAAGCAACTCAGACAGAAGTATGTTTAGGTAGAAAACCGTTACCACCCAATTACTTATCATTGAGTCCTAGGACTATTAAAAGGGTAAGTAATGGAAGATAATATAAAAAAAATATAAAAAATACGTCAGAATTTTTTCATCAATCCATGATGACGATGATGAATATGAACATCTGTGATACGAGTATCACTAAAAAAGTTACTACAGTTTCATGTTTAAATAGATTTTTTAAGATATTATTTTATAATTACATGAAATTTTAGGTAAAAATGGTAGCAGCTGGTGTCCAAACAAACGGGTATACTGTTGGCGTTCGAAGATTGACAAAATCGTTCTCTGAAGTAGGAGGTGACAGATTAGCTGGTCGGGATTCACCAACTGATATTGCTGCTACAGTTGAGAGGTTTGAACCATTACAAAACTAATAATTCCTTTACTATATATTATAATAATATTATGTCCATTCAATAACATTTCCATAGTCATCACATTGGATTAAAAATTACATTGAATAACCTTTTGGTATCAACAAATACTATAATTATTAATCAGGGTTATTTATAATATAAATTACAGTTTTATCAATAACGACCACGAAAAACTACACAGAACTCAATCTGAAGAACCGCCCAGATCTCCCCGATCTCCAACGGCTATGATGACACCTTCCTCACCTCTTCAACGGGGAGACTCGGATGATGTCACATCATCATCAATAAAATCTGTAGCCTCTTCATCACAAATTGACAAATCGTCAGAATTAAGCGCCTTGCAAAGGCAAGCTCAAGAATATTTCCAGCAAAACTTCCAATTTATTCATGAAAGTGACAGAGATGATACTGTTGATGATGACATAGAAACCATTGAAAAAAGTATGGCGCTGAACCGTAGGAACCTAGAATTTCTACAACAAGAGATTGCGAAACAAACAAAAGGGGAGAAATCACTAAGATCTATTCTTTCTAAAAGCACTAGTGATGCTTCACAAAAGACAATTAACTCATCACACCCACTTTCAAAAACTTCCACATTCCAATCTGAACCTTCAACTGAAACTTCAGCTACCACAACTGATGACAGTGAAAAAAATGAGAAAGAAATTATAATAGACTTTGAGCCAAGGCCTGACGACGAAGCTATTCCATTTACAACACTTCGTCGGAAGAATAGAAGAATGCTTCAAAAAACTTTGTCTGAAGGAGAAATTCTTCTTGATGTGTGAGTATATCCTTAAACTGCAATTTTTTATATTATAATAAACTTAACAATTCTCTCTTAACTCTTTTAATAAGGCGATAGTTTTATTTTCTTTGCTCATTAGAATATATATTTTTTTAAGTTTTTGTATTTTAATAGTTTGCTCAGAATTAATGATTTCAGAAGAAAAACAGAACTACAAAGTAACGGTGATGGTGTAAAAGATGCGCCTATAGTAATGTCTACAAGCCAGGAAAATATGACGAGAGAAGATCGAGAAAGAGAAGCAATATACAAGCAGTATATTGGACAAAACTATAATCAGACTCCCATAAAGGATGAAGGTATTTTTGGATTTGAACCAGATGGATCATTCAGGTAAAAAAAAAAACATAGTATTACCACAGTGCTTTTCCTTTTCGATTTTTGTTATATGTAATAGACTTTTTAATTCACATAGCATTTAGTCTATTGCACAGTAACATCCAGTGACCACATATTTCAGCATCCACATATTTTTCTGAATATAGGTCTTTCGCATATTCTTCTACTTTTGGCATTATTTTAAAGCCCACTGCTAGTTCGGCTAGCCTATTGCTATAGTTCTATATATTGAATGCTATGCTTCTATCAGCTCTCATTCATATTTCTTTTCATAGTTCTTCAGATGGGAATGCACCATATGAAGATTTTCATGAGAAATACATTAGTTACAAGCATGAACCATTTAGAAATCGAAGTGTAAGTTTTGAAGAAAAAACAGAAATAATAGTTGACACGGACGAAGCTCCTGTAATCAGGTATGCACGCACCACTACTAGCTATTAACCGTTTGGCTAGAAAAGCATCTTGAAACATAGCTATAAAAAGCATTTTTTCCTTTTGCGATTTTTAAGAAGTTAGTCCATTAACCTGAAACCTAAAACCTGATCCTGGCGTTAATTTGAAAAATGTTTCATATTTAATTAATTATCCTTTCAGTACTGCTAGATCTAGTCCGGGATCACCAGAGCCAGTTACTGTTGATGAAGATGTGGACCAAAAAGTAAAACGAGCTGTTATTTCCAATACAGTGACTACTATCCTTGCACCTTTGGATAAAGCAACGCCATGTGCTTCAAATGAATCTCTAGCTGTTGATCAGAGCAGGTATGTACAATCAATATCGTTTCCTAGAAAAACCGATACGGTATTTACTCTTATTATGTGATGCTAAATATTTTTTTATTAAATTTGTTATTAGAGACCATTCGGATGGTTTATGGAATGAATCACAAACCACTGTTTTACAAGTTGATTCTGGTACAGAAAACGGAACTGTGATAAGGTAAATAACGCATTTTATTAATAGAGGACTATTTTTATAGTGCCTATATACTTGATAATGTTAATTGCACCACAGTAGCTTATATAATTGTTTTATATTATCTTTTTAGTTCATCAGATCTTAGTTCATTGGCAACATCTCCTGGAGCGTTAGCATTGCTAACTCCTACTTCGAGAAGGAAACAACTTTTAATACTACAACATCAGCAACGATCATCTTTAGATACGGATGCACTTGATGAAGAGTTTGATGCTTCACAAGTAAGTTTGCAAGTAAAATATCCGGAAAATATGTTTATTTGTAACCGTCGTTAAATATTTTATTTTATTTTAACAGAGTCAATCGCCAACGTCACCTAGGAATAAACTAGATACATCAAGCTCCAGCTCGCAGGCGCGAGCGTCTTTATCTCCACCTGCAGTGGTCCCGAACATTACATTACCCATAACAAAACAGCCAACTATTTCAAAAACTATTTCCCCAGTAGCACCGCCAAAAGTTAACCACACACCTGCCATTGCTATTACCCATCCAAGTTTAGATTTGGCTGATGTTCCTTTCAAAAGAACTCCAAGCTTCATAAATAAAAAACGAGAAAGAGCGTTAAGTCCATCTCGAAGAAGAGATTTGCAGAAAAAAGCGCAACAAAAAGAACCAAATGGAACAATTCCTAATCAGATAGTAGAATCTCCATCTGAACCACCACTAGCTAAAGGGGCTAGTAGTGAAACTAGTTTAGCAAGAACTGATTCAGGCAAAATTAACACTACTGATGTATCAGAAAGTACAACAACAACTGAAGATTATGTAACAGCAAATTCAGATAGCTCCAAGAAAAGTAGTAGTAAAAATCAAAACCAAAGTACGTATTACAATGATGATGTTACAGGTCGATTACCAATTTCTTATGAAATTATTTTGCTTATAGATCCGGAAAATAACAAAACACAAGAAGGATCATCTTTTGAAAGTGCTTCAAGTCTTTATTCCTCAACTCGTACTGAAAATATCGCTGAAGATTTGATAGTACCAAGTTTCTCCCCACCATTAGAAATCAGTGATGACTTTATTGTCCCAGACCTTGCCTCGCCCCCATTGCCACTACCTGATAGGTTACCTAGAGCAACTATGGAAAAGATTGAAGTTAAAGCCGATATCACACCGACCATTGAACACATCAAGAGAGAAAAGACTGAAATTAAATTTAAAGACGATATACCGAAAGTTTCCAAGGTCAGTGTCGATACTGTTAATTATAAGTTGTAAAAGTTTCTGATTATTTGTTTTATGCTGCATTTCACCATCATAAGAACAGCAGCTAGTCTCCGATTAAAATAACAATTTTACCAGCATTTATTCAGATTTGGTGAAATGCGGCCTTATGATGGTTTTCTAATCCTGCGATTTTTTAGACAATTCGTGGAACAATTAGTGGAAAAAGTAGTTCGAGTGGAAGTTATAGTATAGGTGGATCAAATCCAAATGTAACTGAAGCCGTTGAAGATAAAACACCTACCGATCAGATTGCAGAACTTCCGGAACACAGCGAAAACAAAGAAAAAGAAGATAAAGCAACGGTTACGACTACAGTTCATCAAAAGGAACAACTTGTGCCAAAAATGATGGTATTTAAATCAATAGAATGTTTGGAAATACGATTAAGTATTTTTTATAATTCGATACACTTGTTTTATTTATTCTTTTCCAGGGTTCTCTGTCAGACGATGAAAGAAGCGTTCACTATTCATCTTCAGGCTATTATGAAAGTCCTGTTGAAGATGAAGATGATGGCGGTTTGACTTATAAGCATTCACAAAAATACAAAACTTCAGCAAGACCTAAATCTTGGTTAGCGGATGAGAAAAGAAGAAAAAAGAAAGCTTTTACTTTAGAATTTTCAAAGTCATACGATGATTCTGTTTCTACTTCACAAGACGATTGGGGCAAAAAATGTAAAGAACCTGACAATACAAGCCAAAAATTAGAAAAAGGTATTTTCAAACCTTCCAGTTCTAAGTCACCGTTGGAAGATAAAGCACCTGAAGTTAGGAAAAAGAAAACTCATTTTGCCGATAAAACGAAAAGTATCCAATCACCAAGAGAACCAATTGATACAGAAAAATCAATTAAAGAAAAATCATCAAAAGATAAGGAATCTGAATCAAAGCGTCCAGCTGAGAGAGAAAGATATGTTAAGCGAACGAAATTAAAAGCTAAAAGTCCAACCCAAAGTAAAACTGTTGATGGTAATAATCATACCTATAGACCAGCTCATTATGACAGAAGGGAAACTGTGGGGTCTAATATGAAATTACACTTAAATATACCCACTTCAGATGATTCTAGTGAACAGTATAGAAAAGAAGGTACTTTTATCATTTCCTCAAGCTTTAATAAATTTGATAACATTTAATTTCGTATTTTTTTTTCTAAATTCACAGGCCCGAGTAATGGTAATATATCTCCAAGAAAACATAGGCGTTTGCGTGATAGTCCCAGGAGAAAAACTGGTAACAATTCAAACAATACTAAATCTCCTACATCTGCAAATAACCATACACTATACAGGTAAAATATTATATTAAGTATGTATCAATAGTATTCATGTTACCAACTTATCGATTTTAGCCATCAATTTCATTTTTATTTAAAGGCCAAGAAGAAAAAGTGGCTCTAACGAAAGCATATCACTTCCCGGTAGTTTACCGCGAAGAAAACAATCGATTCCTACAGTACCTTGCTTAAGTTCTTTGGAAGCAGAAGATATAGAAACGACTAGAACTTTGACTAGGGCTGGGTCAAGATTGACTCCTCTACGATACATTAAAAGCCCTACCACTTCTCCTAGACACCATCGAAAACAAGGTCGGTAATAGTTATTCATTACCGTCTTTTGATAGCCTGATTAGGAAACCTTACTTTGTGTACCTTACGACCAACCTAGAAAAAAAAGAAACATTTCTACGACTGACATTACTTATGTACTTTTAAAAAAAATTTGACTTGCGACACTTCATATCGAATTTACTATGTGGTTGTATTTTAGACGGAAAATTCGCCAAAGCAGCATCAGCCGAATCTCTGCGGTCTGTATCACCAGGATCTGATTCGGTATTTTATTCGGAGCAAACGGAGCATAGTTTGGTGGGAGCTGACGGAGAATCGAAGGCACATTGCTTACACTGTGGCAAGGAAGTTCATATCGTAACGGCTACACACGAACATGATAGTGTAGCATCTAGGACATCTCATACTGATGTTAGTAAGACTGTAAAAATAATAATCTTTTGTAGCTCAATTTAATAAAAATGAATGATGAAGATGAAATACAATTCAACTGCATGACGAAAAATTTCCATTTTCTTTTTTACCAAGTTTTATGGACCATTAATTCTAGAATCACTGCATAAATACTTTCATATATAAATATTCTATCAACTTTTAGGAATCTTATGCAGATGCAACACCTGATATTGTACCAGCACCTGCTGGCTTTGCCGATTCCCCTTCGTGCGCTTCAACCAAAAAACATGCAAGTGGAGCTCGATTATACAAGAAATTAGACAAAAGATATCGATCAGAAGACAAATCCAAACATTACTACCGAAGCCGGCAGGAAGTTCGAGCAAAGGTACTTTTCAAAATCCTAAATATTCCAAGAAACATTTTAAGTCATCCACAACACTATAGTAACCGTCATCAGGTTTCGAATGAGAACTATCGAGAACTTTATTTTCAATACATCTTTTTGTGATACTGTCGTACGCGTATCCCCATTTACAAATACATTGAAATGTACCAGGAAGATTCAAACAGCTTTCGTTTGTACTATCACAATTATGTTTACCAGTCATGCATTCATTTATATCTACACACATACCAAATTGAGATTTCCATTCGAACCCCTTTTCTCTACAATAACAGGAAACATTCCATTTATTTTTAATAATATCTTCTAAATTCTGATTATCTTTCCGATCAAATCGACATTGTCTGTAAACTAAATTTGAACTCTTGGCGTTCTCAGTAAAGCAAGGATTTCTTTTGCTGTTATAACAGTCGGACAAAATATTAACATGTTTTAATGGACAACACGGGTCCGGACAAAAGCTATACAATGCACAAGCAAATGACAATTTATCATCCGAACGAGGGTCACGATTACGGCTCCCAAATGTCGAATCCAAACAATTAGCAAAATTATCACAAGATTCTCCTAGCATTGATAATTCAGGGATGCCCAGCATTGTATACCAACACATGTAGTAAGATGCTGATGTTCGCCATTGAAATTTTTCCCGTGGTGAGTCAAACGGAAGCCCAGTTTTCTCTGTATACAGCAGGGCTTCCTTACAGTTATTGTTTAACTTATTCACTAAAGTCTTATTACTTATTTGTTGCTTATTCAATGTTGTGGTTATATCATCACTTCTAGAAAAAGGCGCACCTTCTATTACACTGTATAGGTAAGCAACGCATTTGTTAAAATCTTTGTAGCAGTTTTCATAGACCTTCCAATGAATGGTCTTTAAACTTGGTTCAGGAAAAGCAGTCTGAAATCCAATCAAGTTATCTCCGGGTTTCTCTATGAAATACCTTCGGTCCCATTCATTGAATTTATGATTTCGTAAAAAATAAGCAATGTCCTGTATGGCATTGGCCAGCCATTTATCGTCAGGCACCAGAAGTGTTGACTCTTGAGTTTGCTCTGATAACCTAAGCGCAGAGTTTGTCGGGTTGAAAATATCTTCAGTATCCTCTTCATTCTCAAGAACACACAAATAAAATTTTAGGTTAACACATAACAAAAATGTTACACATAACACACATTTAAAAATAAACATTTTCATTATTTTCTCTTCTTTATGACAAAAACATTTTCATTGTTCTTTTATTTAGAATGGCAAAATGGCAGTTTTCGTATTCTTCTTTAACAAATTTAGGCATCCTCATTATCCAAAAAAGAGGTTGATGTTCTTCCAAATAATTAAAAAGGTTTTAATGCGTGTATTAAATTTTATATGCCGCCTTCATAGTAGAGAACATTTTTTAACATTGCTAGCTTTAGTGAATCCTTGAAACGTTTTTTTAGGGATCTGTACCTGAAAAAAAAAGAAACTATTATAGGATCACTTCGTTGTCCGTCCGTCGATCCGTCAAGACTCTTTTTACCCAAAACGCAACGGAAAAGGTTACGGTTGGATTCTGTTTGTTTGTGCAAAACAAGTGTTGCCTTCAAAACTGTTTGATCGATTTATCATGGTTTTCTATATATGGTTTGTGATTTATCAGCGATGGTTCTGAGGTTATGGGTGTAGTATTATAGGTACTCACTAGGAGGCGCTGCAATATACTTGTTTGCTCTATAAAGGGCTTTTTCTTGTAAAAGGTTCCTGATTCATGACGGAGCGGAAAAGGTTACTGTGTTAAGGGCAAGTAGTTGTCTGTTTGTATGTGCACACTATCTCCAAAGCGGTTTGACTGATATAGGTACGGTTTTTCTGAATACGGTTTGTGTTTCAACTGTAATGGTTTTTCGATAGATGTTGTGGTGTTAATTCGCCAGAGGGCGCTGCAATAAAAAATATTATTGATGTCATATAGCATGTTTGGGTTCAGAAAATTAAAAAGACAACTTTGTGACCTTTCTTCATCTTTTTCGATTTGTGCCTTTTGAAGCTCCAACTTTGGAGCTACAACGGACTTTGATACAAACAAAATATTTAGTTATTCTTTTTCAATTGAATTATAATGTGGCAGTAACATTCTTCTCTTTGATGAACAGTCTGAAGAAAGAGGCAAAGAAGAATATGCATCAAGTGAAAAACCTCAAGACACTCGCATAGCAAGATCTGCTGGGAATAGCTTGGACAAACTAGGAGGATCCAGTGCAAGTGTAGACCCGGACGGTATGTGCCACAAAATTGTACATTTGCTTAATAATTATAATTTACCGTAGCCTATAGACGCTTGCAACACAGGGTATCACTCGCGCGTTACCGAACCTGTGCAAAAAGGAGGGTCAGGAGAAATTGAGAAGGAAGGGGAGGAGGGAATGAGGGAGGAATTGGGCCTCCAGCTAATTAACGTCTAGTATCTGTTGATAATAACGATAATTTGTATCCCATATTTTCCCTTACTAGAGTTAGCTGTACTTTTATATAATTTGACTTTGACAGTATGTGTTTATTTTGACAGAACATGAAGAATGTTCTGGAAGCTCCGAAGGTGCTGAAGGAGTTCGTGACGAAAAAGGAATATATGCCGCGCCGTGGTGGTGCGGCAACTGGATTATGCTGTCCGAAAATAATGACCACTGGACTAGAATTCCACCAGGTATTAACGACTGTACAATCATAATATACCATCAGTGTTCCCCGGAGGGTTAAGCAGAGGTGTTCGCACGGCTACAAATCAAACTATACAATTCCAGTTTACGTTGGTCTCTTATCGTATGAGAAGCCTATACAAATGCGAGATCAGCTTAAACTGTATTTGTATAGGTTGACCTTTAGCCGTGTGTACTAAGTATTTAATGTACACCCACAGTTTGCCTGTATGTTTATTTTCCATGTAATAGTGGGCGAATCTACTGCCATTGACCATGTAAATACCCAATTACACTGTAGAACCTAACCCAGGTAGGTATGACGACTAATGTGCCAGTTACAACTTTTTTTTATTTGATATGTTTATAAAACACTAACTTTCCGCACGCGGCTTCGCTCGCGTGGTTTCTTGCCTTTTCTCTATTCTACTGAAAATGTAAATTTGTAAAATACAAGTAGCCTAAGTTACTCCTTATTACATCGGCGATCTTTCAATGCAAGTCCCGTCAAAATCGCGCGAGCCGTTCTTGAGCTTAGCCTGAACAAACAGACAGACAAAAATGTAAAAAAATGTCATATGCATTTAGTAAAAAGCGGTTATTTTAATAATACAAACAGACACTCAAATTTTATTTATTTATTCAGTTTAAATTTAAAAAGGCAGTTAATATATTTTAGCACATTAATCCATAGTTACAAATAGCTGACTTAAACAATACGAAATAGTTTAAAAAATATATAATTATACTGACCTCTTAATAACCTTAATCTCACAGCTCTATAATTCAATCTAGCAATGACAAAGAACTCTAAAACGAATTGCCAACACTTGGCAACAGATTTACCTAATCATCGGATAAACACAAAAATAATAGCGTGTTAAAAATTAGGTCGATGATTTCATTGAAAATATATACCTACTTAGCTACATAGAAGACTCCATTAGACAAAAATAATGATTACATCAATTCGGTAATGTAACAGAGTTGAGAATAGTTCTGAAGCTTCTTTTTTACAATTTTGTTTTATTATCCTTCTAGCCTTGTACCTATCAATATTTAGACCTCCGCAACCCAGTAATAAGTAATAAGTTTTGTAAGCCTTATTTACCAAATTAGAAACATTATTCTATATTATTATACTGGTTGATTTATATTTTATCTCGTATCGTATCAAATGGGGAAGTTTATTTTTCAAAAGACTTTAAGTATCCATATTAAAACCTAATCTATGCATCGCTGATAAAGTAATTCAATTATTTATGTATTTATGAAAAAAACTGGCAATTAACTCCTCAACAGATGTGTTAGACGGATCTGACAATGGACAAGAAGACCCAACGGAGTCAGAATCGGAGTTCAACAAGAGATACGTCGCACTAACACACAGGCTGGTGCACCGTCGAGCTTGCATAGAATTGAACCGGCGACAAGCTGACAACAGTTTTGGTAAGATTTCAAAAGCCTTCCTATGAAGCTTTAGGTAGAAGCATTCTGGCGGTCTACAACTGTGCATCATCGACAACCCGTTTCTTTGTCCCACTGCTGGGCAGAGGTCATAGCACTCAGAATAAGAGGGGTTAGGCTATAAATCACCATGTTAGCCTATTGCGGGTTGGCAGACATCACAAGCCGTCAAGACAATCTCTCAGGCATGCAGGTTTCCTTGCGATGATTTCCTTCACCGTTTAACCGCGTGATATATAACTAATAATACGCACATGACTTCAAAAAGTCAGAGATGCGTACCTTGGATTTGAACTCGAGACCTTTGGCTTGGCAGCCACATCATATCACTAGACTATCACAGCAACGTTGCATTTTTTTATATTAAAGTTTGGTGCAAGCTTAAAATTAGCCAGTTTTTCAAAACTGTCTTAACAGAAAAATAAACGCGTGAATTAATTATTAGGTAGTTAGTCTTACGTTGCGCCTGTTACCTGAAGATCAATGCCATCTTTTATTGTCATCTTATTTCTTTCATATATGAAAATATGTTCATATAATACAGTAATATAATACAATACAGTAATATAAAACATATAATACAATATTATTATGATGTGTTGTAACAGTTGTAGTAACAGTTATTATAAATATAAATTCTTACGATAATATTTTTAGAAAAACAAGAATTGGTTCCAATATTTAAAAAAATGTTGATTTGTGTCTTTCTTCACCTCTAAATCTGTTTTTGTAAGAAGTGGTAACTAGCCAATTTCATACTCTAAATATAAAGTAGGAAATAATTTACAACTACTTAAGTAATACTTTATTTATAATTTAAGAAATGTGTGTGAATATTTTCGCTAAGAACTTATTAACTAAAGAAACAAGAATACAAACTTCAAAGCCACATTTAGTAATTATGTAAGGATTAATTGAAATTTTAGGAAGGAATGAATTAAGTTTATGCCGTGGAGAATACTTGCAACTCAGAAAAGTGATTGACAGCGAAGTGGAATGCCTAAGGCTTACTGGATGGTATTTTTTTTTTACTTTTAACAGTAGAGGAAGCTGTTTAATACTTTATACTCTTTCTCCATCATCATCAGCCTATACCACCGCGCCTGTATTCCCCTAAAGTTTAGGCAAAGGTATGCTAATGTACAGTCGCCGGCAGATCAAGGTATACAAAACTGTCAAATTTCTCCAAATGATTTTAAACCTTAATTTGTTGGAAATAAGGTTTAAAATCAACTGACAAAATTTGACACTTTGTGGTAATTTGATGTGCTGGCCACCATACATCCACATTTTACCGGTATGTTTAGGCTCACCCAGCTATTGTCAAGTATTATCATCATCATATTATATCATACTAATATCATCAGTCTTTAATCATCATCATCGAAAGTATAGAAGTATTTTGCACAGTAAAACTTAATTATTCTACATCCTGCCATCTAAATTAATGCAACTTATCGGAATTATTATGTAACCAAATATAAAGCTGTATCTTTTAAATTCATTCCGTATGATTTGTATTATTCTACTACTATTATAACTATTAATATCGTTGTCTGCATACTTGAAAAAAATGATTGTGGGAACTGTTTTGGCCTATGTAATACTCTTCTAGTTTTAAAATTACTATGTAATATATTGTGCTGTATGTTACCCTTAATAAATAAAAAAATAAAAATAAAATAATCCGTCAGTTTAATACTCTTTAGATGAACTACCTGGTCGCATTTGCCGTCTATAAAAAGCCCTTCATTCCACGACAGCTAATACAGAACGGTTACCGTATTGCGTCACTACTTTTAACGAATAGTTAACTGTTCCACTTCGGAAGCATGACGTGGAAAACTATTCCTAGTTCTCTATCTATTTAAATACCATTACCTATTATTTTAAGAATGTCCCCTGAATTTTTTATCTCTGCCATTGGCACAAAAAAACTGCTGCCAATGACATCATAATACATAAGTCTGATTCTCATTAATTTGGACGACCTTGACATGAAAGTAATGAATTTTTACGGACCATCTCGATGAGTCATACGTATACGATTTTAGTTTCAATCAGTGAAAGGTACAGAATCGTTTCAGAATCAAGAGTGGCCGAACTGTTGCGAACTAAAATTAATACTCGTAGCGTATTTAAACGTTAGTATTCAGTTGTTGATGCCACGCTACTGCGGCCAGATGATATTTTTACGGCTGACGTTCGGCAAATGTTTAGTTCGTATCGATTTTACATGGCAAAACTTGTCTAGACGACGGTTTATGACGTAATTTTCATGCAGTGCATTCGTACAGTTTAACGTGACGTGCGGGTCAAAAGTTCATAAGTGCAGTTTGGAATTTTCTTGAAGAGTTTTCAGAATTTTCTTAAAGAATGGGACATTCATGTGAGTAAATTTTTTCTTCGATCGTTGAGTGCGTGGTGATGGTCAAAAAATACACCTAGTCTTATTTTCTGTTATTATTATTTTATGTTTTAGTCAAAGACATGTTGAATTCCAAGGGGAGTATCAGACAGAAACTGGAGGAAATCCTCAAACTGATGCTGATGTTATGGTGTCGACAAAGTCAAGTTAGCAGACTTGTAGCTTCAGAACCATGTGGTAATATCAGTTTTTTCTTACAGATAACACAAACATTATTTAACTTAGATATTTTAAAAGTTGAGATAATGTTTATTAAAATTTGGGTTCCGTTTTTTTTAATGTAGGATTTTCTTTATTAATACCATGAATAAATAGACTGGGATATTATGATTAAATACACTATAATTATACTAACGTCAGATTAATTAACAAATTAAGATGGATTAGTCACAGCTTCCTAACTTCCACTTAAAATGAATAACAAGAATACTAGTAATGTGCGACCCACATTTCTAGTAAGCTTTTTACTATTTTTTTATTAATCAATCAAGTCAACAAAATTAGGGACCGAATGCGGCATGTTAATTGCATTTACTGATGCATTGTATGAATGAAGCATTGCCGTGTGAATTTTCTGGAGGGTGGCCAAAAGCGAAAGTTTTTCTGCAAATATTTGTACGGATACGCTCTTACCATTTAGAGTAGGTATGTGTGTCATGGTCAAACCTCCTCAAGCGAGTTTATTGCCGTCTCTAGGCCGACATCATTGTACTATTTAGATAAGAAAATAAATATTAGGTCAGGATTGACGTAAAAGAAAATATGGAGCTTTTGTAAATCTAACAGTCTGTTGTGTTCGTTTAAATATAGAATTTTGCTATTATTTGTCAAGGCATTTATTATTTATATTTATTAATAAAACGTTTCTGCTGAATGTGGCTTTGAAATTTTAAAATTAATTGTTTAATCTTACAGGGCTAACCAGCCCAGCGACATAGCTTCGTCGCATTTTACCGATTATAGCTATTGTCTGGCTGCAAGATATGCAACAAGAATAATTTCGTATCTTCTGTGTGGCCTGTTTGGGAAATTGAGAAATAATTAAAGTGCAGTCAATGTTACTGAGCCAACACTGCATTTTTGAAAGAGCAGATTAAAGGAACGAGTTTTAAGAAAAACAAAAAATAAAATAAAAAAATAAGCTTATCTCTCATTTTGCAGAAAGCGACAAAACAGTGGTAGTAAGGCGTGGTAATGAAGAGTTCGGCTTTAGAATCCATGGGAGCAAACCAGTAGTAGTATCAGCGATCGAACCCGACACACCGGCTGAAACATCTGGATTAGAAGTTGGAGACATTGTTATAGCTGTAAATGGTAATAATTAATATTTATTTCTAACTAAAGAGTCTGTTTTTAATATGTACCGGGCTTTACATCAGCAGTCAAATCAACTAACACTTTTTTGGTACGGCATGCATTCAATTAGATCGATTTGCATCGGGCTTTATACTTGATCAGTATTGTAATTATACAATACAAATTCACTTCAATTGCAATATTTATTACCCCGTAAATCAACTTGATTGATTTATTGGAATGTGTAATGTGCATTGATTTATTTTCAGGAATCAATGTCTTAGATAAGACTCACTCTGAAGTGGTGAAGATCGCGCATTCTGGATCAGAAATACTTGAATTGGAGGTAAGTCGAAATTCAATTGGAAACGGGAGGTCAAATTTCCATAGGATTACCGGTAAACCGGTGTGGGAATATCAAGGATATTTAAAAAAATATAATGCGTATTTTCTTGGAAGATGCATTCGGTATTTTTTCGTAGCCTAGTGTTTCGCTGCTGTGTATGGTGCCCATATGTATCAATAAAATGAAATTACCATTTGACTTTTGGGCGTTTATTAAAACCATTTCCATACATTATTTTCGACTCATTCGTCGACTCAAACCGTTTGAGTCGACAAAACCTTTGATATATAGTTACTTTTGTCTAAGAGTATTTAACATTAATATTCAATTTATTCTGCAGGTGGCCCGTACCTGCGAAGTGGTGGCTTCGTTAGCCCACGAAGGTGGCCCCGCGGCATTATACTCAGGATATCTTTGGAGAGCAGCTCCAGTAAGACCTCATCATCCTCCACGCTGGACTCGACGGTGGTTTGTTCTGAAAAGGGACAACTGCCTGTATTATTATAAGACAGATTCTGTAAGTACACTATATTGTTATTTCGTTCCGTTTCCTTTTAAATTATTTAAAACATTATCTCATCCATCATTACCCTATTCTTCTGTAGTTTGTCTTATCTATACTTAATGCGTTGGTTGCCTTCATGTTATATCCACATATCCATATCCGCTTAATATATCCGGGATTGATGTAACTTTATGGAGCGAGAATGCATCCAAAATAGGTAGTTAACTCCGAATTCTAATTATATCCATGGTTCTAAGGTTTCCAAAGCGAGACTGATAGTCTTGTAACTTCATTGAAAACCTGGAGTATATATTTATTTATTTAACATAACATAACATACATACCATCACGCCTGTAATCCCAGAAGGGTTAGGCAGAGGTGTACTTAATGTACACCCACAGTTCGCCGGTATGTTTAGGTCCCATGTCATAGGGGGCGAGCCTATTGCCATTCACCGGGCACAAATCCAGACTCCGAGCTGCTACTGAGAATTTCATAGAAAAACCCAATAACACTTTGCTCGACCTGGGGATCGAACCCAAGACCTCTAGCGTAGCAGTCGCGATTGGGACCACTAGACTAACGAGGCAGCCATCTAGTGATTTATTTATTTTATTCTTTATTGTACACCGTTATTGTTATTGTATATATATTAATGTGCACAGTTAAATAAACTTATTTATTGGTAGGTAAATCCAAGGTAAATTAACCAGCTACAGAACTGTGAATGCTGCCATCTAGTGATCTATTCCCGTATTACTTGCAGAGCATTCATCCCGTGGGAGCTCTGATGCTTGTGAACTACCAATTAAACGAAGAGGACGCAGGCAGGCCTCACGGATTCCGTCTGCATCGCGGCGGTGGCACAAGATTACAACTAGCAGCCGACACTTCTGAGGCGGCCGCTAGATGGCAGGCAGTACTAGCGCATGCAATTGATGCTAGTAACCAGGTTCGTTTTAATATTTTTGTTATGCAAGTGTAATATACCAGTTAGAAAATGACATATAATTATTTCATAACATTTTTTACATATTATTATGTAAATATAGTTATCAAAATGATAATGGTGTAGTTTAGATAGTTCGGGTATTTGTTCATAGATGGCGCTTAATTTAACTTTTCCTTGTAAATTACGTCACATTATGCGTTATCTACCTGTGTCAACGAACTTGAAACAGTAGAAAAGAACATAGGAATAATATTGTGAATAAAGCACTACTTAGGGCCTTTTATGATAATTCCATATCCGACCAAAAATTGGCCCACCAGAAGGCTTTGAAATTGTCCAAAGGCAGTTGAAACATCACACAGTTGCTTATCATTCCATTGTTAGTAATGAAAAAAGATCATTGTGTAAATGATTATTTCCAGCGCGACGGCTGGTTAGAAGTGACTATGAGGAACATGAAACTTCCACCATCGTCCATTCCTCGGCCTGATTGCTTCGGCTACCTCATGAAGCTAGGATCCAAGTGGAAGTCTTGGGCCAAGCGGTACTGCGTGCTAAAAGATGCCTGCCTCTATTTCTATAATGATGGCAACAGCAAAAATGCATTTGGTAAGATTTTTTTTATCCTCCACAAGGTATACATTCAGTCAGGGTAATAAGAGCTTTTTTAAGTGGGAAACGAGGAGAAGCCGCACAGTGCAGTGATAGCCTAGTGATATGACCATTGGACTGCCAAGTCAAAGGTCTCGAGTTCGAATCCAAGGCACGCACCTCTTACTTTTCGAAGTCATGTGCGTATTAATAATTAATTATCACGCGCATAAACGGTGAAGGAAAACATCGTGAGGAAAACTGCATGCCTGAGAGATTTTCTTGACGGCATGTGAAGTCTGCCAACCCGCAGTAGGCTAGCGTGGCGGACTATAGCCTAATCCTTCTTGTACTGAGAGGAGACCCGTGCCCAGCAGTGGGACAATGTAATGGGTTGATGAGAGGAGAAGCCGCACCTTTTGTTGAGATCCAGCTCTTACAACAGATCACAGCCTATCAAAGTCGCGATGCCTTGCCTTGAAGCCTTGACTATAGGATAAGGCAAGTTCAGTTTTTAGTCCGTACGAATCCCATACAATTGATTGATTCCCGTTGTCTCAACAATGTTAATTTCGGCATCCAGTGTAACCAGATGCGGCTCAATATCAGTATTTTACATGAAGCTACTGCCATCAGAACTCTACATCCCAATTTCTATGTAAAACTTCTTGTTAGGCTGTTCGAGTTTGTAACTATTACTAATAATTGTCTAATGTGCCCGTAGCTATGAAAACTGGGACCGACAGTTAAACGTGCTCTTCGAGGCATAACAGTCTTAAGTGTCGTCACCCATCCATAGACTGATCGCGATACGAGCATCTTCGCTGGAAATTATTGTGCTACCAAATCTACTCGTTCTTTTCGCATCTCCATTTAATAATCTTCTTCCAAAGGTATGGCGTGCCTACATGGCTATAGAATACAGACGTGTGCGCCCGGTGGCAAGAAGTATGCCTTCGAGGTGATGCCCACAGAACCTAAGCAGAGGCACTTCTACTTCCACACTGAATCTGAAATGGATAGGAAACGGTGAGTATTACATCTGCTTACCTCAAAAGTCTAAGTTCCTAGCGTAAGTTAAAGCATAAGTTCTTAGCGAAGTAGTCACACTTAGTGATTCCCAAGACAAGCAGTCTTGTTAAGTTTTGAGTAACAGTTCGGAATTTGGTTTTTTTATGGGATAACTCGGCAAACGAGCTTGCGAGCTACCTGATGGTAAGTAGTCATCGCCACCCATGGAATCTGCAAAACCAAAGGAGCTGCAGATGCGTTGCCGAGCATATTCAAGGAAAAGGGAGGGGAAGGAAAAGGAAGGGGGACTGAGGGAGGAATTGGGTCTCCAGCGCTACATACTCACCGTACAAAACGCAACCGTATGCATAACTACTACTTGACGTCATGTTCTGGGGAAGGGTAGTATTTCCCCGGTCGAGCCGCCCCATTCATGCTGGCATGTAGACATGCCAGCGCGACGCTACTACATCAAAATGCACACATCAGTATGCCACCTGCATGTAATAGGGGGGCGATTACGCACAGGCAAATGTACACGTTACATCAGTACGTTTATGGTTACATTTCTACCTAGCTCCTCGTTGTACCATAACGTCATCCTAACAGACGTCTCTTTTGGCTAATAATCTAGTTTCATACACCTAGGATTACTTTTATGTTTATGCTCTTCGTTATACGTTGTTGGTTTTCCTTTGAATAATAAATAAATAATCTCAGAACTTGTGAACCCATTTCTGAAAGATATCAATGAAGAGATTGAGTAATTGGTACACCAGAAGGGTTTTGGGTATAATTTAGCTATTATAAGCTTATAAATATAGTATGTGAATAAAGTCAAGTCTAGTATTTCTATTAAAAAAATACCACAGTAAATTGCAAGCTGACATTATAAACCAACGCGACGTTATCTTTAAATCAGGTGCGTTTAAAGCACTTGTCAAGTTGTGTCCAGTTCCCAATCGGGAGGTTAATCAATTGATTAACGAAACAAGTCCAACCTCCTTTAATTTACGAAATCCCTACCAGATCGGTCATGCAGATTCTGACATGGGAATCTTGCAAGATCAACAACCTTTGTAGATTAGAACTTCAGATTTCTGCACAATTTGTATGTGTATGAGATAATACATCTTATCTTTAATGTTATATCGACTATATTGCATACAACGAAAACTTGTGTGGCTTGTAGTAAAATCTGTATCTTTCGTGACCTCAGCTAAGTAGACATTTCTGTTAAAAATAGCTTCTTCTTTGATGCTTAACATCAGGCAAGTTGTGGTCAAGCATAAGCATATAAGTGATAAAAAAAAAAAAAAATGAGTCCATTAGAGACAAGTTAAAAAACAAACGAGTGTCTAATATAAGAAGTAATTACAGTGTTGAAGAAGAGTAAGAAATAGATGGAGAATTATTATTAACAATAAATTTATTTTTGTATGTTCTCAGATGGATGGCAGCGTTGGAGTACTCCATAGATAGATGGATGAAGGCTGGTTGACGACGCGCCCTCTCTTCCGAAGACTCATTCGATTTCATATAATATTAGTTGTATTAAATGTATCATTGTTATTCCATGTTTTGAGTTGTATATTTATTTGGCTCACTGTTTTCATCCCATTCATAGAAAAGTAGCAAACAAAGGTTTATGCTGGACAGTAAGAAGTTATTGCTGGTTTTAAAACGAATAGCACAATAAAACAAATAGAAAAGCTGTAAATTATAAAAAGAAACTTATTTTTTTCCATATTACCTCTTTACGTTATAATAATTTACGTTTCCAGTGCTAAGTGTAGATCTAGATTTCTGACTAACTTGACAGACATTTAAAAAGTAAACTTATGTACACAAAGTTTCCTTTGCGTAAAATACAGACTTTAATATTTCGACTTTTACGTAAGAAGCGATTGAAGCCATTGCAGCTTCCATTTACAAAATTCCAAAAATTCGATGTCTTGTGAGACACATGTCCGAAAAATAATTTAATATTTATTAATTTATGAAAATTTTATATTCACATAATACAAGATTCGTTGAGTTGAGAAGTAACGTTTACAATGACCATGGTTATATGAACTATAATGTCAATTTCGTTGATTTTATAATTATTTAGGTTCCTATTATCAAAAGAAAAGAAAGATAAATAAATAATTCTAAGTATAGATTACCTTTGAATTGTAATGAAATTTAATACTCGTACCTATTTTCTGGATTTCTATATACAAAGAGACAAATATTATTATTTAATTTCAATGATATTGTATTATTTAAAAACTGATACTGTTATATGAATGGGATTGAAAACCGAAGCATAAACATTTTTGAACCTATCCTCCCCAACGTCATTAAGACTTAGCGCCTTCGATAATTAAATTGTGAGATTTCACATGGCAATTTTCGAATTTTGCTCGGACACGCCAAGCGTGTAGACATCACTATGAGAAATGAATTGAACACGCTATCTGGGTTCACTGGCACACATAAAGTGCTCGAAATTATTCGTTTTATTTTATAAACTTCATTTAAATGTACATCCATAACGATAATATGACCCGTCCTAAAATACCACCCTCAATCCTCGATGAATATTTATTTATACAATAATAATTCGGTATATTAAAATTATTTGCTAAAATTTATAGTCACGAAATCATTTTGATCATAATTATAAAATATATTATTAAAAAAAACGTAGATAATCACGGCAACGACGCATCGAAAATGAAACATGTTTTATTAAATGCATAGCTTTAATCTATGTTATTCTAAATAGATATATAAAAATAAAATATATCAATGATGTTAACACCTGTAATCATAATAATGAAATGTCTTTTTATATACCTAATGTTACGACTGATGAATATGAGACTAAAGTGGAGAAGTAAATACTTCAATAAACGTATTCCTAATAACAGTATACCTTTTACCATAAATTCTTGGAGATGAATAATTAAAAAAAGGAAATATTGTAATATCAGCTATCAAAATCTATAATCAACTGAAATGAACTTAGAGTAACGACTGACATCGTAACTATATAAAAATATTAATGATGAAACCTAAGAAAGTAAAGTAAGACGAAATAATATTCCTACTAATACTTACATAACATTTATTACATAGATGTGAAACGTAGGGACATTAGATAAATAAATAGTAGGTATTATTATTGATGTGCCAATTTTTTTGTAAACATTAAGCCGTAGTTAGATTTTACCAAAAGCACAATCTATTGAAATTATTTTTTTTTATTTATATCTGTAACCCTGTTATTGAAATGGTGATTATTATCAGTGTTGTGAATTTTTGAATAATTATTTATAAGTAAGCTCGAATATTCATTATGTTAGTATGGTTATAATTTCTTGATAATTGTTGTAAATATCGCTCGCTTTGAAGAGGGGTTACAGTAGAAATTTATTAATCACTCTTTATTATTCAAAATGTATGTAATATTTATATATATGTATATGAATAATTATAATTAAATGATTGGTATAATCCCCTTTAGAATGTGGTCCATACTAGGTGACTTAAATTGTGCATTAAAATAATAAATAATAGGAAGGGAAATTAAATTCAGAATGATAAATTGTATATAAATAATCAGTAAAAGCTCAATATATTATGTAAAAATAATAAATAAAAAGACTTGATTGTAACACAGTCGGTTAAAAAGCTTATAGAGTAGTTACGTAAATTAGTGAATGTTTACATAGTGGTATAAAAAATAAAAAGCTAATTCTTTTTAGTTAAATCTATGGAAAAAAATTATCTGCACGTTATTCAAGATTATATTTTATTGGTAATTCATAGATTTATTAACAATATAAATTATATATAGTTATTGTAATGTGTTCAGTAAATAAGTGAATCAGTAAAATAAAAATATTTATTATTATCATAATTATTTTCTTTATCTTTATTCTTCATGCCAAAGAAATTGTGCCAGATTTTATTGTGACTGTTGCAAAATATGAGAATATTATAGGTATATTATTTCCGTTGTGTAATATTTTGGATGTTTATCTATATTTAAATCGATGTTTTATTTAAGATGAAAAAAAAGATGAATTACTTACTATCAATCAGAATTTTTTAAATAATATATGTGACTGTACGAATAGATTTCGTTGTAATAAAGATTAAAATAAAAATAATAATATTGTTTTTTTTCTTCATACTTAGGTATGCCTAGAGTTCGTTACTTTCTTTATATGGTCTTTAAAATTTCATTCTTTAATCTCAGATTTTATAGTTAATCAAAAGGAATAATACATTTATTTGAACAACTAAAACATTATATTTCTCAATTAGAAACTGCACAGGAAATTCATGAAGTCCGAGGGAGGTGTTAATTTACACGACTTATAAGCTACTAACACGAAAAATAAACAATTCAACGATATCCTTCCCTTTTTTATCGCTCCCAAAGTAAAAACAGTATGAAGGCTTCGGTGGGGCAGCGGTGAAGGCACGGGGCGCAGGGGGGGAGACGCTACAGGAGCGCTACTGCCTCTGACGACGGACGACGGTAGTACGCGCGCTCAACTCCCTCCAGTCGCGCGCCATGCGCACGCGCAACCTCAACGCACAGTGATGCCACACTGAGAAAAACAAGTGTAGTGAAAAAAAACCTTAACCTAGCCAAGGATTACAGTGAACAAACTAAGTGTATTATTATCGTGTGAGACCAAGTGAAGAAGTGACAGTTTAGCTACGGCAATAACTTTTTCGTTCACAGTCTCTATTAACTGTTTTATGGCCTGTACAGTGCGTCTATTGTTGTGTTCGCTTCCACTAATCTCCTATTCACCTGTCTCAACGCCACCTACTGCTGTTGGACTGTGAAATGTGACAAAAAATTGCAATGGACAACCATTGTACGCTTGCGGACTCCAGTTTGTAAACTTTGCGGTTTGACTACCTGACTACTGGGGGTTGGACCTCGACAGATCGGACGATTGATCGCCCAACTGCCTTGTAAGTGGATTTTTTACGATTTTTGTAATTTAATACAGCGGATGTGGAATAAATTGGGTAGGCTGGGTGAGCTTCGCTACCTGTTTTATCGCGTGCCCCGCATGTTATTGTTTTCAACGCATATGCTTTATAAAAACAATTCTGGGAACTAACGGGGCTGTGGTTTGCTCCATTGTTCTATTTTACAGCGTTGTTTGCTTAATGCTTCCTGCCACCGTGCTAAGCAGTAATTATCTAGCAATTGTTTAAGGATTTATGAATTCCAATGGCTATAGTGTTGACGCGTGCCTTAAGGTTGTAGTGGCTTTTCCGACCATTCCAATTTCTTACCTAATTGCAGTTCAATGACTTTTATCTAGGTATCTAATAGCCGTACTGTGTATTTAGTTATAGAGTATCGGTCATGTAACTATTTATCAATATGGCTTGTTCAGTTTCTGTATTTCAAATGTCTGTATCGTTATAGGTAGGTATCGATTTACTAATCATTATTTTTATTTAGCTTCAAGTTCTTAAACATATTTGTTTATAATCAGATATTAGTTATTACTATAGGAACATGCACGTGTGTAGAAACGGTAACACAACAAGGTTCAGAATTCTGGGCCACGACTTTCAACTCTATGATAATGGCCCTGCAGGTCAAAATTGCTAGTATATATAACTCGAGATATGTAACTAACATTGCTGCCTGAAATGACTTCCTCATGTTATTATTCACATGCAATTGCTGTTCTTTAAAGAAACTTAGATATTAAGGAAACTTTCAAAAGAGTCAATTACCTACATATTGGGTAGGTCCTCAATCAAATAAAATAGCCTTAATAACTTTTACAATCACAAAACCATTAAAAAGGTTCTTTTCTGATCATTGGCCATAGTTTTAACAGCGAAATCTGCAACATCCAATCAAAGAAACATAATAAAAATCGCATCGCTATAAAACTAATTATATTTTAGATTCGATGAGTAAACCTTGACTACAATTTGAAATGCAGGTCGGCTAACAAGTTTATCTGTTCTACTAAATTAATATTGAATGTAATAAAAATCCAATTTCAACGAACTTGGTTTAAGTTTAGTAGGTAAGGCATTTTATCAAATGGCAACATTTTGGATACAATTTTTTAAGCAAAATATGTATCTGAACCACCAATAATGTAATGATCTATAATTTGATACCCCTAAAGAATGTGTGATTTACAACTTTCGTTTATACATAAGATTAGCGTAGGTAATTCTTGTGGCCTAAAAAGCAACTACATTTAAAGGAATTCTAGCAAATATTTTTTTGTTTCTAATTAAGTAGCTGTGCAGACATATAAGAATGATTTTGAAGCTCTTAACGATAAGTCTAGAACTGAAACACATCCAACTGATTATCAAACACTAAATTAAACAGGCTGTAATGATAATACAACTATTACAGCTACTCATTCTGCCGTCATAATATTAGGAGCAGAAGTAAGAAAACATTACGCAACTGTAGCACAGTAGAAACGTCGGAAGGTTATAATTGTTCTGCAAATAGTAGTTAATCTTAAATATCAAGAGATAAGCATAATCTAATCAAAGAACGATACTTATCAGAACCTTGTGACTCCGAAAATGGATGCCCGCAATATAGCATCAATAAACCTTTATTATTTCTAAGTAATTGGTATTTTTGTGGTGGTAAACGGAAAATTGCTATTACTGTTGATCATTTGATGTCAGTAGACCCACGGTCGTTTGGTATTACGATGCGCGTAAAATGCGAGGTAGTAAAAATGGTCAGGGTGTATTTCGCTATAAAAAGCCTTGCAATGCAGCTTTAACTCGGATTCAAAATGATTGATTCCTTCGAAGATGGACACATTCAGCAAATGCTCGTACAGTAAGAACAAATTTCGAAGTGGGCAATGAATTTAATGGTTTAGTTATTAGAAATAACGATACAAACTGCTTTAACTATAAACACAAACGTGAAAATGTTAAGAGACGTAGCTTTAGTTACTTAGTAGGTAGGTTGATGTTGATAAGTCAGCAGTTTAATATTTGGCATTCGAGTCGATGCAATTAGGATCAAGATCTTAAGTTAGTTAGTGATAAATAATACCACATCTTAATTTCTTTTAAACTATCAAGGTGAATTAACAGACACAATAGAAAAACCATTGCTACGATCTCCTGCATGGTCACCGTTTTTTAATGAATCATCATCTACTGACAGCTCACATATATTATCCACAGCTGAGCGAGAGACTTTAGATTGCGGTATTCATGTGACAACTCCCCTTACCAAATTGCCTGCCCATCTTGTTTGGAGGCCGTCCCTAGCTTCTTTTACCGGCACGTGGTCTCCACTTGAGAGCTTTCTGCTGCACAGCCATCTGTTGTAATAAGTATCTCGTCTGCTACTTGTTAAGCTTATTAATCATGCAAAAAATGTTTCCTCGTGCTCAAATTTTTGTAAAACAATAGTAAAGTTTCGAAACTGAACATAAGTATATATTTTTTAATACCAATGTATTACACATCAGCAAATCAAAAAGCAATTAAGTGTCGGCAAACATCAAAGGAATTCATTACACTGATAATCAGATATTACAATTTATCATCGTGCATCAAACTAAGTAACACTTGTTTTCGCGTAACCGCCGACACTTAAGCGCCATATAAAAAAAAACTTCCAAGAAATGCTAGATTGCAGATAAGCGACATAGTGCAACTAATCTTGAAACAGGATTTAGTGTAAGAATTTTATTTAACTTGTTGAGTGAGAAAAAATAGAGGGAAGATTTTGATATAGTTTTTTTTTTTCATTTAAGTAATATTTTTGACACGAGCAGCGCTTTGTTGCACGCAGTTCTGAATTTATAACATCTTAGGTAAAAACTTAGTAGGTACCTAGATTGTTTCTGTTTGATCTGCACAAGGAATTCTTAAGCAAGTGGCCTATAAATATTTATGTAAGTTTAAAACTATTTAAAAGAAGTTAGAAACTTAATGATATATTTAAAAGTTCAATTGACGGCTAAAATGTAGTCTATGAAGGATAATAATTATTTTTTTCGTGTCAGTAACATTGCCTAACTTTCCAACTTTTCAGGCCGAGAAAGACAAATACAAAGCGACATAAATATTCATGTTTGACTTTCATCTACTTGAATAATATAGAGATCGCAATGAAATATACAGTGTGAGTTAGAAGTATTATGAGAAAGAACCAGCCTACCTATTAGGCGTGTATCTCGATCCATAAATTTTAATATTTTATTAAGTATTTCGTAACTGACAGTTCAAAATTGCTTAAAACGTGCCGCCCAAACACGTGGTTGGTGAATGCTAAGACCTAGTAAATTGTAAGAGACCTTGTCTATTTGAGTTAGCAATATTAGTAAATATGATAATGATATAGTAATGAGAATAAAGTAAACAAACATCCATAAAACATCGAGTGCTCTATATTTTCATATACTCTAGTCGTCTGAATAATTTCAATAGGCTGCTAAATATCAGATTCAAACTACAAATTTGTGGCCATCCTTTTTTTTTCTCACTAAACATTTTTGTACCCAGCATAGCGCTTCATTATTTTCTTCATTTATGCTAACAAGTTCTATAGCTAAATCCAACTGACATCCAAGAGCTTTAGAATTACCAAGTTTTGCTCTTTGCAATTGATGAACAGGAAGATTCTCACTATTTTCAATATTACGTGATCACAACTGGGACTCAGAAGACGATTTAACTTTCATGTCACTATTGGGAGCCAGAATTGAATTGTCTGGTATTTACAAGACATAAAAGTATCCTCTAGGACAATTTCTTTACCGTTTAATATGGTGACATCAAAATTTGCGCTATGAGTACTTCATCAAAGATTATTAGCGAAAAAATCAATTAAATATCAGTAATTTATGAAATAATCCAATTCTAAATGCAGTAGCTTACATAATTGAGGATATAAGGTTTTATATCCAATTTTGGAAGTTCCCATGAAAGAAAGAATTTTGATTTGTTACTCAATCATAACGGATCAATAATTTTGTTCAAAACTTGTATTGTACGCGAATGAAACCGTGGAAAAAATAAATTTAATTGTTGCTGGGTTTTACTTTAATTCTATTGTTTCCTTACTTTTATTTTTGTAACGTTGGCTATAGGAATCATTGAAAATCATTACCTTTGGAAATGTACTGTTATGTATTTACATGAACCATTAAGGTCCATAAACTTAAATAGCCGAATTTTCCCAAATCCTATTTTCAAATCAATTAAATTTAATAACATCTTTTATAACTTTATAAATAAATGCAACAGTATACGGAGATAGCTTAGTTACAACAAAGTTTTAGTTAACAAAAAAATAAGGCTGAATTCCCAGAATAAGCCCAAACACAACCAATTTAATTTAGTAAGAAACAGTATTAAAGCGTGCTTAGTAAAAAGGATCTATGATAACTTATTCTTCGTGAAGTACTGAAGGACGAAAATGTTTAATTAAAAACAATCACAATACATTTGAAGTATGTTATTGCTAGTACAAGGGACTCGTCACTGGAAAGAGAGAGACTGGGTCAAAATGCACATAGACAATGCACAGAGGCTACAAGCGTCCCTTTTATAAACACAAAACTAAATAACAGTTCTCCAAAACTTCATAATATTATAATGCATGCAGTATATATTCTAATAGTAATCCACTCAATGTACGAAGAACTCATCAGTAATAAAATATACAACGTTGCGAAGTAACAAACAGGTTGCATGTACAATGGTATGCTGTAGGTAGCTAAATGCAATAAAAGTTATCCAATGATCGTTAATATAAATATTACGTATGTTGGTAGTGTTAGTACTACAGAGAATGAAAATAAATAATATGACAGAGTAGGTAACTTAGAATTACAAGCAATTTGTTGAAGGTTGTGCGACTCTGTTGTTTGATATTGTCTTGTCTATAAATGCATATTGCTGAATTTGAGAAAATAAAGTGGTCGGTATTAGCATCAGTACTCGTACCTTGTTAAAGCAGAGCAGTTTTAGTATTCACAGTTTTTTTTAATATTTATATTATAATAACCCATTAGTCTACGGAGCTAATTGCCAACCTCCATTAATTTAAGAGGCAACTGAAGAAGAAGAAGTCGCCTTTTATGGAACGAAAGGATAATATTTGATAATTTCCGTATTTTTTAGTTTACAAAATGTTGTGGATAATTTTATAATAATAAACATCAAAAAACTTAAAAAAGAAACAAATAAAATAATCGCAAAGATGGTATTAAAGTAAGGTTTATTTAAACCTTATTTCTTACATAAAGTTTAAACATTTCTACTTGATATCGAAACATAAGAGATCAACAGTCAAACGGACTACACATATCATGAACATAGAGATACGTCCGTATCTCTACAAAGATGTTAACACTCGTATTCCCAATACAAGAAATTTAAATTTCCAAGGAGATCGCTTTAAAGTATTCCTTTTAAAAGCTTTATGTTATTGAAATGACCGGTATTACATCCCAACCTCCATTACTAACTGCACTGTCCACATAAATATTCATATCACTAAATTTTCAAACCGAAAGAGGATAAAAGTAGTTTTACTGCTTCGGTGCAAGTAAGATGGTAGAAATTCGATCAGGCAGCACAAGTGTGAGAGAGACACGAAATCTTGGATTAAAGTGTGAGAAGGATAGCAACACAATCAGAGGCTTTTACGGTAGAACGGGCAGCGTGCAGTGAAATGCGGGCTTGGTACACCTTTTTCGATCTCGCTTGAATAAATTGAATTTGAGATTAATCTTTTGTTGTTGCCATAAATGACGGCTAGATTTTTCTGATGTTAAAAATATGATGGGCAGAGCAATAAAATGTGTTTTTATGAGTGATATTATGTGGGATTGGACCGTCCTAATTCCTAATCCGCCGACATAAATCGTAGACTAAACTTGTTTCTTTAACAATAAGATTAAAAAAATATATCCAATCAATTTTTATGTATATACGATTGGTGGGTATACCAACCGCTTACTACGATTTGAAATTGATCCTTCAAGTTTTTTTTGCTACAGAAACCATTTACCTCATACTTCTTAAACTACCGCGATTTATAACAGTTTCAAATGTGCTTTTTATAAGTAAAGTCCAAACATCAATATCAACTCTGAGTAATATTAATAAAAACCAAATCTTTCCATTCTATAAACCTACTTGAACGTGGTATACTATCACTTGCATAGACAGACACAAATAAAACGTATGCCACCAGTACCTTTGAACATAAACAGCCAAAGGATAACAAAACATAAGCGGCCATTACTAGACAACAGCATATAAAGTATACAGACGCCGGAAACTTTATGAAAACACACGCTGCGCACGAGTTTAAACAGTTTTATTGTCAACGCATGTTGCTCATCTCAAATGGAAATACGATGGCTCGTAAATCTCGGAATAGCAATGTATGTAACTTTATTAGAGCTGTTCAAATATTGGATTATGTTATAGCTAATATAAACAGGCCTTAAATAAATTTAAACAATAAAAATACTGGGTTATAATATAACAAACGGTTAATGCTATTTTAGTATAAAGAATAATTAATATGAACAGGGGAAAAATGTTAAACTAAAAAACGCAATAAGTCAAATATTTACTGTAACATATCTCATCTCAGAAATAATAAAGTACCAAAGTAAAAGAGTATAAAATCAATTCGATTATAAAAACGATTTATAACTTAAGACGCAGTTTTAATGACTCCCAGTACCATATAGGTCTGAGGTCATGGATACTTTAAGCACAACAAAAATATATTGTGAAATAAATTACTCAAACTTAAAGTAAAATCAAATCTAAGAACAGTTCGTTATAAATCAGCTATTGACACTAATGTAGATATTGTGACCAAATTCGGTACTCATTAACATTTTTTGATATCACCAGAAGCTCAAAACTTATACAAAAGTATAAATTGATGAATGATGCATGAGAAACTAAGATCTTTGAAAATAATACAAAAATTGAACAAAACGTTTTGTATCATAGAATAAATTATTATTTTAAATGTCAGATAAATATGAAATAGATCGACACAACTAAAATTTATGTATTCGTAGGAATGTATTATGAATGTTGTTTGTTTGTTTCTGTATTTACAAATGTTTATGAAAAATATTGTTTTCAAGATATAAATAAAATTAAATACAACAAAATTCTTCAAAAGTAACGCGATAATAATACTTTGGACATATTTAATTTTAATAATCTCAATTTATGCATGACACTACATATAAAGTTCCAAATCAATTTACTCCATCTGATTCTCATTTTGTGAAGGATATTGTGGAAATGTCGAAGTCAATGCCCTTATGAGAATTCATTAAGCAAAAGCTTATTTTCTGAGATGTCTATTGATTACCATAGATTTAATATCAAAATATTATCCCAAGGAAGGCTTATCCATAAAACAGTATGAAATCAATTAGATGTAAATGAGACATGGAAACGAATGCTCTGATTTCAATTCATTTCTGAGGTGAGAATTTATGTTTTATGCTAATACACTGAAACAATGTAGGGCTGCTTAATTAAGCATGTTTCTCGATCCATAAATCTTAATGTTCATCAGTCGTGGGATGGTAAACGGAATACGTAAGAGGTCTATCTGTTATACAATCAAGTAGAAGATTGAGTTAAGAATCTACAAAGATTCGTTACTCACATTGAAGTTCTTAATTGAGCTATTTTATCTTAACTAACGATATTTTAGACACTTTTTGCTAAATTGTGCGTATCGAAATAAATGGAAAAATGTTGTGTTTCCTATTTCCAAATTCGGAGTAGTATAAATACTTTGTTTTTGCAATGTAAACTTTAACTTCATTTTGTTTCCAGATGTTCTTGATACCGTGATGTCGGACAACGCCGGAGCAGTAATATCGAGGGCGTCCACACCTCGCCCTGTCAACGATACACCAGTTGCTGCACCTCTAAGGTCCAGACATGACCAGTTCCTTGCCAGCTCAGCTGAAAGAGCCCAACAACGCCCTTCGTCGAGCGGCAGAAATCCTTCTGGAAATTTTGAATCACCACCCTTACCTTATCATCGTCAGATGACAACAGGTTCCTTGCTTACTTCAAGTCACCGTGAGACTTCAGCTTTCGTGCCCGTAGTTCCAACTCGGTCAATGCACCCAGTCATATACCCTAATGAAATGCATCCTGCACTTATTCCCTCAGAAATTATCGAAAGAGAAAGAATGATGGATAGAGAGAGAACAGAACCGGCTAAAGGATCTCCGGATAGAGCCTCCGGAAATTTTCCCAAAAGAAACTCATTTGATTTAATGGCTATGATGGTAGAAAAGCGAAAAGAAGTGGCGTTGCGTGAGGCTGCGGCAGCAATGTTGCTTCCTCATCATAGAACGTCATCTATCGAAGGCATGATGTCTGATGGGTCATCGCAGCCCCCAATTTACGGCCCTCCGGGTACATTCCTTGGAGCACCAGGGCCATCGCCGACAGCTGCGGGCAGTTTCACATTTCCTGGCGCTGGTTTATTCCCGCCTGGGGCTGGTCCTCATCAAATGCACCCACATTTAGACAGGAGGCTCTTAAGAGCTCCAGGCCGTGCCTCAAGACCGAAGAAGCAGTTTATCTGTAAATTCTGTAACCGCCAATTCACCAAGTCTTACAACCTGCTGATCCACGAAAGAACCCACACTGATGAACGGCCTTACTCATGTGACATTTGCGGGAAGGCTTTCAGAAGACAAGATCACTTGAGAGACCACAGGTAAGTCGTTTACATCTAACTCATTTACTACTAATCGTAATTTATTACTACAGTATGATGCAACTAATTCACACGTTAAAGCGACCACTCATCCTTTTGAAATTATTTTCTAATCGCTTCTTACACACAGGAAGTGAAAAAGTGGTCTAAACCATCGCGGCGTGCACATACTTATTTTTTACCAAGTGAATTACCAAAGTGCCGCTTTCCTGAACATTTTAATTTTCTACTACACTGGTCATAGTGTATTATACAGCTAATTTGTATGCACGTAACAGGCAGCCGGTGTAACTCAAGTTGCAGATGTTAAGCCGACTGTGGCCGTATCCGCCCGAATACTCGGAATCGGAATATTTATAAAGTTTCTCGATCGTAGCTAGCTCCGGCTTCTAAGAAATCTTTATATCTTGATTAATAAGTAAAAGGTGATTATACTTTCAAGCTCATGTACACTTATGATGAAAAAGTGTCGGCTGACGACTGTTCAAACGAATGCCATTTGTTGAGTAATGTCTAAGTAGTGGTCGTTCTTGATCGTACCTTATGATAACACACGAATAATATATCGCTGTCTCGGACAGTACATGACAGACGAACTGATGGATTTTATTGGAGTATCTTTTGGCTGCTGTGGTAAGAACAATAGATTAGTCAAAAATATCAGAGGTCCAGCAACTACTTTTAAAATTGACGGCAATAAATATTTGACCGTGAAAAATGTATTATTAAAATTTTATTCATTGACTAGGTATAATAATTCATAGTAAGCTTCAATTTCTCAGATAGTCTTAGAATGTTTAACGACCTATCGAAAATAGATTTTACCCACACGGACGTCTATGTTTCCAATACAAAGAAGCTTGTAATCGGATTTAAATATTTCCAGCGTCAATCCTGTAATATATAACTCATTAACACATACATTTCGTGTGAGGGTCGACGCCTTTTGAAGCGAATCGAGTAATTTTATAGTGAGTTATAAAAACTCAACAGCAGCGGGCCTGATTGGAGTCTACTACCAACCATCTATACAATCTGCAAGTAGATATAGGTTTTATGTAATTATGTTGTTCTATAAGTAGATTCTGAAATTCTTAACCATTATTTACTGGTGAGTTTCAAGTCAGATCCAATTTTGTTTTATAATCAGGAAAATAATCCAAAACAAGCTTCACTATATATACATAACAAAGTGAAAATTTTGTTATGTCAACGCAATCATTAACACTTTCTTTTTTATAAACAAAAGAAAATCGGTCGGTGTCACTGATGGGCTATGTTACGCAATAATTCCCAATTGTTAACAATCACAAATTAAACACTTATTATTTTCAATTTTTATAATTCTTTCTGCTTTTTTATTGGACCTTCAAAGATCACAGGTTAAATATACAATATCACATAAGTACAGCAATGATGTAAAACAATGATTTCCTATTGATCATTTCTGAAGACGATTTTGAAGGTAACCAACTACAATAGCTAGTATTGTTTAATTGGGTAAGTACGGAAAAATACTCAATTAACAGTTGTGAAAACAAAAATATTATCCGCATATCTAGAAAAGATATCTTGCTTCTAATGTATTTACTATGTCTGTTAAAACAGGCCTTGTCAAATTAGATTCAGTTATCGAACATAATCTGTTGTAAAGTACTACAAAAATATTTGAATATCAGATTTGAGGTTCTATGCATTAAGTTAATATTGACTGGCTAGCTAATTAAGTACCCGATAAACTTACCTAATACCTTAATGTTCCGCTGATCTTATAACGTTATTCAACGAGTTTTTGAGCTACCAAGATTTTGATTGAGATACACAATGACTGATGCATGCATGCTGTCAGCTTGGACTGGTCTACCCAAAGCCACAAGGCAAAACTCTTTCTTCAAAAGCTACTAATATCACTTCAAAAGGATGATCTGTAAGTTTGTTACGGTGTTTCTTCTCAGAGTTTGTCAGTTACTCAGGCGCCAGATCTAGTTTAGGTCCAGATTAAAAAAAAACATTGATTTGTAAAAGTGTTTTAAAAAAATCACTTCTCAATGGAAGCATACATTACCTACAATTTTATGTTTTTTTGCATTATAACCTACGTTTATAAACAATAACCGTTTTAGTTTTTTAACTTGCACTTTACGACAGTCAAAGTCCAAGCTATGTATTTTTTTAACAACAATATAATTAAAAATCTTCTTGAATCTTCTTAATTCTAAACGTGACAATTTTATAATGAATTAATTTTATTTCCTCATTGGATAAATTAATATTCAAATTTAATAACGATTTCTTTCGTTACGTCTTTTAATGACTTTGACATTCTTGTGTGATCAAAGTATTGGGAAATATTATTTACTTCCATGACTAATTGGGAAAAAAACAATCTCTTTCAGTCGGTTATTTTTCATGACATTTTAATCCGTATAAATGTCAGTCAAAATGCCGCAAGTTTTTGGTCTAGATTTTATAATTATTGCAATTAAATTTTGTTGTTTAATGTCATTTCCGTATTAGATAGATTTCGTAATAGTATCATCAATTTATCAGTAATAAGAAATCAAGCTGATAGATAAAATATGTAATAATACGAGTGATTCTGCATATCAGTTATCCTTCATTTTTGTAATAAAATTGAAATATGATGTTGTATACACCAAATACGAGATTCGCCCTTAGAAAAAACCATTGAAATCATGAAATTTAAATGCACTGAGTTATAATATTCAACATTTCAAAAAAAGAAGGGGACTTTTAAACTAATTCTGCCATTTTTTGCAAAAAGAAACAGACTAATCAAACTTACATTACCAGTCGACCACAAGCTACGGTTCCCATTCAACAAAAAAACCATGATCTCTGTGATTTTCTGATGGCTTTAAACCAACTGGCTCAATTCAAGCTACATTATGTAGCAAGTTTTTTACTTATTCGCCCGTAATTAGTTAAAATTCTGATGATTCATCTTTTTCTATTGGCCCAGCTATAATAGAGTACAGGATTTAGTACCATCGGCAAATAAATCAAACTACCTACTAACAAATTTTAATGAAACGAAATATTTGGCGTCCTCGTACATTTTTATAGACCAGCATTATAAAGATGTTTTAGAATTTTTATTGCGTCTACTGATTATTTTTATTGTCTTTTCTATAAAAATCGCTTGAATTTGTTTCAGCAAATTAGTTTTTACTCATTAAGAAAATTTACGAATGTATTATGTGTAAAAAAGTTTGGTGGCGTCTTAATTTCTTTGCTGACTGTACGAACGCGTGGATTACTTGGGTCTTCGTGAAGTAATTTAAAACTATTATTATTCGGTACAATTCTGTAGATCATTTTAAGTTTATATTAAATAGGCGTTAGCAAAAAAATATCAGTATTATTTCTCACTTAAATCGAATGATCAGCGACCTCGTCCAATATTTATTTATAACTTCAGCAGGCATGGCATGACAACGTAGCACAGCGGTGCGATTAGATGCATTTATATTAAAATGGTTATAAATATTACTTTTGTCAGCCAATGTACTTAAATCCACATCTAAGTTCATCGTTTGACGAGCGAAATTTCCTAGTATAGCTAATTAATATTCAATTCAAACTAGGTAGGTACGAAAAAATAATTTAGTAAATAGATAATTCCTTCGTAGCGCAGAATTTGCTTTAAAAGGAAAACCTTCAACTAAAATCAATGTTTGTATAAATATTACTGGAAATATGAAATCATCGTCTCATAATAATATGCAGTTAATATTTTTTGTCGTACATAAAATTATGTTGTGATTACCTTTATAATCGAAGTGCATATGATGCATAATACCATCCTATTAAACCCACTGCCGTAATTAATACCTTGAAACAAAAAGAGACGAGCCAATGACTGGAACCTAATATTATTCGTGTTTCTAAGAAAAATATTATACTGAACGGCTGAATTGTTGATCGAATATTAAAATGAAATTTAAAATAATGTTCAAGCTTGGAGGTGCTTGAAAGATAAGCTGGGAAGATGTCGAGATTTATCGTGTGAAAACTGGATCTACAATTTTTCCATGTCAGCGTTGCACTCATCTGTAACATCAAGTGGCTTTCTCTATTGATTCACTACTTAAAACTTGGTACCCACGCAGCCCACACATTTCTTGCATTATTATTGTAAAGCATTATACTAACCGGTATTATTAAAAAAAATAACTCAGAACCTCCTGATTACAAATCTCAGTTCAACGTTGCAAGTCGCAATTCAAAATTTATAAAATCAAAAAAAGCAGCAATAATAAGCGTATCGTATCTTTTTCATGAATATTTAACAAGTTTACTGGCCTTACGTAAATACAAAATAGCTTTTAATGGTTGTGTCTTATCGAAAATGGATCGGTAAAATCGGGACATGATCGGAATATTTTTACTTAAATTAAGAATCCTCGGAGTCCTTCGCTTAGATTAATCATATGTAAATTATATAAATTGTTAGTTACGACTAAATATACTATATAAAAATAAATAATTACATATTTTTATCATAAAAATTATGCCAGTAGAGCTTGATCAAAAGAATTTTTAGAGCTCTGTAAATAAAATTTATATTAAAAGTTCACGACACCAGAGTGGAGTTCCTCTGGGAACTATCATCGGGCCATATTTTCCCCTGAACCTACTTTTCAAAATTTAATATGTATTTTATATCGAAACCATGTGGGTACCTACATTAATATTAGAATCGCTAAAGATCCTAAATCACTGTCAAGTTAGATGTGAAGTATATATCGAAGCAACGTGGATACTTATATAACACTTCATTCTAAATTGAAGTATATGAAGATATTTTCTCTGGCGTTTCTGTAAAAGTTACGATATAATTAATTTTACGAAGCAGTAACCTACACACGTTTATGGGCTCTTCGGATAAGTTTACCCTATGACCTTCATATGATCATCAAAGATAAAATCGCAATATGATTGAATAACAATAGTGATTCAATAAAACTTTAATGAAATTCTCATACATATATTTTCATATTAAGCTATTATGGTTCGCATCGAATCAAAATTTAGCCATTAAGTATCGTCAGTTTCCCATCGAATGTTGGATATAACTATCTAAACATAGCTATATAAACAACAATATTCACACCATAAACCTGTAGCAACGGAGTGAGATAAAAATACTGCATTAGGCAAGGCACACACTCTCACGATTCTGTTACGACAAATTTATAAAACCATATTTGCTTTTTATTTTAGAGTAGGTACTAATATTGTAGGCCAGATACTTTTTATTAACAATTATTATTAATCTAGGTTTACAACTATATTACAAATTGTATGTTCTTTAATAGACTTCATACACTCTGGACCAATTTTGATAACATTTTCAAGCAATCTTTAGATAAGGTAGCTTGGCAAATAATTCTGTGAAGTTCGTTAGCGATTGGATCTAAATATCAGAAACTGTGGGGTACAGTTATTAACTACACAAAATACACAATATTTAGAAATCGGTTAACACTATTACTAGATACATTTGTAGCAGACTATTTATTGCTTCAATAGTCATAAGACAATTTTGAATTAACAAGAAAACCGCAATTAGCCATGTGTAAGTCAAGCCTAACAAGAAACATTCCTCGGTGCACTGCAACTAGACGAGTATCTGCTATCATTAATTTTCTACCGCAAGCGAAGCAATTTCTTATTAAAAACTGGTTCGGAACCTATCTCTCGAGATACATTAATAATACTACGTGTTGATGCATTTCTCTGTCTTGCTTTTGGATTCAGTTTCTTTAATTGATATTTTAAAGAATGTAATAAAGGAATAGATTTTTATGAGTTCTTAAATATTAGTTTTTTTTTTACTGTAAAAGTTCTAAATTTACGCTATGATATTTCTACTTCTGAAAAGAACACGTATTTATGTGTATTGATAAAAAAGTTATATTGTCAAATAATGGAGTTGTTAAATATTTGCCAAAGTTTTTATAAGAATTTATTATTGCATTGAACATTATTTTATCTCGAGGCTCATATGCAATTATGATTGAACCGAGACCACATATAATGGAGACCGCGTAAAGCTCTCGCTCGTTCAGATCGCTCAAGGGGCTACAACAAAAAGGGATATCAAATTAATACTGCGTCCATAATAAATCAAAGAGGGGCAGGTGGACTCGATAGCAAGAACAAGAGATTCGCCTACAGGTCTTTAGAAATTATCATCTTGGTTGGAACCAATCATATACCTAAGCGTTTGAATGTAAGTAATGGAATCTTTGTTATTCCGATCCCAGAAAATTCGTTGCTCCAGGCGGTTCCGCATAATTGTGGGATTGTCACGCGATGTCCAAATTTTTGTGTTCCTAATTTCGTCTGTGACACAATAAACGCATTTCGTTTTCATTTCGGTCGGAAACAGATGGTTGTATATGTAAATGTCTGGTAATCTTAAGCGTATTTTCTTCGAAGACGCTTTTTTTAAAGGCGAAATGAATTTTGCTGTTAACATAAAATTAGTAAAGGTGCATATTGGATGAATACATAATACAGTATCCTTTAGGTGTATTTCATGTTAAGTGACTTAGACTCAAATTAAATCAAACGAGATAAAAAAAATAGGTAAAATAGAACTTATTGGATTTATTGCAAGGGTCTCTGGATTGATTTCAGATCCTTGGAGAAGCTCGAGGTTTCGGTTTGTGCCCGATTGATGGTATTACATGCGATGCCTATTATATAGGACTGCGAGAGCACCTTACATCACCGCGAAAGGCTATATAGATAATAACACATCATCACGCTTGTATTCCCCGAATTCAGATAGAAGTATACCAATAATATGTAATATCACCTTTAAGTTACATAAATTGCAGTTTAATGATGATAATCCTCCTTGAGCTTAGCTAGTGTTAAGGTTGTATATAACCACTACCGCGATATATATTACAAATGGAAGTTGTTACAGCAGCAACCAACGTTTTGTTTTAAAAGTTTACGTTACTTTACTTAGACTTCAGGTTTACGTAAGTCGTAGGGTGTATTGACAAATTATTACACTCGTGCCATCTACAAAACTAAGCGTTTTATAGAATCGTGACCAATTCTGTAGAATAATTAGTGAGGTACGCGATATTCGGCAAACCTCTTGTCGATTTCACAGTATCTCATTGCCTTTTGAAAGTCTTAAAGACTGTTGCACAACTTTTTTCTTGCACTCTCGATTCGTTTTGACGTTAAGGACGCGTTTTATTTGTATCCTGTACACCTGCGGCGCTCAAAATAAACTTGGTTGTTTATTTATTAAGAAATAAGTCAAAACGCTGCCGTTGGGTTTCGCGATATCTCGGTAGAGATCACTTGCAGAATCTTCGTAAAAGTATTTGCTAAAAGATTGTCCGATAAGAGATTTTGGAAAACAGGCTTATTTGAAACGTCGATACCAAAGCTGTTTATGGAGGCTCTTTAATAAATAAATTTTATTCATGAGTTGACTTGATTGGATTGATTATAAGTCACGCAAAAAAATGGAGTCCATTTCGATCACGACGACGCTACTTTCGAATTTGCGACTATTCGCACATCTGGACCTCGGTCGGCTCGGACTCGTGTTAACGGATTCCGTTTTAATCTGTCTTAGATTATTCAGATGCCATTATTGTCGAATCGATTTGGACAGGTAAACGTATTATTCAAATTATACTTCGAGCGATTGCGTGTTAGGTTGCAAAACGATTTTTTGTCGCTATATCCAACCAATTAAGTTTAGTATTCGCGTGATTCGGATTCTCAGATAAAATAAAAGGCAAAACGTTGTCGGATTCTTGTTTCTGTGTTTATAATTGATGATTTTATGATATCACTTGTTTCACAAAAACAATAGTTGGTATTTTATCCGTGTTTTCGAGTTTTTTGGGTGGAATCATGAATGACTGGACGCATAGCAAGACAAAATCTCACACAGCTATTATTTCACAATTATTTAATTAAAATAACCATCAATTGTAATAATAGAGCAATAGATTTGGAAGATGTAAATTCGTTGGTTTTATTGAAACAAAAATAGTAATATACAAATATGTTTTAATTAAAATTAAATTTAAAGTAAATAACTAAAACTGCATTTTATATAATCGTCGTGCGACGTCAGTTTTCAATTAACATTCTTACGATAAAATCGGTACGATTAATCATACTTTAGCTATCGCAAAAACGGAAAGTAGCCCATTCGTAATCCGAAAACCTGTCTCTAGATGTCGAAACGTCAGTCTTCAGGGTTCCTTAGGCTTATCAAACGCAAAATATATCTAGACTGTCCATCGCATCGAATGTAGTTCAATGCAAATTAAAGTATACATTTAAAACAAACTGATTTTATCATTTACTAACGCATTTGCGACTTGATATTTGTACGACAAAATATTCAGTTTTTGCGACTTCTTCTGGTGCCCCCATGGCGATTTACGTATATAAATTTCTTGGTCATAAAATTTAACCAAATTAAGGTTCATTGTGTTAATCCTCTTCGGAATTTTATAATCCGAAATGAGAGTCACTTGACACTGCTTGCTGTGCATATCGCTTATTTATCATTTCGGTGGAATGTGGACAAAAATTGCAAAATAAAATAAAATTGTCCTATAAATACCTACTTAATGTTTTATTCAAGTGACAGGTAGCGCCACCTGTCGGCTCATGAAATACGGGGCTTAAAAGGCATCGAGTCCTAACCATTTACCATGATGACTGACATTTAATTAAAGTTTGCCATTTACCGTCTTAAGTGTTCTCATATCCTATTCTTAATACGCAACCACTTGTTATGGCCGCATGTTTAAATTTAACTCCCCTGACTTGCAGCTAAACTATTACAGGGAATATTAAAGGTATGGATTTTTCATTGGCAATATTTTTTATGTTCGTTTAATGTCAACCGATGCTGCCTTCGACATAAAACAAAAGTATTTTATGGATACTTCTCTTACAACAATAGAGGATTTATCTCAACGACTACAGCACTGGAGTTCAATTCGTTTTTTAAACAACAAATACCTTTAATACTATCAGAATAAAGTTTATTACGAGATGTCAAGTAAACTTACGCTTGTAAAGGCGTGGGTTGACAAGACTTATGCTTATCGTCGATTTAGCATTTCTTCGCTACTTAATCCAGTTTTTAAAAGCCATTAAGCTTGTAGTAGCAATCTGTATTACTTGTTTTGTGTCTACCATCCATGAAAGGCATGTAATGATTTACAACCAAACTTGTAACTAGTTTATTTTTCTCCTACACTAATTCATGAATCTAATATAACATTATTTTTATCTTCAATTTTATTTATAACTGCATTTACATGTACTTTATTAAGAAGATTACTTTCTTCTTCGTAAGATTCTAAATTGATTTTACTATACGCTTTAAAAAGTCGTTTTCATAACTTCACTTAAGGCTTGCCTAAGAGTTCGCTTGAAATATTTCTGAGTGTTGTCGAGGAGCCCCGTGCAAACAGTGACCGGTTGGTTGTCCAAACAAAGCGGGTATACCGGTGCCATCCACTATGTGGCCTCTAAGCTTGAGCCCACGTTCGTCAAGAATATTTGTATTTACATTAACATCCTCCGCTATTTGTATACGAATAATGTAATTACCTTTATGTACGTCAGGGACCATTTCTTTGAAATAGGCGTGTTCTATATATATTACACACCAGGCTATTAAGCCTTCTATTTCAGCATAAGCACCTTACTTGGTGCTTGATATTTTTTTTTAAATAGCAACTACATGCTTTTATATAGGTCTACCCTATTTAACGTATTTTTGTTTGTTTTAGAATAAATTTCACTGATTCCTCTGTATATATAGACAAAATATTTACATCCATCCATTTTATCCATTTTGAAAACGATTCAAAATATGTCTCAAAAGCTGGGTAGAGTTTAAAAATATTTTAAAACTTGATGCTATTGTGTTAGGGAAAGGTATTCCTTTCTGTATCAATCATTAATCATAATGACGAAGTCAACGTTAGATAAACCCCGTGACTACCCACACATGCAAAGAATACCTGTAAATGTAACCTGACACACACAAACCAATTTAAAAACAGGTAGAGATCCTTAATCTTTCGTATTTCAAGAATTCTCAGTAAATAACTGTTGTAAGGTTTACGTACAAAGATTACGTGGATTTGCCTTGATTTCTTATTGTTGGTACGTGGCGAAATATGAATTCATACTTCATTGAACGAAAGGAGGTTTTTGTTTAAACTTCTAACTTTATGTCATTGCATTAAAATGCATGCACAACTCGAGGGTAAGTTAACGACTGTTAAGTAAATAGGTACATAAAACCTTTGTTTATTATGTAACAACTATGCAACATCTAAATTCAAGTTAATTAGGGATCGGCACATTTGATTTTACTGGAAATACTTGTTTTAGATGGTTTGTAGTACCATTCAGATTTTTTTAAGAAATTTTAACCATGTGTATCACATACACGTCTAGCACAGTCACATAAAACATTAATTTTTTTTAAACCAAATCATAAACGATCGAAGATAACCACAAAAATACTTCGAAGTCGTACGTGACAGCTCTCGGGGACATTAAAAATGGTGGAAATGACTTTTGATTTTATCTGTCGTGGAATACCCACGGGATTAGCCTTTAATATAAAATTTGGGTTTGGAGCAACTGAACTGTGTATGATATGAAATATTTTTTTGATGATTAAACTTTTATGTATACTTAGCTTGGTACAAATGTACAGGTATTTTATCCTACTATTATAAAACAAGAAGTAAGATGGATTTTTGACAAACATGACATAGGTAAGTATTATTAGTAGCTGAGAACTTAAATCCATTGTCCACTTCACACTGTACTGCAGATGGAGTTTTATTGAAGCGAAACATATGGAAAGCAAAAAAAGAATTGACACTGTCGTGTGAATTGAAACTCAAAGAGAATAATATTGTAGAAGATTGTAAAGATGAATTTGATTAACATCCAAATAATGACTCTCAAAGCCTACAAGTTTTTTAGTCAAATAAACATATATGTGAAGTCTTCATTGATGCCTTTCCGGCACTTTATGTTAATCTCACTCACCCAAACTTATATGTGAGCGTCCCTCTCCTTGGTTGGGATGAAGTGGACGGGTTTGCGACCAGACTAAGAGTCTCAGTGCAACCGGTCGTCCTTGGCGGTTGAACCCTCTCGCACACCAATGGAGTTTATGGTGCATCCAGAAATGAATCATTGTAATGAAAAACAATATTTTTTTAGTCGCATGATGATACATTTTTTCTCAGTTTGAAACTTTCTCCGAAAAAACTTTGAATTCCTAATCTCCTCTTGGTTATTTAAAATATTTGTAGAGGTATTCTCATTGCATTGTATTACGTGCTGAGAAAGCTTTTCAATTATTTGAAGAACATGTCAGGCGTTCTACAAAGTTTTTTTTTTCTATTTTGTTTTCAGCATATCTGTAATCACATATTTAAGTCAATTTTTAGAATTGTGATATCTAAATCATTGAATATTTTACATTGATAAGCGTTACATATAAATTATAACATTATTTTATATTATTTCTTTAAAAATATTTTTTATATTCGTATTGATCTAACAAACAATACCTTTTCTGATTAATAAATGTAAAAGAATTCTTGACTTGATTCATAAATAGAAGAATTTTTGTATAAATCCGGTAAAAAATATGTAAATTACTAGATGCGTTTTAAATCTTAAGAAGCGGCAGCATATAGCTTAAAAAAGCCTTTGAATAAAACCTTAATCCCGTTAACGAAATCTTTTCGGTCGGATTCACTCAAAAAAAGAACGGCTTAGATATTGTGGCCAGTTCGAAAGACGAAATAATCACGTTATTTATTACCTGTCTGGGAGCAAGCAACTTTAATCTTTCTCGACACGTACGGAACAATTTTATGGGAGATTAAAAGCAGTGATCGAATTTTGAAAAGTTTTCGAATAGTAATAAACGCTTTGGATTGTGCTAGGGCTGTCCAAATTGTGTGATAATTCTTTGATATAAATAATTTTGATCAGTGTTTTTTATTGACTGCAGAACTTTCTATATTACTTTGATCCAAACAAAATTAATATTTTAAGGGTATTATCATAATGAAATATAAATAAATTGAACCAATTGTAAGTCTTTTGAATTTGATACATAAAATTTATGTTCCTAAAATAATATAAGGCGTATGAATAAAAAGTAGAAAACCAAAAAGTTTGGACTACAATTTTTAATTATAATAAAATTTAAAGCTTTTCTGAGTGCACACATCCTTGATGAAATAAAAACAAGAAACAAACTTAATTAAACCGATTTCTATTCGATTGTAAATGGTGATCTTTTTAAATAAGATGATTAGTATTATATAATATGTATATTAAGCTTATCGACAAAAGTTAGTCCAATATCAATTGGTTTTATATAAATTAATGAATGCTCCCCTAAAATTTTAATAGATAGGATTGGATCATGGAACTAGAAAAAACGAGAAAAGGCGTAGACGAGGGAAGGTATTACAATCTTGATGCGAAAACTTTTAGTGTCGGTATGATCTCAGTTAAAAGTGTAAAGTGTAAAGTGTTAGAGCAGTAGATAATAGTTATATATAATAGTTAAATGTATTAAATTTGTAACAACTCATAATCATGTAAGAAACCTATTCAGTGACTAGAAGCATTATTTTAACAAATTCTATCTTCTATCGACTTTATCATTACTTACTCGGGTAATGTAATTACTTCAGATCATATATGTAGGAAGGTATTAAATGAAAATCAATTTTAATGGTCACAAAATAAAAATCCATTAAACGTTTGGTCGGCCAAATCACTTATCATATCTTAAGCACAGGAAATGTCTTCTAAGAATATTGAGATGGTAACGAAACTAACAGATTATCGAAAAATACGGACCCATTTACATTTTTCCCACATGTAAAGCAGCTAATAAAACATCGTCTATACGAAACGATTACAGACGATTACGGTCAATTACACACAGCACTAAAACAGGATTTACGACGAAACCGAAATTAACACTCCTGCATCCAGATAGCCTAATTACATCTCCTCAGATAATAAATCATGGAGGATCAAACAAAATTGAAGGATTCAATCTAATTGGATTTGTACATAGAGTGGACCAATCAATATAGTATGATTAATGATATCTCCTCTCTCAGTATAATTGCCAGACGAGACCATCATGAATCAACTGCCAGTGTTATAAATCTGATAACTGGAACCCGTTTCGGACAAGAATATTCACTTCCTAAGCTGCCTCGAAGCGATCCAGTTTAAGTTCTTTCTAAGCGTAATGAATTCGAGAAACATATAGCAGTATAGCTGTACGCTTTATCTGTTTGATATTTTAATCTTATCAGTTTATTTAATGAATAAACAGAACGGGACTAGAAACAATAAAAATATATTACCTACCTGTGTTCAGCCAGTATCGTGTATACCTATAGCAAGTTTTACCATTTACAGTTCGAATAAATATATGCGTCGTTACATTATCGATTTTAGATCATTGGCATTCAGCAAATTACGAGTTATTGCTACTAGACATTATAGTGGATACCAATTTCTATTGTAAAAATATCATTTTAGATCGTAAAACAAAACCAGAATCTGGTTCCAAAGATATATGAACCATGAAAAATTGTATTTTGGAACAATTCAAGCGCGACTATATTAAAGTTATTTGATACTTGAATGTATCAAATATCAAACTTTTTTGTAGTGAGGCGCCAATTTTTTTTAGTAGACTGAGGACGTGAGTTCAACATTAATATCTCATCGATACAAAAACAATATGGTAGGATCACGGAAACTATACTTAAACGTAGCTAGAACTGCGCATAAAATTAAATGAGACGCGTCATTATGTCTAGTTTAAAAAAGTGTAGTAGTTTGTTATGTTTGACATCATCAGATAGATATTACTCAGCTATAGCTGGACGATTTTTTTCTTACTCTACTTTCTAATCTTTCACAGAATTACTTGCCTACATTATTAATGAATTTGTGCAAACTTCATACTGTAATAGTTCTTATAACCTACAAATGAATAAGGAAAAAGTATTACTCTATAACGCAGGGTAAACGCACCTGGTAGAGAATCTAATAATTCCTTAGTCACGACAATAGGTTCACGCGATTCAATTTAATTTCAATTGTTATCTATTTTTTATACCTGGCAGTATATATATTTATTTTTAAAACATTAGTAATTTTAGGTAAATGCACCTGATACTGGGCAAGTCAAGTACGCATTTACAATGAATGTTTGCGTCACTCAGAGGTGAAATTGTGTGTGAAGCGGCAGCGGCAAGCCGTCGCTCCCATTACGTCGCATGGCCGGCGTACGCGCAGCAAACCGGCTGTGGACGCTGTAGAGTATGTAGCCGGGTCAATTTAAATTTTATGAGATAAGATAGTTGCTGTTGAACAGGAGAAGCTAAAAATATTTGCCTCACGAAAGTAAAATAAAGATGTGAATACATTTATTGCATATAATATTGTAAAACATTCAAGTACCTACAGAAGTAGTGAGAGTAGAGAGACGTCTAAGTAGGTAATACTTACTATTGCAACGTTATTTCAGACAGCCCCAAATATGTTGAAACCATAGCTTAAATACTTTTTAATGTAAATACTTAATTGAAATAAATTTCAAGTTCATCGTATTTTATTTGCAGATGCTTAAACTATAAGGTTAGAGTTGAATCAACGTTATTCGTAGTTAATAAGTAGACTATTATGTATTTCTGAAATCAAAATCACACAATACCACCAATGTTACTCCATCTACACTAAGATAGAGAACATTTTAATGTATGTATCCTCCGCAGCCATCTACTTACCACACCGCGTCGCGGTCCAACCTCGCCGCGTCGCTCCATTAGTATTTTCCATTTATTTTTTGTCCACGTACCTGTCCGACTTTTGGGGTTTTGACTTTTTATAACGTCGACCGCGCGACGAATACAAAATTTCTTTAGTATACAAACGAAAAATAAATGATCCACTGCCACGCATTGCGGAACGTTCTGTATTATTTTTCAATTAAGTTTTTTGTGGTGGGAGTTTCAGCTTCTTTACCTATTTCAAGTGTGAGAGTCATACAAGGATTCCTACGAGGATCTGAATATTTACATTTTTATAAGAACAGAACCTAGTTGAAAATTATCTACATTTTAAATCTTTCATTCAAGGTGATGCACCAATTCAGTGGTTTAATTTTTAAACATTTTTTACCAATCTTGATGAAGGATTATTACTATTATTTATGTTATTTAAATAATCATTACCATACTAAGAATTAAAAGCCCCTATATCAGTATGTAACGGTCGTAACTACGCTTGACAACGTAAGCAGATTTAAATTATAGCTGCCCAATCATTGTTATGAATTCCATAAACTGCAACAAGTATTCATTACCAAGTGTACTCACCTCTCGTTCGTGACAAAGTGGTTTTTTTTTTTTTAAACGATTTTTGAGAGGAAATTTTACTTGTGCACATTGCTACAGTGCAGCCTTGCTTACATTGTTACAAAGAAACGAAAGACTTTCCTGTGTAGGTAGCGTCTGGAACATTACCAGGGACCCAGCGACTACATTAACGACTCATTGTACTGATGTGATTGAAAGCAACTCGCCTACACAAAATCTATTAAGCTTTAGCGTAACCGCTTCGGTAATGACGTATTATTTTTAAAATCCAATCTAACTTCAATAAGAAACCATTCTTAAATGAAATGTGGTAATAGGTTTAGAAAAGTTTTCCAAAGATACGTATCATGAAGACTAAAGTTGAAATAAGGTTTTTTAAAAATCCTTACTGCTAGGGTAACTAATAAAATAATTAGTTAGTTATTAATAAAGATGAATTCATTCATGTCTTAAAGATTACAGCAAACATAATACATATTAAAAGTAAAGATTTTCGCTTAAGTGAAAGCAAAACGGTTGAAATAAAAAATAGTATAGAATGTCTAAACATTTAACCAACATTTGAGAGTAATAATAAAGAACCGTAGTGCATATAATTAAATGAAAATAATGTATTTGGATTAATTAAAGGTAGAGCATTTATGTCATATGTCTGCTACTATTGAGCGTCATTATGAATGTAAATAAATTAAAAAATAAAATGTAAAAGAATCAGCGTGAAATAAATGCTCTAAATTTTTAATTTTACAATGAATCACTTTTTCCAATATTTCAAAAACCATCCGGCACCATTGTCCGTCATAAGTCTTTCTCTATTGGAGACAGACTTCAGTTTTGTCATTGAAAAGAAGCTTATTACCATAACGGTTAAAAACAAAACGATATATCCAATGTATTGACGTCTCATTTTGTTAAACGCGCTGCAAAAAAAAACCTTCTAATGGTAATGCTAATTTCGCTTGAGCTGTTGCGAAAACGATCGTCTCATTTACATTATGTCATATACTTCTTGTAAATATTTAGCTACCTAATACGGGTTCCTGCGGATTGCTTTTTAGAAATATCAGCTCCACGGTGTCTATGCTAATTGGACTTCTAAGATTCTGGGCGTTAGAAAAGACACTTTTGCTAATTAGTCAAATGATTCTTCGAAACCTTATTTTCTGTCGTGTCTCGCCAATTTTATGTTTTCATTTCGTTATATCTATGTTATTATTTATAAAAACACGATATTTGTGCTTATTTATACTCAATTGAAATTCGATACTCTTATATTGTTCAAAATTAAGACGTGAAAAATTATTCCTATTCCAAACCAAATACGTTCACACGGGCTCAAACAATTTCTGTCATTCAAATGTTAATTATTGGAAAGTAAAGCGTTGGCGTCATTTACTACTGATGCTGAGATATTAGTAGCATAACAATAAATCGTCTTAAAGGAAACCAGCTTAGCTGTAAAGAGATAAAAGTGCGTGGGTCGAGATGCCAAGTCAAACACAGTTGCTTAAGTACGCCTTTTATGCTGGTTAATACAGCAAAAGCGTCTCCTGTAGAACATGACTCGAGAATTATTTAACGTTATGGGGGATTTTTACATGCAAGTAGGTTTATATCTACCTTAAAGTTAAACAAAGCTGTATGTAACATTTAAGCATGACAAATGGTCATATTTTATAATTCTTTACACAAATGATGAATGTTATCAAATATTACTGCTAATGCTTGAATTATTATTATAATATTCACAATTTATTCCCAATTCTAAGAATATTTTCAAATTCTCATGTCATTGTACCAATATATATTGTGACTTATGTATAATGTATATTGATGAACTTCAAATTTATCATAAAAGTCATATTAGGTTTGTTCCTGAATAATAATTTACATAAAACTATGAGCTTTGAGTTTCTACTCGTCAATCGATATGTTTAAAACCAATAGAAAATATACAACGGCCAATAAAATTATGTTTCGATGCATCTGCCTGAAAGCAACGCGATTTTGAATAACAAAATCTGCTACTTCATTATTCAAATCGCAAGATTATGTTAATATAAGCTATTTGTAAGCGGGTTTGATTTACTTATGTGCCAGTGTGCGGCATGTAACAGTTTCTTTGAATAAATTTATGTATTATCAACCGCTACCGTTCTGCATTTGTGTGGGTTCCGCAAATACACCTACGTACATAATTAAGTTCTCCACTCATTATCATAAATACGGTGGCATTGTCTTCTTTGCCATATTTATGTGTTACATGACTTAATTGAATTAGTGTGAAGTCGCATTATATATTCGTGTTATGGTTTTATTAATTTCATGTTTCACCGTTTATTTTATTTTATAGAAAAAAAACATAGAGCGTTAATATATTATAAATTTAACGATCGTTGGTTGGTAACAAGTTGGAAGTGATCATCGGTGGCCAACGAACCACCATATGCTCACAAATTCTGCAATACAAGTTTTAGACATAACTAATGTTTTATAGTTTTCAAACACAAGAACTTTGAAACATAAAGACATAATTAGTAAAGTTAATGATCAAAGCGTTTTACGATCAATCTATGCGATAGGTTTAGATAGCGTAGATGAACGGGAGGTACGTAAGGAGGGATCGGACAGTGACCCCGGCGGCATTCCAACGCGCGTCCGCTGTACCTGCTCTCTTTACTTCTAACTAGATTTTTATAAAAAAACTTCACGAATACTATTGAAACTCTAATACCGTTTTTTATATGCTACAGAATGCTGAGAATTTAAGGAGCTAAGAAATTACGCCTAGTAAGGTTTTAATTATATCGAATGAATTCTTATTTAAATTCAAAGCTATGCAAAATGTTGACAATTCACTACGGTGCTTCACGTCAACTTTCAATTCTATGCTTTCTCAAGTGGTTAACAAAACTTTTGCGGTGTAAATTTTTTTTTAGTTTTATGTTTTCCTTTCCGACCCGTAAAACCTTAAGTTGTTATAGTCCTGTATAGCATTCAAGTGTCAAGTTCGTAGTTGGCGATAAAGTACAAGTTTAAGGTTGCAAGCTCACTGTCCATAAAAATCACCATACACACGTCTCAGTGACCTTATTTTACAATAAAACCTGTGAATATTGAAAGTGGAAAAACTCTAGTAAAAATTGTTTCAATAGATTTAATTAATAGTATCATAGTAATACGTTTGGCAGAAACGTTAATGACGTTGCTAAAGGCAAAACTAAAATTAGACTTGTACAGAAAACGTGAAGTGTCAATTTATAGAAGTTTGGTGCCCAGTTGGCTCACTCAATCTACCATTCAGACTTCGTACCTAATAAGAAAAAAAACTGTGGAGAGAAATTGATTTGATCTGTAGTGCTGGTCATAGCAATGAACTTATAATAATCATAGACAAGGATTACAAATTAAATAATAAATGTGAAAACCTTTTTTAAAATGATGCTTAGAAAAAAACATGGTAGGTAGTAATGACTATATACTCATAAATCTTATTAAAAACTCAAAATTAAAGATGTATTAATTAAGTCCTTGATTATTTCCGAAGACTAATAAATTAGAAATATTACTTATTATAAAAAATATGAACAGGTGTTTAAATTTCAAAGCTTGTAGTGTATGGACAGGTCTATTATAGTCTTAACTCTACATCCGTTACTAAACTCTCGAACGTTGTTCGATAGGCAATCTCGAACACGATTGAATTGGAAAAAAAACTGTTCTGACCCTGATCGGTAGACGAAATACTTCTTTTATATTATTCGTTTAAAATATTCTGATAATGAAACTACTAAGATTCAACTAAGTTTAATTAATGGAACCATTTAACCATTTTTATTTGAAAATTTAATCGACCCAAAATTCTGTTTTACTTTGTGTTCGCTGTTCTGTCACAGTCGCTATACAGTGCAACTTGAAAAATTAAACGAGAACGTTTTAAGAACCTGTTCCCACACTCGCAAATGGTATCTCAACTTAACCAATTACATTTCCAGCAGAAAAAAGCGTTAACATTTTAGACATTTTAGTTAAGTGACCGACGCTTTATATTCAATTGCCACTTCTGAAAGCGTTATTTTGTTGTTATCAATTCAAGTTATTACTCTTTTATTGTTCCTTTCATGAGTCACTTGTATGTTTTCTACACCGGCGCCATCTCTTGTGAGTGTATTCGAAAACACATTATCCGCTCGGCAACCGTAATGGAAATATTTTTTAATGTAACCCATTAGTGCGGGATCTCAGTCCTCTCTGTAATTTGGAGTCAAAGTTTTTTAATCTCCGCTCCGCGTCTTGATGGGGTTCTGAGCGACTAGCGACTGTCCATCGTGATCCTTATCTTGCAGTATAATAAGAAGAGACAGACGTTACTTATATTTTATTTAACGTCGAAATTGATCGAACTGGTACGATAAGATGCTTGGGAGGGTAAGATTTGTTTATGTCATAAATAATGAGTATTCTTTATATATTTCCTAATTGTTTTATTTTTCATTGCATTTTGTGTCATTGTTACTTCTCAGTGAAGGTTTGCAGGCTGTGACATTTATTAGTTTTCGAAGTCTTGACCCTTTTTCTACCTTTGCCATTTAAAATATTTATCTATTTTACTAACAATCGTATGTTTATAGTTTTCGTTGATTCGAATCAAATATTCTTGTAGTAACCCGGTGATTGCCTTGTTAATTTGAATCTGTGTCGGTCTCTCTGATGTTAGTATAGTTGTTTGACTGGTATTTTCCGTCATTTTACGAAGTCAATCGTGGCTCTTGAATCATTTTAGAATGAAGATATCGCGTTCATTAGATGTTTAAAATTTATTGGAAGTAATTTCGGCTTAGATATTTAAATATCAGGTTTTTGTTTAATTGGAACACTTTTTCTCTACGTCTATCGATGTTACGTTTGTAATTCGTGTTCCATATTTTTTATGTTTTACATGTACAATTCTCACGCTATAAACAAGATGACATCGAGAACTGCCACCAATATAGATTCCAGTTTTAATTATTACCCAAAAAGAGTCTAAGTGATGAATAGCCCTGAAATTAACTATTAAATAAAACAGTTCTATAAATTCTTGCCGCACACTCTGAAAATGCCAAAGCAATTATTTTTTTCTCAATTGATTTTGATCCAGCTCGAATATCTAATTTTTTATCCTCATCCCAACCCAATACATAAATCTATCATAAATTTCAAAGGTCCATCCATTATCTAATAACACTTCAAAATCTTTATACCCACCAACGTAGGTGTTTGGACAAGCCCGTGTGTACAGAGAAACCGGTCTGTCCGTCAGTCACAACACAGTATTTGCGTGACGCTCGCTGGCAAGTTCGCGCCCTTCCCTCCAACTTCATTCATGAGATTATTTGTTCTTTAAATTTTAACTTTCTCTTCAGAATGTATAGTAATTTGATCTTTAGTACCATCTTTCAATCTTAGATTTTCTTCTTCTTAACTAATACTACTATCTTTCTTTACTAGTTTTATTAACTTTTTGTAGAGATATGTATAAATTATTTGGAATATAGGTACCCACTAACTAGGACGTCTTTAAAAGCAACAAATTTCAAGTAAACCGTAACTACATATTTGCAGAATTTGTGACGGGTACAACAAACTGGTAACAGCCTCACTTCTGCAAGGCTTTGAGTCGTGCCGACACAACACTTGTTATGTTGTCACTTGTAATTCTACCCCGTCAGTGACCCCATCTAGTTACTAGAAAAAATATCTGTGACCATACCTCCATGCCTATAATTTTTGAAAAAGGTTTGATGCGACCTTTAATTACCTTTATATTGATATATTTAATGTCCTTTCTTATTCTTGTAAGCATCTAAACTATCCAGTAGTCTAATAGTTCCATTAAATGAAATAGGATACCTATTTAGGCGAATCTCTTATAAGAATGAGTCTGGTAACCTTATTTACAGTATTTGGGTATGGTTAATTGTAGAAAGATTCAGATTTTTTCTGTAGGTAATTAGGTATAAACATGGACCTTTATTATGGGCAAACCCTTGAATGTTTTTTATTTAAAAGATCCATTTTTGGTAAGCCATAATTGTTTGATAACGTATAAAACATCCATATTTTTTGTAAGGTCAGTATTAATTACATACGGAAATCGATACTCATAAATATTGGAATTAATTAAACGGCAAATGAGATTTTTGATTGATCAATTTTCTAAATCAATGTTAAAATCTAGAGTTTTTAGCGAAGATATTTGAGTTTGGCTATAGGACATGGGGTTTGAGAAATAAGGTAAGAGCTTATAAATTAATACTCTGTAACTGTGATCGACAACCGAGAACAGCAGATTAGACGCAGTGTCAAAAATATTCTCACTATAAACAAATCTTGTCTCAAAATAAAAACTGGACTTTTAGCTTTTCTAAGAATTGGATGTGCGAACATACTCGTAAGAGCGAAGTAAAATGCGTGCTCAATCCGTGTAATTGCCAGTGTGGGTCGTTACTCCTTTTTAGAGTTCCGTATGTACAATTTCATATTCAACTTACAATATTTTACTCCTACTTCAAAAGAAAAGGGCTTTGGAAATTAACTTAGTTTATTATATTTACTTTAAAAATATTAACAAATATAATTTTTATAGGACTTCGTTTAATCAAGTGCAGATTAGGAGATAAGATATACTTCTAAACAGAACATAAACTCCTTCCTTCAGAACTTTCTCTTCGGTTTTCAAATGACCCATTGCACTTTACTTAAAAAAAATGTAAATACAACTCCATTTAAATGAATCAATGAGTGTTAATCATCACAAACGTATTCACAGACAAGCATTTACTTGTAGGTTTTGATGACTGCTAGAATTGATTTAATGGAATGGATTTCTACCATAAACACGGAAATACATTTTGGACATTACAATATTCCACTGCTGCGGCCTCTCTAAAGTGAATATGTAAATATTATAAGTATTCATGATTATAGCTGCATAAAGATAAAAGAAATCGATACCTATGTATCTATAAACTTTACAGTTTTATTTGGATAAGTAAATAATAAATATTACATTTACAAGCCTGTAGGCTTGTATTTTTAATATTACTTATATTAAACGAACCCAACGAGAAATATCTGTCATTCTATTTAACCTGTTAGTATCTTATGTAACTACGCTGCTTCGCGACGCATTCTTCGCATGACAGACTAAAGAATTTTTGGAGTCATCATCATTAAGTTGACTCGTCTTATCCTATTCTTCATTTGGGTTTTTGTTTAGATTCTCATGATTAAGTAGTTTTATGGGCATTATGTTAGTGTTATAAGCTTGTTATCTTAGATATATTTCTTATGAAATATTTAAATTACCTTACTCTTACCTTATCAAAATTTTAAGACAAAGTCTGTTTGAAATCCAATGGATGAACTTATACAAATATCTAGTGGCAATAAAGCATTGTAAATAAATTTATATCCACATTAAACGTGATCTAATTGGTACTAACAATATGCATCTACATTTTCATGAATGAATTAATGAAATCGGAAATTGCTAATAGCTTTTACCGTTTTCTAATCGAAAGAGTAAGATAATATTAAGCAGAACAACCGCATAATTATCTAAGTTAAAATCAACCTTACCTTAACGAATCAGGTTTTTACCATCTTTCCGTTTTTAACAGAATGGACATAACGCAAGCGTGTTATTAACATGATTACACGGAGCACTCAATACTTCCTTTATTAATTCACAAACCGACCTCGCTCAAGGGTATTTCCTCAAATAAAAACATCATCGCCATGAAATTATAAAAGCGATGTAAGAAAAATTGCTTATAACATGCTAATTTCCCTTCAAATTAAATAGAAGTCTTAATTGCGATAGACTTTAATGTTTTTTTTTACCAACATCTTTATCGTAATTTGTATCTCACTGTTATTATTTTCATACAAATATAAAAATAAAAAATAAATAAAAATAAAAATGTTTATTTCATCAACTTAAAAGTGGTACAATTGCTGAGTTTGGAACCACCTTTTAAGCAAATATTTGCTTGTGATAGGTGATTCCGCTCTTCCAAGTTACATTAGCAATGTTTAAGCGTGAGAGACAAACACTGATTATGAAATTAACCTAAGCATGCAAGAGAATATAGTATTTAAATAATCAATTAATGACTTAAAAGATACCATCACGTTAGTGTCCCTGAAAGTTATGACATGATTCAAGTCCCATGTAACAGGAAGCGTGTCTATTGCTATTTATCATCATCATCACCCATTTAGTATCCCACTGCTGGGCTCGGATCTATTGCCATTAACAAGGTTCAAAATAATCTAATGCGAACAGCTACTAAGAAATGTTCTAGGTCAGTCACTTTCGCTTGATCTGGCAATCAACTCCAGAACCTTACGTTCAGCAGCCACTCCTGCAAAATCAAGAAACAAGATCAATAATAATATATAACTTAATATTTGTAAGGCGAATTATTGGCTGTTGTTTCTAAATACAAAACTACTAATTAAAGTTCACACACATCACAGAGGGATATTAAACACTGTTTTAACATCGCTCACCTACCTACAAGCCATAAAGCAGATGGTCACTAGTAATCCAATATAGCCGCTGTTAATAATATTAATCGCAGCGATTGGCCACAAAATGCTTTTAACGTAATTCGATTCGGTTGGACTGGAACTCTTGTGGAACGGAACCAATACAACTTGACCTTCCCATTCCCCCCCAAAATCGAGAGCCATTAACGATACGGGGAAGTGAAAAGAATTAGCAGAGGTCTTCAAAAAATGGTGAGCGCATGCGACGTCGTCGGGCTCGCCTTGAGACTAAAGGCTCATGTTACTCGGATCACGTTCAAGGCGCGTCTGAACAGTATAGTGGTCGCCGACATTAAAATTGTACTATTACATTGTGTAAAATATCATTACAGTTATTGTATTATCTCAAATGACATCTACTGACTTGAGTTAGTAGCGGACAATGAAATATTGTAGATGGTAAAAGGTCGTTCCTCTCTTAATGAATGAACGCCTCTAAATCCAATCAAAACCCGTTTTGGATGCCTACGTATTGTTACGTACCACAAATAAACCATGTCTCATGCTATCAGCAAAACTTGTGTTCGAATTCACTCCGCCTCTACTCAGACATTTAATTAAACTGTGATATTTTATGGTTGCGAATCATTAAATTGTTCTCAAGAAACGTTCTTATCCTGATTCAATGCTTAATATAGCACTGGAATTAAATTTCACTTTCTTTGTTACAGGTATATTCACTCAAAAGAGAAACCATTCAAATGTACAGAATGTGGGAAAGGGTTCTGCCAGTCAAGAACCTTGGCGGTACACAAAATCCTTCACATGGAGGAGTCTCCCCACAAATGTCCTGTTTGCAGCCGAAGTTTCAATCAGCGCTCAAATCTTAAGACTCATTTGCTTACTCATACGGATCACAAACCTTACGAATGCAACTCTTGTGGGAAAGTGTTCCGGAGAAACTGCGATTTGAGGAGACACGCCTTAACACATGCAGTAGGTGACGTACCGCCCGGAGATGTTCTTGATGTAGGCGAAGAAGATATTGGCAGACCTGGATCGCCAATAGAACCAGGCTTTGATGATGATGATCCTGAATTATCATCACCTGAACATTCTCCTGTTAGGCGAGCCCGGTCCTCATCTATCGAAAGTATTGGAAGAGAGCAAAGCGAAGAAAGACCACCACGACGACCATCGCCATCTCCAGTGGAACGCACTCACTGCCACCACAATGAGCAGAGAGACCGAGCGAGTCCTTACACTATGCGTCCACAACATCAAGAGAAATACATGCGTATGCCATCAGATTTATACGAAAAACGACGTTACACTTCAGATGAGATTATAGAAAAAGAGATGCGCTACACAGAAGTTCCTGAACAACAAATCCGACATCCTCAGTTACAAATACGAAGAGACCTCCACCATGTTGCACCTCCTGATCCTTCAAAGATAAGCCAAATGTCTAGTCCACCTATAGACTCTGGGCCTTCTGGTATGTACTTGAGTCCTTTTAGAAAGAGAAGTCATCCACCTGATATCGGAGAAGCTGTGAGGAGTTGCGCAGCAGTTTATCGAACTCGATCACCCGAGCCAACGAACTTAACAATGCCTCGGCAACCTATAGGAAATGGGGAAGTCGTGGTTGGGATACCGCCTAATATTATGGGAATGCCATCATATCATAAGTTTGGTTTACCCATGCCACCACCACATCCTCAAATGGCGTATGGACCTGTGCCCCACCCAATATTAGGACCACAACAAACTGTTGCGCAAGACCTAATTGTAAAACACGCCCCTCCAAAAGACACAACACCGTGTACTTCCACTAATGTCACTAACTGTAAGGATGGTCAAAAAGATCCTGAAGAAGGCAGTTCTAGTTTTATAACAAGCGGAATAAAGAATATTGTGGGTATACAGCCACCTACAAATCCTAAGCCTGGGACAAGTACATCGACAGGACCGAAGAAAGGTTTCAGTATAGAAGATATTATGAGACGCTGATGAAATATTAACAAGCTCCGCTGTCTGTCGAGACTTACTGTATGCAAATGAGATTGCGTAGTATGTATAGATTACATTAAAGTTTAGCCTTTAGAGAGGACCGTGTTGCCTTATTTTTTAGCTACATAGTAGGTATGAAGAATGCCTTCAACAATTTTGTAATGCGATATTTTTGTAGGCAATGGTTCTTAAGTGATTGTATAGGTGCATTTCTGGAGATATTTAAGATATTAAATTGTATTTGTACCTAATTTTAGATTAACTTTAATCAGAAGTATTATTAGTCCAAGTTTCGATTATACACATTGTAAAATTTCTAGAGGTATGTTTGTACGTATTCGCAACGTGGTTTTTGGTTTTCGTAAAGATCTCATATGGTTTGTTTGTGCAGTGTTTTGTTTACCTCCAAATTTTAAAAATTTAGATTATCGGAAATTTAGGCAATAATTATTATTATTTTGTTTTGTTGTTGGATTTCATCGAGCAAAACACTCGTTTGTGTGACTTTCTTTTGTTGAATCCATCAGTGCTGATTTGTAATTATATTTTTTTACTAGTAATTTAGATACCTAGGTCATAAATTTAAAATATTAAGAATTGACTGGTTCTTATTACTGCTGTTATTTATTATTTAGTTATTTTATATTTTAATTATTGAGAATGTTCTATCGGGCAATAAGCAGTTTTATTGATATGCGTGATTTAATTTAAGACTTAGTATTGTGAAATGTAAATAAATGAATTTATAATAAGAATAACTTTAAATCTAATTAATTGATTGTTAATTTTGACAAAAATATTTGTTGAAATATCACTACAAATTAATACAAATGAATTGTTACGGTAAAAATACAAAAAAAAGTATTTAAAAATGATTAAATATCTATAATATTTTAACTATAAAACACAGACTCTACTACATAGTAAAAACTTCTTGCTCAGATGTTATTAAGTGTAGGTAATTCTTAACGTATGTACATTTTTTACTTTATATTAATTAATAAATTATGATGAAGGTAAGAATAATATTGGGTTTTTAATTATTTTATACGCAAGACGTTGTTATCCTTATAATGGTTTGACAGTGTTTCTTTAATACTCTAATCTAAGAGGGAAGTGGAACTTTCTGGATAGATTGTCCCAAATTGGCCTTAAACCGTGAGAAATGGAATGAGGGTAGGTAGGCCTTTGCCTTGCAATGACGAAAATGGCTGAATAATATTATAATAAGCAAGCCTGACAAAGGACCGGATGTCTATCTCACGGGTGACATACTATCCAAAGTGGAGATAAAACAATAATAATCTAAGAACAGTTAGAGTCGCCTTAGAGATATCTTGCCCTATTAAAATGTATTTTTTCTTTCACAATCATCATAATTATATTGCACAAGGAAAGAATTTAATATAGTGATTTAAAAAATTGCAGCAATGACTTCAATGCACTTAAACTGTACATTACATATATTACATACAGTCGTTGTGTATACACAACAACTATCATTCCTACATTCGTCATATCAAATGGCAAAAGTTAATGGAAGGAATGTTTATTATTACATGGAAAAGTGCTATTGTATAGTGATAATCCTTAAAACGGCAGCCATCATTGTACAATAAAGGGTTTAAAAGCCCTTGCGCCAGCAAATCTTTAATTAAAAATATCTATATATGAAGGAGGCAATTAATTTACGAGGAAGGCTTCGGATTACGATGCTGGCTAAGAACCACATGAGGGTAAGAATTAATTATTAATAAACAGAAACCGTCTTCTCAACTGCCTTAATGGTCTAGCGGTTTCAAGCGCAACTATTAACGCTAGAGATCCTGGTTTCGGATTCCGGGTCGAGCAAAGTGTTATTGGATTTTAATATGAAATTCACAGCAGCATTTCGGAGTCTGCATTTGTGTTTAATGGTAATAAGCTCGCCCTATTACATGGGACCTAAACATACCAACAAACTGTGGGTGTACATTAGAACTTACACCTTTGCATAACCCTTCTGGAAATACGGGTGTGATGGTATGTATAAACCGATATTAACAATGAAAATATAATTAAATAAAAACTTTTTCTTGAGGACAGCCTCGTTACTCTAGTGCTAGTTGGCGCAACTACTACGTTAGTCCTACTTACTACGTTGTCCTGTTTGCAGCCGAAGTTTCAATCAGCGCTCAAATCTTAAGACTCATTTGCTTACTCATACGGATCACAAACCTTACGAATGCAACTCTTGTGGGAAAGTGTTCCGGAGAAACTGCGATTTGAGGAGACACGCCTTAACACATGCAGTAGGTGACGTACCGCCCGGAGATGTTCTTGATGTAGGCGAAGAAGATATTGGCAGACCTGGATCGCCAATAGAACCAGGCTTTGATGATGATGATCCTGAATTATCATCACCTGAACATTCTCCTGTTAGGCGAGCCCGGTCCTCATCTATCGAAAGTATTGGAAGAGAGCAAAGCGAAGAAAGACCACCACGACGACCATCGCCATCTCCAGTGGAACGCACTCACTGCCACCACAATGAGCAGAGAGACCGAGCGAGTCCTTACACTATGCGTCCACAACATCAAGAGAAATACATGCGTATGCCATCAGATTTATACGAAAAACGACGTTACACTTCAGATGAGATTATAGAAAAAGAGATGCGCTACACAGAAGTTCCTGAACAACAAATCCGACATCCTCAGTTACAAATACGAAGAGACCTCCACCATGTTGCACCTCCTGATCCTTCAAAGATAAGCCAAATGTCTAGTCCACCTATAGACTCTGGGCCTTCTGGTATGTACTTGAGTCCTTTTAGAAAGAGAAGTCATCCACCTGATATCGGAGAAGCTGTGAGGAGTTGCGCAGCAGTTTATCGAACTCGATCACCCGAGCCAACGAACTTAACAATGCCTCGGCAACCTATAGGAAATGGGGAAGTCGTGGTTGGGATACCGCCTAATATTATGGGAATGCCATCATATCATAAGTTTGGTTTACCCATGCCACCACCACATCCTCAAATGGCGTATGGACCTGTGCCCCACCCAATATTAGGACCACAACAAACTGTTGCGCAAGACCTAATTGTAAAACACGCCCCTCCAAAAGACACAACACCGTGTACTTCCACTAATGTCACTAACTGTAAGGATGGTCAAAAAGATCCTGAAGAAGGCAGTTCTAGTTTTATAACAAGCGGAATAAAGAATATTGTGGGTATACAGCCACCTACAAATCCTAAGCCTGGGACAAGTACATCGACAGGACCGAAGAAAGGTTTCAGTATAGAAGATATTATGAGACGCTGATGAAATATTAACAAGCTCCGCTGTCTGTCGAGACTTACTGTATGCAAATGAGATTGCGTAGTATGTATAGATTACATTAAAGTTTAGCCTTTAGAGAGGACCGTGTTGCCTTATTTTTTAGCTACATAGTAGGTATGAAGAATGCCTTCAACAATTTTGTAATGCGATATTTTTGTAGGCAATGGTTCTTAAGTGATTGTATAGGTGCATTTCTGGAGATATTTAAGATATTAAATTGTATTTGTACCTAATTTTAGATTAACTTTAATCAGAAGTATTATTAGTCCAAGTTTCGATTATACACATTGTAAAATTTCTAGAGGTATGTTTGTACGTATTCGCAACGTGGTTTTTGGTTTTCGTAAAGATCTCATATGGTTTGTTTGTGCAGTGTTTTGTTTACCTCCAAATTTTAAAAATTTAGATTATCGGAAATTTAGGCAATAATTATTATTATTTTGTTTTGTTGTTGGATTTCATCGAGCAAAACACTCGTTTGTGTGACTTTCTTTTGTTGAATCCATCAGTGCTGATTTGTAATTATATTTTTTTACTAGTAATTTAGATACCTAGGTCATAAATTTAAAATATTAAGAATTGACTGGTTCTTATTACTGCTGTTATTTATTATTTAGTTATTTTATATTTTAATTATTGAGAATGTTCTATCGGGCAATAAGCAGTTTTATTGATATGCGTGATTTAATTTAAGACTTAGTATTGTGAAATGTAAATAAATGAATTTATAATAAGAATAACTTTAAATCTAATTAATTGATTGTTAATTTTGACAAAAATATTTGTTGAAATATCACTACAAATTAATACAAATGAATTGTTACGGTAAAAATACAAAAAAAAGTATTTAAAAATGATTAAATATCTATAATATTTTAACTATAAAACACAGACTCTACTACATAGTAAAAACTTCTTGCTCAGATGTTATTAAGTGTAGGTAATTCTTAACGTATGTACATTTTTTACTTTATATTAATTAATAAATTATGATGAAGGTAAGAATAATATTGGGTTTTTAATTATTTTATACGCAAGACGTTGTTATCCTTATAATGGTTTGACAGTGTTTCTTTAATACTCTAATCTAAGAGGGAAGTGGAACTTTCTGGATAGATTGTCCCAAATTGGCCTTAAACCGTGAGAAATGGAATGAGGGTAGGTAGGCCTTTGCCTTGCAATGACGAAAATGGCTGAATAATATTATAATAAGCAAGCCTGACAAAGGACCGGATGTCTATCTCACGGGTGACATACTATCCAAAGTGGAGATAAAACAATAATAATCTAAGAACAGTTAGAGTCGCCTTAGAGATATCTTGCCCTATTAAAATGTATTTTTTCTTTCACAATCATCATAATTATATTGCACAAGGAAAGAATTTAATATAGTGATTTAAAAAATTGCAGCAATGACTTCAATGCACTTAAACTGTACATTACATATATTACATACAGTCGTTGTGTATACACAACAACTATCATTCCTACATTCGTCATATCAAATGGCAAAAGTTAATGGAAGGAATGTTTATTATTACATGGAAAAGTGCTATTGTATAGTGATAATCCTTAAAACGGCAGCCATCATTGTACAATAAAGGGTTTAAAAGCCCTTGCGCCAGCAAATCTTTAATTAAAAATATCTATATATGAAGGAGGCAATTAATTTACGAGGAAGGCTTCGGATTACGATGCTGGCTAAGAACCACATGAGGGTAAGAATTAATTATTAATAAACAGAAACCGTCTTCTCAACTGCCTTAATGGTCTAGCGGTTTCAAGCGCAACTATTAACGCTAGAGATCCTGGTTTCGGATTCCGGGTCGCGCAAAGTGTTATTGGATTTTAATATGAAATTCACAGCAGCATTTCGGAGTCTGCATTTGTGTTTAATGGTAATAAGCTCGCCCTATTACATGGGACCTAAACATACCAACAAACTGTGGGTGTACATTAGAACTTACACCTTTGCATAACCCTTCTGGAAATACGGGTGTGATGGTATGTATAAACCGATATTAACAATGAAAATATAATTAAATAAAAACTTTTTCTTGAGGACAGCCTCGTTACTCTAGTGCTAGTTGGCGCAACTACTACGTTAGAGGTCCTGGGTTCGATTCCCGGATCGAGGAAACTATTAATTTTTCTATGAATCTCACAGTAGCAGCTCGGACTTTGGATTTGTGCCCGGTTAAAGGCAATAGGCTCGTTCCTGCTGGATGGGGAGAGACTCTGTTAGAACCTTAACGTACCGTTGAACTGGAAGTTTACATAAGTACACCTCTGCCTTACCCTTCGGGGAAAACAGGCGTGATAGTGTATACATATAATGTACTCTTTGAATCTTCGAACCACATTAAAACAAATAAAATTAATCCCGAAAACGTATCATTATTTATACGCAATAATGACACGTACGGATATTCTGTACAAATTATTTGCAATAACCTTTGCGTGGAACAATGAATTATAAGGTTTCATTTCAAAACCCACCATAGCAACAATGTGTATAATTTCGCGAAATTACAAGTCCAAGGCAAAAACGAACAGGTGAATAATTTTATTAATGTAGTAGGTAAAATACACGCCAATAAAGTTGTCATGTTTATGAAATATATCTAATAAAGTGCTCTGAAGTAATATTGGTTGTGCAATGAGGAGTCAGCAATAGAAAAAAGGCCGCTTAAATACATCGAATCGCTTGGAAATATTATTATTATATAGACAGTTGATTAGAATCTTTATTAGGTACACACGGCTACACATCAAGGTATACGCTAAAACGCATCAAGGTATAAGGTATATGCTGATCTGGTATCGTCATGCGACGGATCGTCGAGCTCCCCAAAAAATGGTTGAGCTACACGAGGACTGATGTATGCGTGCCGTCAGTTAGGACAGGTCAACTCAAAGCTGTTATGGCTCTTTCTTCTAAAGGCCAGTTCAGATTTCGCCCTACATTGTAAAACTCGCATATCTATCATATAACTATTGTCTGGACTTTAAAAGATACCATGATTCTCCGAGTTTGTTTCGAAATTTCTTCTCAGAGGTCGTCAGATAGGAAATGTCGGCGCCATCTAGTTTAAAAAAATATATGTAAAAAAAATGACTTGTAAAAGTGTCGTTAAAAGATCTATTTACAGAAATAAATATCATTTATCATACAAAACTAATTTGGACTAACCTCCTATTGTAAACGTTTTCGCTACAATTCAAGGTCAGATTATACTGGGATTATTTAGCTTGACCGCCAGTTTGCCTCATGTTAAGCGACAGTTCAATCTACGATTGAACGCGCTTGCCTAGACGAAACCGATTCACTCGTGATTTAACACGTTCAATGCCACTACGATTTTGAGACACCCAAATTATATCTATCGGGGAAAACCCACTCGGGAAGCTCATTCCACATTTCAGCGACACGTTTGATAAAAGTGGACTTTAAGCATTTCGTTAGGGTTTTTTGGGATGTCCACCATGAAACGGTGACGCTTTTACGTACCTACTTCTGACCGTACATAAGGAGAGGCTAACGTCCAACAGTGGACTTACATACGCCGATGACGATGACAACAATTTGAAAGCGTTAAAAAATTATCCTGACTGCCTCATTAGTCTAGTGGTCCCAAGCGCGACTGCTACGCTAGAGGTTCTGAGGGCGATTCCCAAGTCGAGCAAGATGTTAGTAAGATTTTCTATGAAGTTTCAAGCAATAGTTCGCAGCCTGGGATCTGTGCCCAGTTAATGGCAATAGGTTCGCCACCTCGTACGCCACCAGGTACATAGAACCTAAAACATACCAGCGAAGTCAGCGAAGGTCAGGTAAGTTTTACTGGTTATAACTTTATTGTGAATTTTTGATGACCTCAGGTTACTTGCAACTTTTTTAACTTTAAGGGCCACAATATTCAATTAAATGCTGTTTGTTAATAGTGTTTTGAATTATATTTAAAAAACATCTATAATAAGTCACAAGTTATTGTTACTACTATTACTATGCTTATTTGTTTTTGGCTTTCAACGGATTTAAAATCTAATTGGGAAATAAAATCAATAATATCTGAAGTTTAAGATATTATATAAGAACAGGATATAACATAACAATGTAAAATAATTGTATAAACATGGCAAAATAATGATCAAAACACGTTTGGCCTTAGAAAATGTCAAACAAATTATTTCAAGTAGCAATAAAACAATATGCGGTCTCCTTTAATGAATGCTATTATAACTAAAATATTATTATTAAGATGCCCAATCAAATTCAATTATGCATAATTTGACGCCAGTAGGAATCTTTATTCTAATTTATATGTTCCTCTTGAGCTTAACCCCACTTTCTAAGATCCAGGCTAACATTTTGTAAACTCAATAAGCATACATTTCTAATTGCTAATTGAAAAAGGTGTCTCAGAGTTTTGTTAAGTTCCGTTTTAGCAGCGAGGCTATCTATTGCTTCCGGCTCAAGAGATTACTGCCATGAATATTTGAATTGATTCATCATTTGCAGCTCTAATCAACCCACAATAAAGTATTAAGCATATTGCGTTTTTATCTTTTTTTGTACCTGTGAATTCATTGATACCTGTGATTTCTTTACGTATTGACTGATCACATACCGTCCATCTTATATAAGTATTTAAGAAGTTAACAACCAAGAGCTGTGTATCATATTTATGACAAACTTGTATTGTATCGACATTTTTAAATGAAAATTCTAAAGCTGTCTTTATATGTTGACATGATATGTCATGTGGGAAAAGGAAAATATCGTGAAAAATCCTGCATTCATGAGAGATTTTCTAGACGGCGCGTGAAGTCTGACGCGTGTGGACTCGCAGTAGGCTAGCGTTTTTGGATTATATCCTAATCCCTCTCGATCTGAGAGGATACCCGTGTTCAGCAGTGGGACAATGTAATAGGTTGCATGCTGCTGAAATGAGCCAAAGAATGAGCAAAGAAGACGTCACTGTTCAAGCAAATTTGGGAAAGCTCGATTGTTTGTTTGTTTGCATTCAATAGGCTCTGAAAGTACTGGACCGAATTGAAAAATTATTTCACCAATGTAAAGCTACATTATTCCTAAGTGACGTAGGTTATATATTATCCCGTAAAATGACAAGAAACGTATACTCCACGCGGGCGAAGCCGCGGGCGTATAGCTAGTATTATGATAAAGTATTTATCTGACTGTAATAAACAGCTTCAATAATTTGATGGTGTCCGAATTGTAAGTGACAAAATATTAAAATTAAAATGTGTCAATTCGGACACTATGTCCGAATATATTGTGTTCGAGCTAGTCCACCAAATCATTAATGTGCTTGAACATATAGGAATGGAGGACTTATTAATTTCTTTGCTTTACTTAATAAATTTTTGTGAAAAGAATAAAATATACTTATATTACAGGCATCTAAACTGATTTATATCCGAGATATCCACAGATGATTAACATCAGTCGTGCCTAAACCAAAATCGGAATTATAACCGTATCAAAATTTGGAATATTTTACGTCACTTTTTGCAAGAATGAATCATTCCTACGGTGTACTGGTATGATAGCCTTGAAGATAACCATTTATGTTAAATGTAACAATTTGTGGTACTCAGCAGCTGCTGTATGACGTCATAGGCACTGGCGTCATTGCAAGGCTGTACTTAAGAGTGTCAATTATACAATTTTACCAACAAATAGCATTTTTGAATGTGAAGTTGAAATATTTTATGATGTTTGATTGATTTATATGTATAAGGCAACGAGCAACGGCAAACGAGTAGGCGAGCTACCTGATGGTAAATAGTCACGCCGCCCGTGGACATCTGCAATACCAAAGGACTTTCAGATGCATTGCCGAGCTTATTTAAGGAGAATGAAGGGTACGGAGGCACTGAACTAAGTATGGAAGAATGCCGATCAGGCAGTAGCACCTATACATCTTAGTCCATAGGTTCTATATTGATATAGGTTGTAGGTAAAACCCGTTCACCAAAGTTGCTCCTAACCAGGTAATTCAAAATAGATATGTCTTTATGTGGATAAACTGATAAAGATTCAGTATGCATATGTAACCGAAGAATTCAGGATAACATTATAAAACATGTTTTTATTATATAATTAAGTATTTCCTTTGCCTATTATGTATACTCTGATAGTCGGAGATTGTCGCTGGTGTTCTGTTCCACGTATCTACACAAGAATAAATATCAACGAGGCCCGAGGCATCGTCCACTGTTGGACAATAAGCATAATAATTTTCGACATGGTCATCCGATATGAAAGGAAAATAATACAGATAATGCACAACCAAAAAATTTACAAGAAAACTTCACCAACCGAGCAACGCAAAACGCCACTTTACACAAACCGTTTTTCAAGATAATACAATCGCATATATTAATTCAATGCAAAACAACGACATCCTTTATAAGCAAAAAGGTGTTTCTTTTATGGTCGTCCGTTTTACGACGCGCCGCGAACCACCGTCAACCGGGCAGCTACTTGGGACTTTATGCAAATTGCCCGCCGACTAACTACAAAAAAAGTGAGTAATAAAATGAGTTGAGTGTGGGTTCCGCAAGCTTGTCTTGGATATGTTTTTAAGATGCGTCTCGCTCGACACTTTGAAATAAAATGTTGCTAATATTTTCTGTGAAATCGAATTTTGATTAAAGTAGCTTTCGAAGTTTTCAAATTGTAAGGAAAATAATGTAATTATTGTTTTTAGACACGGCCAAAGATGACTAAGTATAGTTTTGGTTCTCACTGGCCAGAGAGAACTATATCTTGCAAAAGACTATTAGGCTAATTAGTGTATTGATTTTCCTTAGTTATCAATGTGAAATTAAAAAAACAGTAAATATCATATCAACTATAATTTATGAAGTTGATTACCTAAGCCAAAATTTAAAAAGACTAGTAGATATTAAATACTTAATTAATATGGCAACGGGACCCCAAAAAATAATGTAATATTTATAAAGATCAGATGTCATACCTCAAATATTTTAAATCGCGCGTTGATCCAAAGTGAAAGCACCATCGCGTTCGATCAATCGCAAAGAGAATCATTTGGAGCATAGCAGTTTAATTGGTAACGATTTCACAGTGTAAAAACGATAATTGTTGATCGTGACTGTACCGCTCAAGGCCTTTCACGTAATGCAGAAGAGTTCGAAATTCATGTAGGTGCATTGCACCTGTTGTACGCAACTGTACTTAAGCACTCCTTTACAGCATAGGTTTGTCTTATAAGGATGATTAGGTACATCTCTTACAAAAGTCCCTTCCCATGTCTAAGCTTTGGACCAGTTCACACACACATTGAGGGTTTCTAAAGTATATGTTAGTTTACACCTAAATTTTGAGGTAGTTGAAAATACTTTAAAATGTCACTGCCGATTTTGATTGGACTCGAAGGATCAATATTGACGGCACAATGCCGTGAGCAAGGTAGACTAAGGTTAATCGGAAAACGAAACCAGATATTTTGTTACAGTTTATTTATTTTTCTCTTAATAACAATGCAGAAAATGGAACTAATTATTATTACAGACAAGACAAGAAAATTAATATAGATTTTTTTTTCTAAAAAATCTTTACTGCACATTAATATCAACACGGTAGGCCCCTGTGGCTTTCCATGCCTTGAATACTCGTCTTATCGTCGGACTCAGTTGCATACGAATATATTCATTATGGGTAATTAGCTACTGAGCCTATTGACAGTCAGTAAGCTCCAAAATGTCGTAAACTCTAAAAATTAAAAAAAGTGTATAATTTATTATATGATTTATATATTATATCCTACTGAGTTATTGATTAAACTCCGGATAATAAGCTCGGTGCAAAACCGATCCAAACTTATTTTTAGCTTCTTATTTATTTCATGTTTGGACTTCCAATTAAATATTGACTGCAAAGCCTAAGTATTTAAAAAATATTTTAACAATTCTTAAATAATTGCAGCTCGGAAGGTTACTCAAAATGCGGAAATCGTTGAAGTCATTAAAACAATTTGATAAAGATTTGTCTTATAAAACATGCAGTCCGATTTCCGGTCTGCCTCGATTTAATTCCAGCGAGATTACACGGTTTTGGATTTGCTTCCATGGTGATCTCAGTAGACACTTAGCCAGCTATTTAGACTTTGAAAACGGGACGATGCTAGGAAGAGGAAGTGCAACCATCGTGCGGATATTTTAAATACGTTAAATATCTTGCTTTTTCTTTGCATATATCCTTCAAAGATACCATTAATAGTTTTACCTTATTTAAGTAAAATTTCCTGCCATCCGTTTTGTTGGATATATTTCTACGTTTGCATTCCTATGCGGTTAGTAGCAACAACATTGGCTACCTCTGTCAAGCCGTTGACTGGTCTGAAATAGGCTGGAAGAATCAGAAACTAAATTACTTCGGTTTCCTGAAGTAGTAGGTACGCCAAGATATCACAATTGTTAATTTAAAAAGGAAATACCTAAAACTTCCTTAAAAAAACACTGTTTGACCAAGTAACTTAATATAAAACTTGGGAAATCCTGGACAAGCACAAACGTTTCGTAGGTATTCGAAGAAGTCATAATAGACAGCTTGACTTTCAATACATGAATCACGAAAATTTGTATGCAGCACGGGTACATCACATGGTTTTGATTTCCGATTAAGACCTCCACATCGATTCTTTTGCATGTCATAAGAGGCGGCTAAGATTTTGTATAGTTTCCGTCATGACAAAAACTTGTATTTAAAAAGACACCAAGGTTCTTGCAGATTGTTCTCAAGCATAGATTAACCAGCTGTCATGTAAATATTTCGCCACAAGCTTAAATTACCTCTTTAAATCTAAGTGTGTACCTCAAAAACTTGGTATATATCATCCTAACGTTTTGTGGTAGCTAGTTTTGACTTACGTTTGGTCCATGTTCAATAAATCTTCTACCACAAGTATTTCAGTATACCTGCATAAGAATTTAGCTGTTTTTTCTGCTTCTAAGACCTTAGCTAGTTTGTATATACTTCTGTTCTTCAAAGAAATTTCAACTGAATTATTCGCAGAGCTGACATCAGACAGTAATGTAATTCTTCTTTGTAAATGAATCACAAGCAAATGTAAGTATTCAGTTCAGGTCAGACCTCGGACGAATGTGACACACGGTCACAAAGGTGATATTACTTGTTGTATCACTTAAAGATCGTAAGATTTTCATAAGTTCTTCCAAATTCAATTTGAATCTAGTGATGTATGTACATAATCATATTGCCAACAGTTTTGGTTTATAAGACTAATCTATATGGAACAGTGTAAAAGGAGAAGAACAAGAAGAAGATAAACCTACCACTGACACGACTAATAGACAAAATATTGATAAATTACCCGAAATATTAGTAGTTGAGCAGATTGAAAATTTTGAGCGAGTACAAGCCTCGTCTTTTTCTTGCGATGATTCAATGATAGATGCTGGTTACAGAACTGATGCTGCTATATTACACTGTGTATCTGATAGGTATATTTTAAATATTTAGATGACAAATAAGCAAACGGCCTGCCTAACGGTAAGCGGTAACCGTAGCCCGTATACGCAATCATTTATTTGCGCGTTGTCATCTCGAGACTATAGGCTATTGTCTGCATTGCTTAGTAATTTCTCTGGCTAGATCAACATTCTATCCGGAACACAATAATGTTAGCACAAAACTGCGGTACAATATTCGACAACACGGTGTTACCCACGGCAGTAACATTCTTCTACCAATTTTTGGTCCGGCAAACTTTTTCCAAATTCCCCAGCCGTATGTACGAATGAAGTCCCATAAAAACTTATGCTTTATCACTAGGCTTTCTCATCACGTACGCCACCGTGGTTTAGATTACCTATACGGGTTTCCCATTCCTCGTTGACAAATAAAAACTTCAAACAACTCATTTGTATCAGCATTCGTCGCACGCGCTAGATTTACGATTATTCTGAATTTTACGAATCCGGGTGGAAGGTGGAACTTCGATGAAAGCTGTTGTAACCACGTAACAACTAACTATGACGGCATAATCATTGAGTGGGTTTTTCTTTTGTCTGGTACCTGTGTCTATGCATGATATGTGAACAGCGATGATCTTGCATCAAATTATTTGATAATTCATACATCTGATAATATTATGTGTATATTCATAGTCAAAAATTACTTCACCAAAGTTTAGCTGCCTTTACACGTTTCCAGTTCACCAGTAAACGTTTATGAGTCGATATAACCGCCTTCGCATAGCCATTCTCTTATCAGTACTTGGCATACGAATTGGTAATCGCACCGTAACAGATATATATGTTGTTATTAGCCACTACAGATGATATTACCCATTATTATGATAAGTCCTAGGGCGCAGAAACAGGAAGAGTGTGAACTAAGAATGATACTAGCATAGACACTAGAAGGAATCATTTTGATGGTATTTATCGTCGAATTTACAGATTTTTAGATCGACCTTGACATGGCACAAAATAGTCTTAGCTATTTTGCTGAATCGGTTCCCATTGCGATCTTCAATAGGAGTTTCCTTATGTTGTCCAGGGTAAAAAGTATCGTGCATGCTAAACAATGATCACAATATAGTTATCTACCAGAATCATCCCTACTGGTGGAATTGAGTAACGAACAAATGTCTACACTTTCAGACAATATAGGGAAAATAGAAGATACAAAAGTATGTCTTCGATCAAATAATTCGCTTCTGTTAAGAAATCTCAAAATTATTCGTGCTTACTCCACAAGCCCGGAACCGGACGATGTAAATACAGAATTTATGCTTTGACCTGCACATATCGCCTTTAATAATTTTGATAAAAAAATGCACTCATGTAAAGGAAACTCTCCAGATACAAACAGGTGGTCTGACATTTTACCAATATTATTAAACTTGGCCGGTTAACGGTTGATATGCAAGAAAGGGACAGTAAATCAAATTTGTAAGAAACATGGAACCAGGCAACAAGAGACACGAGATATTTCATTTGAGAAACTCTTGTTCTTATGATATTTACACTAGTCGATTTTTAGTTGAGTTACGGAATTAGTTTGTATTTTATAATATTTCTTAATTGTAAGTATTTTGATTGACTTCAATAACTGCCTCATTATACTATTTTTGTCCTTAACTCAAACATAATTACTGCAGATAAAGGGCTACAATAGAGGTTCAAGGTTTGATTCCCAAGCCGAGCATTGATTTTGCGGTTGTCTATGAAATTTTTAGGAGAGGCTTGCAGTTTGTAGTTTTAGTAGCGGCTTAAAGCACATGGGACCCAAAAGTTTGGCACTGCTCAATAGTTAGTGAGTTTATAATACTTAGGGTTTCTTGTTCTTTGTGATGTTGTATTCATATGATATTAGTAACTTTATTGTAACAGTGTTTTTCTACATAATTACAACTAATTCCCTGAACTCTGTCAGACAAAAGCAATGAAATTTGTATTCTTATTGTGAGACTTCTCCCAGCTCATATTCGTCGTGATCCAAACTGGGGCCGCATAGCGAAATACTATCAGCGGTCGGACGCTATCGCCGATCTGCGGAACTGGTCGCATTGTCCGGTATACCCGCCTGCAACTGGACTCGACTTTTACTACTCCTGACACTACGGACTTGAGATCTTCACATTATTTAGAATTAATCTGAACTTTCCATGACAATCTCGCAATTGGACTAGTGATGATGATGAAGAGAAGAGAAGATGATGTTGACGACCTTGGTGATGATAATTGTGATGCTGACGTTGTTGATGGTGACAGCTGAAATGGTAATGATCATAATGATGATTAAAGATGAAACGAATAGCTGTTTGGCCGGATACCGGATAAACTATATATTCGGTTGAATATGTGGGTGTTGTAGAATTGATTCTATAGCCTTAAATCTAACGATTTTTCTATACTTCTTCTGATATCACTAAAACGATGACGATGATAATGATGATGAAAAACACCTTATAGTGATGATGACACGCGATATGCTTCTTATGTGCCACGAACCGCTAGAAAACGCTAGTATGTTTCTACTATCACGTAGGCACATCATCATATTAATCAATGGAATTGTCTGAAGTCTAAAGTATCACTGGTCGTTCTGTGTCGCGTATAGGTACGCATTAGCCGAACGGCACTGTCCAGTGGATCGCAAGTGGTTACGTACTTCACTGCAGCCAGGGTTGACAAAATCTGTGTTATTTTTATAATGTAAAAGTGGATTACGTAATAATATACATATTTTTATGTTCTTATCTGAAGTTCTTATCTTCCATAGTCATATGGGAAGTCACCAGATGCTATTCATGCCGTGGAAGTATGGTAGGCCTTCGGGATGGGATGCAACAGCGTCGATAACCTTAGCCCACCTCATCTTCCAAGCTCGGCGGGTTGTGCTGGCGTTGCCGATGCGGGCGCGACCCTCAAGCGGCGCAAATATAGTTACCTCAGCAGCTTGTGAATGTAAAGGTGACATTCAGAATCACTCACAAAAAGTGCACTATAATATTTAAATTACGTATTACGGACACACAGACACACCAATAAACTACAGCTCAATAAATCGTTGTTTAGGCTTATATGTAATAGGGCCTATTGCAATAAAAGACGGAGACAAGAAGGTACAGGTTACATTTATAACCTAATAATAAAAAGTACATTTATTAAAACAACATTCAACATCAAACACTGTCTCACTAATTAACAAATAAACAACTACAGAATATACAAAAAAATGCAACAAAATTCCAATACCGCACGGGTAACCCTATCAGGGCCATCAGGCACCCGATACATTCTACCGCCTAATTAAAACGGTCCAAGAGACCCTTTTATCTACCGAAGATACGGTTACGGCCCAAAGACACGCGAACTCTCGCTACATTTCGGCCGTTCGGCGCGTGTCGGTAACATTCGGCTCGCGATTCGATTCGATAAAGTGCGGCGAAAGACTGCGATTTTTAAATTCGGAATGCTTTAAAATTCGAACGCAATTGAGAAAGTTTTCGTTATTTTTTTAAATATAATATTTAACGTGTTGTGACGGACTGCCAAGCCACCGTATGTTGCAAATCAATGTAGGTAACTAAGAAACATACATACATACATCACGTATGTATTCTTAAGAGTTAGGCAGATATGTTAAGTTTAAGTCCCTTCTTGTAAGGACAATTACCTACGTTAATATAAGACATTAAAATAAAACTATTTTTTACTCAGATCCAAAACGTCGGGTCGTCGTCGTCAAAAAATAAATACATACATACCTGATACCATCACGCCTCGGGGAACCGAAAGATTAGGCAGAGGTGTAGGTATTAATGTACACTCAAACTTCGCCGGTTGCTTTAGGTCCCATGAAGCGAGCCTATTGCAATAAACGGACACAAATCCAGACTCTCAGCTGCTGCTGAGAATTTAAGAGGGGACTCTAGTCCTGAGGAATTTGAAAAATAGGTATTTGAAGAAACTATTGCCGTCGCGCTGCACCTCCATTCTCTTCCTGTACAGTGCGAAAAGGACAACTGCAGCTTAGGATGATTTTACCTACAAAAACCTTGACCAAAAGACGTTTCGGATTCCGCTGTTTTCTTCGTCAAGAGTGGATTGCTCTAAACAATTTATATAGGCTTAGACCACTAAAATAATGAGGCAGTCCGTAAAAAGTGTTTTATTGAAACTTGTAATCACAAATTCCTCAACTTTAGGGCTTCTTCGAAGTCCTATCACCTACGGATAGGCCTCTATCTATTAGGTAGGTACACGGAAAAGGAAGTATTATTAAGTTCTATATTTCTAAAAACATAGGAAACCGACGCTCATCCGACATCATAAAACTAATTGCATTATAACTTTTGAAGTTTTAATCAAGTTTTATGATTTGTACAGAATGCACCCAATAATCTATATAGTGCGTGCTTCTGAAGTTGGCCACTGTAATTTTTTTTTGTGCCTTGCTAAGAATAAAGCCGCATTTCACGCTGTTACAATAGTTGAACTCCTCCAAACTAATTAAAAAATGGAACAGCATTTGTATGGAATAACCTTTTTAGTGGGAGTTAATGAATAAAAATAAAGTACGTTAAGTGAGTTAAAGTATCTAGTATTTATGTCACCTATAGGTTAATATAGGATTGTCCGAAGATATAGGAATACTGAATTAGAGATCAAGTTGATAAGTGATTTTCAATTGGATACACACAAGTAGGTTAGTCACTTTAATATTTTCTTAAATAAAAAGTTTAAAAATTAATACTATATGTATGCTAAAGCTTAAATGAAAATATTGCTCCTTAAGTTTATCAATTGTGACCAACATTATTTTTTTCTTTAAAAGAATCAAATTAGAGGTCCTGGGTTCTATCCCCAGGTCGAACAAAGTGTCATTGGGTTTTTCTATGAAATTCTCAGTAGCAGCTCTGATTCTGGATCTGTGCCCGGTTAGTGGCAATAAGCCCACCCCCTATTACATGGGACCTAAACATAACGGCGAAGTATGGGTGTCCATCTCTGCCTAACCCTTCGGGGAATACAGGTAGATGGTATGTTAATGTTATGGTAATGTTAAACATTCTTAGGAATGTATCAAACATGATGGTCAATATAGGTTAAAAACAACTTATACGACTAAAATGACTTGACAACCTCACTTTTTTTAAAATCGCCAAAAACACTCAAGTAATTAAAAAAAAATTGCCAGTGGCCAAAACTGCATAGCACTAGTGCAGTATTGCAGTCTCCACTTGCGTCGGCATCCAGGCTACAAACCAGTTTCGTTCCTTTATGCCGCAGACCGCCTATGCTGCAGCTTGCATACATACTCCACACTTCTCTACACAACCTACAGGATATTATTTTCTTAGGTTACAAATTAATATTTAAATTTCTTCTTCTTCTTTGGGTGCCTCTCCATTAGTGATGGTCGGCAGTCATCCTTTTAAATTCTTCTTTGTTCAGAGCCAGTCTGAACAGATCTTCCACTTTCCTTATCCCAGTCCAATGTCGGATATTGCGGAGCCAGGATAATTTCCTTCTTGCAACAATTCTTTTGCCCTGAACTTTTCCCATCATTATCGTCTGCAGCAGTTGGTAACGCTCATGTCTTAAAACATGTCCAAGGTACGCAATTTTTCTGTTTGATCGTATGTATATTTAAATTTAAGGTTATCCAAAAGTATACTAATCAAAACGAGTCGTTGCCTAAAAGGTGCAATCGAAATCGATCGATTTGAAAGTAAACTGATAAGAATTCAAAAATATAATGATTATTGCTTAAAAGCTTTTAAAATAAGAATCCTTTCTGAAAACAAAAACAATTAGTAAAGAGAATGTTATTTTTATATGATAACTATTTTTTGACGTGGAAAAAAGAAGCCCAGGATAAACAATCCTGGACGAAGTTAGGGAGGACTTTACCCAGCTTTGGGACACATCATCAACCCATTACATTGTCCCACTGCTGGGCACGGGTCTCCCCTCTGTACGAGAGGGATTAGGCTATAGTCCGCCACGCTAGCCTACTGCGGGTTGGCAGACTTCACACGCCTTCAAGAAAATCTCTCAGGCATGCAGGTTTCCTCACGATGTTTTCCTTCACCGTTTAAGCGCGTGATAATTAATTATTAATACGCACATAACTTCGAAAAGTCAGAGGTGCGTGCCTTGGATTCGAACTCGAGACCTTTGACTTGGCAGTCCAATGGTCATATCACTAGGCTATCACTGTACCTGCTTTGGGACACAAAAGATCAAAAAGTTTTTTACTCGTGGCTTCGCTCCCGTAGACAAAATAGGCTTTTATAAAAACCCATAGTGATGATCTCGTCTTTCTATAGATCTGCATACAACAGAGAGGTCAAGCTTTATCTCAGGATCCATTTAACTAATTGAGGTAAGATGTGCATAGGTATCTATTAAGTTGGAGCATATGCTTTCTTACTGTTTCTTTATACATCCACGGAGACGAAGAAGAAACCTGGCGAATATACCACTAGATGTCTGGAAACAATCAATCAGTTGCAATCAATACAAAATTAGACTGCCTCATTAGTCTAGTGGTCCTAAGCGCGACTGCTACGCTAGAGGTCCTGGCTTCGATCCCCAGCTCAAGCAGTGTTATTGAGTTTTTCTATGAAATTCTCACTAGCAGCTCGGAGTCTGGATTTGTGCCCGGTTAATGACAACAGGCTCGCCCCCTATTACATGGGACTTAAATAAACCGGCGAAATGTGGGTGTACATTAGTACACCTCTGCCTAACCCTTCGGGAAATACAGGCGTGGTGGTATGTTATGTTAAGCGCCATATTGTAGACACAATGCCAAATCTATTGTTTTGCCCTCATGCGTGCGTCACTGAATTAAAAAATAAATCAAAAATTATATCTGAAACATGGTCATTCTACTCAGTCCTATACACGTATGAACTAATATAGGTAATGAATTGAAACAGACCATTTTCCCGAGCTAGGTTTAATGGTGAATCGAACCGCCGTTCTATTATATTATACTGCTCATAAAAGTATTATACCTCTTACTACTTTAAATCCTGTAAATGTTAATAGGAATTGTGTTAGAGACTATGAACTGCATTGGTCTAATGGTAAGTACTTTGAGGATAAAAATAATGACTAAGCTTAAGATTAGTGGAGTTCATCAGGACAGCTATGGACTTAGGCTAAGGATAATAGCGTTGATAATGATACTATACTCGTAATAACCTTTTCCCTCAATGTTTAAAATATGTTCCTGTACGTGGGGAGACCATTTAAAAATTCTCATACTAACAACACTCAGACCCGGAACGACTATAACATAATATACACTCTAGAAATTATTCTCCTGCGTGGATAGTACCTTACGGAGCCTCATTTTGAAGAATAATAAAAATCCCTTAAAACATTTTTCTTTACGTAATAGTCACTTACAATACAACTGCACACTGTTTTGTTTAGTGAGTACTAAGCTGAGAATCCATAAAAAAACAGTGTATTGATAGGTTATTTGGTCAAACATTGGCCATACATTTCAATATAATAGGTACATCAAAGACTGCCTCGTTGGTCTAGTGGTCCCAATCGCGACTGCTACGCTAGAGGTCTTGGGTTCGATCCCCAGGTCGAGCAAAGTGTTATTGAGTTTTTCTATGAAATTCTCAGTAGCAGCTCGGAGTCTGGATTTGTGCCCGGTGAATGGCAATAGGCTCGCCCCCTATTACATGGGACCCAAACATACCGGCGAACTGTGGGTGTACATTAAGTACACCTCTGCCTAACCCTTCGGGGAATACAGGCGTGATGGTATGTTATAAAAGAGTTTTCATGTGATAAGATATTAAAGGACAGAAAAAACTTTCAAGAACATCAAAAAATAACTCGGTTTTTAGTATCGTCATGACTGCTTAACTATTATCACGACAACGGAGAAGTAGTTTTTTCGTTTCAAACAACCAAAAGATGGCTATTAACCTCTCATTACGAAGTTCCAAAAAAGGAAAATTAACAAAGAAAAACTCTCATTGTATTCTAATGAAATGGAAAATTAACAGCATCTCTTCCTTCTTTTTGAGGAACTCTATCTCTTTTACACTTAACCCAACTCGGTGTATCTGTCCTTGTCTACAAACAATGGCATAGTGCGTCAAAAAAAGAATAAGATGAGATAGTGTATCGACAGTTTTAATCTCATGAAATATCGATAACTGTCAAACTGTCGCGTTTTATTATCGATTGTATTTGTTTCTGTTTGCTGTGCTGTTTGGAAATAAAACTTTGATATATTGAGTAGCACTTCGTTTTGGGGCGTGACCAACTTTTGATTAGTAATATGATCTTTTATATTATGATTTTTTAAAACTTCATAACTTGGGAAATAAGTACATTATTTATATTAAACACAATTAACTAAGTTTTGAAAATTGTTTAAGATACTGCATTTTTTTTATTATTGTTTTGGTATTTTAAAATTATACTTTTATTATGGGCTGTGTTATTAAGTGCCGATTGGTCTTTGAACTTCTACGTACGTTATCATAAGTTGTCAATACATTTTTGAGAGGTTAAAATTTTACAATACGTAGACAAAAAGTAAAAACAAATATTTTAAGCTATCTGCCCTTATCGATAAACCTTTTATCTTTCGACTGGACTTATTATTATAATTATCGATATCCTCCCAACCCTATCCAGCTACTGCCACAAAAAATATTTTATCGTGCACGGGGCAGCCTAAAAAAACAAATAGCCGGTAAGTCACTCGTCGTCTGACGGCCAGAGAGGAAAGTTTTTTTTTGTCACAGCGCAGCGGACTGGGCGGCCGGTCGATGTATTGTGTTTGATCTGTGGCTCTCAACCTTCGAATTAAAACTACCAATCTGTTTGACACTCATAAACTTCTCTGAATCTGAGGAAATTAGAATTCTTGTGACGAGAATTTTTTTTGGATATCGCCTTTTAGGCCTCATCAATCAGACTCTCTGCTCGTACTGTTATCCTAAAATGGATTGCAAGCATGCAATCATGACCGTTTTGCGTGGATGCATTTGAAACGTCCTCCTGATAATCAGGAGTGGTGTACCCAATGTTTTTTAAAAGCAAAATCACGCTGTAGGACAGACAGACTAAATTGGGCGCTCACACATTGTTCGTTGCTTGTTGTCCTAAAGTAACATTATAATTTTGACTCTGTTTTAATTTTTCCCAAAGCAATAAGATCTTCCCAAATTACCCTTGCTTCAACTTTGTCTTTCAAAACAATTATATGAACTGTGAGAACCTGTACTTAAACATATTGCGAAGTAACATTCCAATAGATGAATGAATAGAAATAAAATGTACGGAAATGACATCATCATCATCAACCCATTACATTGATTACACACATACATCATAGTAAGAGGGATTAGGCTATGGCCAAAATTAAAATGAAAAGGAAGGGCATAAGCTTCGACCACTGATCATGTCATTTCCCTTCATTTTGTTCGTCTATTCGACTAACAGTTGCAAACTAAAATATACCTAATCATAACAAAAGCCTTCTGGCATTTTCCCTATAGAGGTAAAACGTGGTAGAAACGCATTTCAAACGGATTTTATTACCCATCGTAATGTCATAGCAACGAGTTATCACTTGCTTCGGTCTTTATCACGTTAGGTACGGATTTGCGTGACTTTAAGACGTATAAATGAACCGTGTGTTCAGTAAAAAATGGCGCTAGGCGTTAACTTAATGGAAACCACTTTTAATGTACCTTACCTATGAAACATCGTGTTTTTTTATATCCGCACAGATTTTTTCTGTGAGAGGACGGCGAAGGATTTTGTGAGCGGTTATTATCACTGCGACAACAGTTGGTCTATTAAGATATAAAACTTCCTCTCCACACTGGGAAGAAACGATTAATGTAAAAGTCAACAAGACCTAGCAGGTCTAGCAATCTGCCTTTTCTTTTTTATAGTACGGGAAATCCTCATGGATCGTCTTTTTTTTAATGGGATAACTCGGCAAACGAGCAGACGAGCTACCTGACGGTAAGCAGTCATTGCAATGGACGACATTACCAAAGGATTGGCAGATGCGTTGCCGAGCCTATTTAAGGAAAAGGGACGTGCAGGAGAAAAGGAGAAAGAAGGGGACTGAGGCAGGAATTGGGCCTCCGGCGCTCCACAGTCACCATACGAAACGAAACAGTATGCATACTGCTACTTGACGTCGATATTCTGTGGGAGAGTAGTACTTTCCCGGAAGTGCGTGCCATGTGATATGCCAACGCGATATTACTACTACCAAAACCGTCTACCGGCGGCAGAGTATGTAAGAGTTGTACCGCCTAAAAAAACCGCACTTCCCTTTCCTTGCCCTTATAGTCACGGTGATGGGATTCGTGACATTTGCCAAGACCATGACAGGCTATGGGCCTGTGGTCCCTTAGTCGCTAAACCTCCTTATACACCTAGCTAGCTAACTGGAACTTTATTAAGACCAGCGCCAAAACATTTTACTGTGTCTGTGTTTCCGTTGTGTGGATGTGAGAGCCATAGCCTGAAAGGGTAATAAAATGATTCAAATTGGGTTCTGCTTTTTGGGCCCAGTTCGTGCTTTTCATTAGGTAAAAGCGTAGGGTAGCTACCTACCCTACGCTTTTACCTAATTAAATTGATTAGGTAGGAAAGGTATAGGCAGGTAGGTAAGGTACGGTTAAGCGCATTCATTGATGATGGTCGCCAATATCATCAACCCATATTATCCCAGTAATGGGCACGGGTCTCGTCTTGTAGTGAAAGAGGCCAGGCTATAGTCTACCATGCTGATGGTATGTTAATGCTTATTTTAAGAAAAAGCTTCAAGAAGGAATCCTTTTTTGGCAAAGAACTTTAACATCAACTTACGAGTACATTTCAGTCTTCATAATAGAATAAATAAAATTGAATCAAAAGATTGACATTCGCTTGGAACACGAAGAGCGCATATTTAAGCGTTCTTGAAATCCTATACAGGGCATTAAACAAATTTTTTAGACTTTACATCATAAAAAATGGTATATATAGTAATAACTGGTTTATGATGGAATGTAATGCGTTTAAATGACAAAGATTAGGCAAGTCTAAATACTAATATTTTTTGTTTGCCTATATCATTATGTTTGGTCAACATTTTGTTCTATGTTATGTGTACAAAATATAGTCGGCAATAAATACCAACTACCTAATTGCAAAGTTTAGGCCAAATTTCACTTGTCAGACTTAGAATAAATATCCTAGAAGGCGAAATTACACTTAAAAGTCGCTACTCGCAGATTAAATTCAAAAATGGCATTCGGAGTTGGCTTTTGGCTAAAGGGATATTTTTGAAACATTGTCCTACTAACATAGAAACCCACATAATTTTATCGTCACTATCAGTCTGTTTACAAACACAAATTCTTAACTACATAAACACTCAGACCTAGGACTACCTGTAGGCTATATAAGTTTTTTCTGTCAGGGACTCGAGCCGACGAACTGTGTTGTAGAAGCCGATCAGTTATCTATTGTGTCAATCTTGACTTTTCCCCTAGAACTTCATTTGTTATCATCTTCTAGTAAGTTATCGTAATTATCTAAATATTTTTCAGTATAAACGTAGAGTTCCTTAAGATGACTGCTTCGTTAGTCTAGTGGTCCCAATCGCGACTGCTACGCTAGAGGTCTTGGGTTCGATCCCCAGGTCGAGCAAAGTGTTATTGGGTTTTTCTATGAAATTCTCAGTAGCAGCTCGGAGTCTGGATTTGTGCCCGGTGAATGGCAATCAGCTCGCCCCCTATTACATGGGACCTAAACATATCGGCGAACTGTGGGTGTAGATTAAGTACACCTCTGCCTAACCCTTCGAGGAATACAGGCGTGATGATGTTATGTATTCCTTAAGATCCGGGCAACATAAAGGTGGACGGAAAACCTATTTTTCATATGTAATTATAATGAACGACAGAGTCGTTAAAACAATGTGAGCATTGTATCAAAACAGTAAAATATTCTAGTACGATATATTGATGACTTTAATAAATGATTTTATAGCTACTTACGATCCGTTTCAATAACAAAGGATTCTAACATAAGGTACCTACTAATGTTGAAACTCATCTCGAACTCTATATCTAGTAAGCAAATCTACAGGCGGATAGCCAGAAGCAGTGATAGCTTAGTGATATGACCATTGAACTACCAAGTCAAAGGTGTCCGTTGTTGTCCGAATGTCAAGGCACGCATCTCTAACTTTTCTTGAACATTTGTGTATTAATAAATTAATGATCACTCATTTTAGACAGTGAAGGGAAGCATAGTGAAGAAACCTGAGATTTTCTCAACGGCGAGTGAAGTCTGCAAACTCGCATTCGGCTAGCGTGGTAGACTAATAGTCGAACCACTTTCATTCCGAGAGGAGTGGAACAGCAGTAACTGGGTTGATGATAATGATTATATCAGCTGATATAATATAAAACACGTCATTAAAGGTATTTAAAATACGTCTTGCACGAACAAAAACAAATCAAAGCAACGCTGGCCAGAAAAAACAACTTTTATAACGTAACCTTGTCACCCGCTAACGTTGTCCCATCCATCAATCGTATCAGCCATCTTGATATCCCGGGGGATGATAACAGAGCATGCGCGGCCGTCCCCCGTGGAGTGACACGCCCCGCTCGAAGGGGAGGGCGAGGGTTAAACGGGAGTCACACAGGTCGATAGTATACATAAGTATGGGAACATCTGAGGGGTTGTTTGTACCTAGTGAAGATGGAAAATGTTTCTTGGCTATCTCTACAATTTTGTAGTACTACAAACCTACGAACTACAACAAGCGTTTATCAAATAGGCCGTTTTTTGAGAATTTTCATAGCTAATTTTCATAGCTAGAGATCTTGGAATTCGATTCCAGTTTGAGCAGTGTTACTTATTGGGATTTTTTATGAAAATTCTTAGTAACAGCTCGGAGTTTAGATTTTTGGATTGGTGGAGACCGCGTTTGGGTAAGAGTAGAGTGGGACGCCCTGCGACACGATGGATCAACGATTTGAAGAAGGTGGCTTGCACTGGATGAATGCGAGCTGCCCAAGACCGGAATGGTTGGCGCTCTTTGGGGGAGGTCTACGTTCAGCATGGGACGACAACTGGCTAATATGGAGGCTCACCCGGCTCTAAAGGATACCATGATTCTCTGTGTTTCGCTTTTCTTCTCAGAGGTCGTCAGTTAGCAAAAAGTAAGACATCGACTTGTGAGATTGTCTTTAAGAGATCTATTTACAGAAATAAATGTCATTTATCAGTATCAAAAACTAGCAATATTCTCACTGTTGTGCGAATTGATACTAACATTACTAACTGAACTCATCGGCAATGAAATCCGTTTGCAGTAGTAAAAGCTTGTAAAGTCTCTGCGTAGGAAGCGGCAACGATCCAACGCCTACGCGAACAATGCAACCCTATAGTGACCCCAGCGACTTTATTCCATAAAGGATATAAAAATTTGAATAATAAAGATGATATAAGTAGGTACATTATTATTTTTTTACTGCCTCATTATTCTAGTGATCCTAAGCGCGACTGCTACGCTAGAGGTCCTGGGTTCGATCCCCGGGTCGAGCAAAGTGTTATTGGGTTTTTCTATGAAATTCCCAGTAGCAGCTCGGAGTCTGGATTTGAGCCCGGTTAATGGCAATAGGCTCGCCCCCTATTACATGGGACCTAAACATACCGGCGAAATGTGGGTGGTATTTGGTACACCTCTGCCTAACCCTTCGGGGAATACAGGCGTGATGGTATGTCATTTTTTTTTTTAAACTTGAAAAGAAGTATTACGACTGTATCTGCTTGTGTAGAATTTTCGTTAAAGTTTATGGTATTTTACACAAAGCTTAGGGACGTTACGATTTGTAGCGGAAATGTAGAAATATCCCTACAATATTTTTAGGTTTAAATAAATATTAAATGGTGACATTTTGATCAACATGAAAAACAAAAAAGATATATTATATTTAAATTAACCATTATATTTAATTTTTCATTTAATGAAATAGCTTAAATAGCTCTTTAGTATATTAATTTAAATTGAGGATCATTTAGCTTTTAACGCCAAAGACCTACATAAAGCACAAATTACCATCTACACATAATACCACACTAAACACACACATACAAAACGAATCTACTGTATATTGGCACGTACACTTCGGGCCAAAATTACTGCCCCTATCGATTTCGCAATAAGCCTACGCTACGGTTCGACTGTGTAAACAGCGATCCCCGTTTGTTTGCGGACACAAGCCGCTCTGTAATGAATCTGATTAAGTAGCCTCGCCTCGGAAATTGACTGACAACACAGATAAATTAAGTTGGGCAAGCGAATTGACGTAATTTCACAATGGTTGTGCGTAGTGGGACTGTTTTGATTGTTGTGATTATCGAATATGATGTTGCTTTGAGTTTCATAATTTGGTTGAAGCCGTTGCAGACAATGATTAGTAGGTTGGTTATAAACATACCTACCGTTATAATTTGCAACTTCTGACTAGTTGTAAGCTAAAAGTTGCAGCTGCAGTCGCATTGACTGTAATTGCCTATAAATTATTATCTGTCTAAAAGATCATTAGCAAACATTTTATAAGTACTTATTTCTATCTTTTTCCTTTCATTTAAATAACTAAAACACTTAATTGTGAGCAATGATTATACCTACATAAAATATAAGATAATTATGATAACAACCGTCAGAAGAGTTCACGATTGTATGTACATAGTCACCTATGAGGAGATTACTTATTTTAATCCACCCACCCTTATATGTAGTGGTATCCATGATTATAAACAGCTTCATTTCGAGACCAATTTAATATTGAAAAACCGCTAATTTATATCCTACTTATTTTTTTTCTCGGCTATATTTTATGATTATCAAAACAAAGGTCCACAAAAAAATTTATACTAAGCCAGGGTACCTACAATCTTTCACTTCTAAGCTATGACACTCTGAACATAGAGGATCCGGACAATTTATGGGTTTCGGTGCGGATAATGAAACCCGGTCGCCGGCGGGGCGAGCAAGCAAACACATAAAATCGAACGCTAAATTAGACCAATAACGTGGCCGACACTGTAATGATCCATTCCGCGTAAAATAATAAAAGTACCTATTATTTTTATTAATAGTGCATCACTGGACACGCTACTAAAATGTAGCTCTATAGATTTCTGTTAAAATTGAAAATGTAGGTACACTGTATCTCACTGCCAACATGGGACAACATTCTTCTACATAAAACAGCTGAATAGATAATGTACCTATTTTCAGTTCAGCGTTACGACAAGTTGTCCAAGATGAGACAACATTGGAAGATTGTATCATAATTTTATTACAATCTTCTGTAGGTAACGGTTGTGGGAATTCAGTCTCTGGGCTGGGCGCGATGTGTATATTTAGTGTTGCCAAAATAAGCCTACTAGGTATTTATTATGGTATCCTACTATATGGTGGGCCAAGATTTTATACAAGTAAACTGTTGGTAAAATATGTGGCAACAATAAACTCACTAAAATGGCTTTGAGTAAAACAAAACAACTAAAAAAAAACGTTGGTACCTTCTACCTATATTATGTTTTTCATCATCATCCTGGTATCATCAATATGATGGCCAGCATCAGTACCCCAAGAATCTTTGTCTTGAAAGCTAGCTAGAGAAAGAAAATGGAATGTTTTTGATATCCCAAAATTTTTTGAGCGCCCCCTATTGGAAATAATATAAAATCCCAATTAAAACGAACGGGAACGACCGAACCAATCCATAAACTCAATCAGTATGAAGTTTTCTTTAAAATTCAAAGGTGGCGCTGTTACTTACAACGTTCGCAATCTTAATCACTAATTAAAACAAGATATTACAACACCTGTATCTTGTATATCTTCACCATCTTATTTCAAATTTAATCAATAATAATAAACAATTAAAAGAATAAGCCTAGAATAAAATTAACAAACTTGAGAAATATAGTTAAGCACCATCTAGTATCCTTATCATTTAATGTAAGAATAGCGCCATCTAGTGCCTTATTAGGGAACTTTTAAGTACAAATCAATAATCGATTGACGTTATCATTTTTTTGTATCATCATAGAGGGCGTTGTAAAATACAGAAAAATATTTTTTTGAATTTTTATCAGGTAATAAAGAGCAGCTTTTTTTAAATGTAGTTGTTTATAAGTAATAATTGTAAGTTCCTCGATTTTCTATTATTTCTTCAAGGGAAGTATCTATGCAATAATAGTCGAGTATTGCCATAACGTGGATTAAACTAAGTATAATGTACTGACATAATAATAATAAAGCAGCAGCTTTCTTCGTAGGTACATAAAATAGATACCTAACGTTTATTCAAAGTAAAAGATGGCTGGCGGCTACCAAAACTCATTCACCGGTACAAAATTGTGTTATTCCACCCCTCGGGAACTACGCTTTGGAGATAAAACAATCTGTGCTGAACATTGCCAGTCATAATGAAATAAATGCTGCTCAACCCACTCGAATTTCAACTTTATCTCCGAGGAAGGAAGCTCTACGTTTACTTGCATAAAGTTACTGGTTCCTGGTAGAATCGTTTAAACATAACACGGGATTTTTACTTTTAAGACTTTGTTGATAAGGACACCTTTAGAATAACACTTGAAATAACCTAAAAGCAAGGTAGTTATCAACGGTTACCTTTGAAGTGGCGCTTCTGCATGCAAATTTTTAGGGGATGGCCCGGTGGGAGGAATTGGCAATTTGTTTTGAAAAAGTTTGCCGTAGATTGCAAAGTGGAATTGATTTTCTTAGCTACATAAAACAGCTAAATAGATAATGTACGCACGGCTACACATCAAGCTATTCAAAACCAGTTTACGCCTCTTATTGTATGGGAAGTCTATACAATGCGAGATCCGCTTAAACTGGTTTAGTATAGGTTGACCTGTAGCCGTGTGTACCTATTTTCAGTTCGGCGTTGTGGCATCTCTCAATCATAAGGTTATCTATGATGATACGTTCCGAAGTATGAATCAGTTGCATAAGATAAAAAGTATAGATCTATGAAATCAGGCTAAGGAACCTTTTATATTTCGTAACCTCGAATAAATTAAATAGATAGCCTTCCACTTTACAAAAGCAGAGCAAAAGAGCTATCCTTTCGCCACAGAGGTCGTAGTCTCCTATTTATGCCAACATCGGCAAAACTAATATTATAGCTGGTTACACTCACAATTCAGACAAAGCTAAGAAGTATACTTGTACTTAAAACCAAGCCGTTCCATCCTTTTTTTTGTGACACCAAACCATACTTTGACAAAGATATAGAATTAAGCATAATCATCATTGAGTCTCAAAATGTAATATTCTAAAAAAAACAACCAATTAGAATGTGATATTCCTATTCAACTAATTATCACACTGTCGCTCTGTTGGTGCGCAACGGGTGGCTATCGCATCGATCACTGATAAGGACACATCTGTTAAAGCCCCTATGATGTCACTGCTTTGATTTTTCGGTATACTTAATGCGATTTATGATTTGGTAATAGGTACTTACTCTATAAAACGCTTATCAAAGCTCCGTTTATAGGAAATGGGTTAAATTTGAAACAATTTGAGTATTGAGATTAACAGCCGTTACATGTGAAACGATTTCCGACTTTTTATGGGGTGTCTTTATTTGCTGAATTTATGAAGAAACTTTGGTGGTAACGTAACGTATCACAGGCTAACATACTCTGGAGACCCAACTACTAGTAGGTTTTTTATGTATTTCGGTAAAGGAGTTCTAGTGTCAGTTGGCACTTATTGTGGTAGTTAATTATATTCAATAAAATAGTATAAAAACTGAATTTTACTAAAGTTTTGATTAAAAATAATGACCTATGACCACACCTCGTCCCTCCACAAGCCTATTACTAAGTACTCGTTAGTAGTAACTTGTTTTCCGTGTTGCTCGAAGTAACTTGCGGATAAGGGATCAAAAACTCCACGTTTAGCCATTCCCATCTAATTGTCATTCAATTCAATTCATAATTTTTCACCTAGCACTTTACTCACTTACTTAAAAAAGTATGGAATTCGTCGCCTAAACGAAGTCTACAAAAGCTTCTTCAGGAATCCGTCACTCTGACAACAATCTATCATTCAAGATTTACAACAATGTTTACCAAACCCAATTTCCTAGTGATCTCCTGTTCAGTTTAGGACATATCAAGTAGAAAATAAACAAGATACGAAGATACCCGATTGACAGCTTATTGGTGAAGGATTAGGAGCATTTTACTACTATCTGTCTCTCTATCTGAGCAAATAGAGAAGTAACATTTTCCCACACTCGTTTTGATAGTGACCTATTTCCTATTGATGTAATCGTACCTATATCGAGAAGAAAAATTTGAGATGACCGACCGAAATTCTAACTTTTTTTTATATATGATTTATAGCCATTATTACAGGTATTTTATATAAACTTCTACTATCTACCTACTTTAAACTACTAACTTATATTAAAAAAGGTACTTATTTACACCAACCGACGGTTTTTTGGTATGTATTTAGGTTTAAGATTCACAGTGGATAAGACTATGCTTGAGAATTTTCTAACAGAAACACTCAGCAATAGCCGAATTTGGGAATCAAGCCCAACTCCTCACTCTTAGTAAGCACTAATATTTAGACAGTAACTTAGTAATAAATGTCCAAATGTCGTAAGCCTAAGGAAATAGGTACTTAATGCAGTAGTAGTCAGAATGGCTATTGTCTACCTATGACGAAATGATACAAAACTATAATGTTAACTGAGAACTAGATCAATAGGGAATATGCACATTCAATCCAATAATAATATTATTTAAAAAAACAATAGGCTCAATCTTAGTACACTCATTGATGATATCACATTATTGATACCTATATTTGTCCACGAATTTCTCTAAGATAAAGTAAATGGAAAAGTATCTGAGTACAACAATAGTCAGTACTAATAAGGTTATCGGCGATTACAAAATCCGTCACAGTATATTATCGGTGTGAGGTAATATATCAAGATATATATACCGTCATAACATAAATTTTGATAACATATAGGAAAACAATAATCACAAATACGATAATGCATGACATGAGCGATGACATAGTGAAGGCAGCGGGAAAGAAAAGGTCTAGAGTAGCCCAGAGCAGAAACGAATGGAAGATGCATGAAGAGGCCTTGGTCCAGCAGTGGACAGCATCGGGCTGATGATGATGACGATAATGCATTATTATAGTAAGTGCAACACACTGAATACAGATTACAGATGCATTAAACCCTTAAAATTGTATTAATGGGCGATAGGTATAACAAAGATTAGAGGAAAATGTCAAAAATTTTAAGGCACTTGAAAAACTCCAGGTTAAGATAAATGTAAATTATTAAGTTGAGATTAATAATGACTATACTTGCAAGACTGAAAATAAAAACAGCGGGGTTACGGCTTCAGATGCAGCCCGTAGTAACTAGTAGACTAATAAAAACTTCATCAAAATCAAAGATAAAAAAAGGTTTATTAGTAAGATAATTATGATGACTATGACTTGTCCTTCATTGAATCTAGTAGAATAAGCGGAAGTATAATAATGCTTTGTTTGTTGACGTTGACGTCTAAATTCAAGAACGTTAAACACTTTTTTTTCATTGTTATGTATAGTATTTTATAAATAGGATATTTTAGGTTTATTGATGTAAGTAATGTTTTCTAGATTTTCTACATTAATTTAACATTTTTTTTCGCTTTTTCTAATGAAAGAAAATTTTGGCAATCATCAATCGAGACTTAATATTATTGGGAGATATGATCATAATTATTATAAGTGTAACCGTAGGATAACATCTAGAAATTATGATGATGATAATGATTTCTATGAAGAAACCGTAGCAGGATTCAATAAGGCAGTCCCAACAGTCGAAACGCATGAATCAATCATCGTGTACTTAATACTTACTCGTGCGGCTGCCACCATTTGAGTAGAACATAATTTAACCTACCTTACGAGCTTCTTTCTATAAAGGTACGGTAACCAAATTTATGCTACTTACTACTTAATTATTTGGCTTAGGATTGCAGCACTCAGGAAGAAAATACAGTAAACAAATTCTCATAGACGATAACTAAAGTGTATCGTTTTCGGCGTCTATCCGTCGCCAGCGCAGGGTCAAGCCACTTGACTGATAGTGCCTCAGGAAAGGTTCCCAAGAAATTACCGATGAATGTATCAGTAGCATGTTGAACCATGTAGAAATAATAATTTAATATTATGCATGTTAAGTTAAAGACGATTAACGAATGGAATTTATAAGGCGAATGTTAGTGGCAGCGTCGGGGGAGGTCGCCCTAGAAGGACGTACACCGATCTTATCGGCGAGGTCCTCCAAAAAGGTCAGGTGCGTAGTACTCGCTACCGACGCGTGTGTATGAAAAGATGTATGAATGTGGAAGAAGCGAAAGAGATATGCAAGAGTCGTAGCAAGTGGCAGTCCATAGTTTCTGCCTACCCCTCTGGGAAAAAGGCGTGAGTGTATGTATGTATGTATGCATGTTATGTTAATGCTTTGCGTATATCTGGATAAGACCTTATCTGTTAGGGTTGGCGATATTCTAACAATTGCCAAATTTTCTTTAAGTATTATTTCTTCTGTTCTATTATATTCTATTTTATGTCACTTACTTGATTCTATAGCGATTTTAGCCGCATGAACTAAGCTAACTACAACGTGTATGTCTCTGTATATTGCTCTCATTTTATGATTAAATATTGTATTTGGACCAGAAGGCAAATACTTTACATATATTTATTATAGCAATGCTTAGCGAACTCACTCATAAGCCTAGCTAGTTATATTACTCGTTGCCTATATATAATTAAGCGGCTCGGAGTTTGGCTTTGTCCCCGATTCGTATAAAGCTCGTTACATACTCCAAACACAGAGAAACCTCGAAGTCTGGGTTACGTTAGTAGACCTCTGCCTAACTCTTATTAAAATCGTTACGGTATGTAACTGAATTGCACAATAATAAATTATTACCTTGAGAAAATGTCACAATATTACAATTACTTAAAAAAAATGCTGTTGTTCTCCGAGCTACTGTAAAAGCCAGTTACGCGACCAAAACCCCAAAGATAGCCCTGATTCACACGTACTCTTATCGGTAAAATTATATCATTATCATCTCAAATATTTATGTAGTAATATCAACTCCTAGTCATTTTTCTTACGCGTGGGAATTTAGTGAATAACCTGTCGTTTAATCTACGTTTTTTATAGCTACCATAACTTGTGGGAATTCGCAATGGGTTTTTTGGTAATCGTCATTTGAGTATGTATTACTACGGATATAATTTTAAATCCCTTCTAATTATTTTTTTAGGCCTTTTAAATATAAAATATCTTAAATGTACACGCAATTTAAAGAATTTGATACCTTTAGATAGCTCTTTAATTTGAACACATCAATATTCATAGTCTAAGAAACAGTTCATATGGGTTAAAGGTTAATATAGAGACGCTTTTGTTTAGCAGTGGATACTTTTCGGCTGATATGATGATGATATAATATGATAAAAGCTAAATATTGGTTTCATTAGTCGCAGGAACAATTCCTCCTTCAATGCCATTCCATCTCCTTCCCCTCCCATTCCTTTAATAGGCTCGGAAACGCATATGCAACATGCTTTGAATTGCAGATGTCCATGGGCGGCGATGACTACTTACCATCAGGTAGCTCGTAACATGTAACAGATGATGATGATTTAAAAATCAAGGCAATTAAAATCTGTAAATTATTATTTACTAAGGCATGAGTATCTATGAGTCGAATCTATTTCTCATTCTGAATTGGTTTCAGTCGATTTTCGTTTACTGGCATAACAAATATCTCGTGCATCATATTAAAGTTCTGTCGCCTTTTTTCTAGTACAACAATTAAAAATGCTCAACAGTAATAATATTAATGTTCAATGTCACCGGCAGACATTATTGAAAACAATTGTTTTACAGCTCTGTCGCCCGTTAGGCACCCAGAACACAACTTTTGTCTGTATCTCATTAAATAACATAGCAATATACACCTTATTGCATTACACAAGAGACTAGATTTGTTTGAAAGTTAAGGTACAAAATAATTCTTCGTGTTGAAGACTGTACAGTTTGGCGCGCTCCATCCACGCGCCAGGGCTATAAAACAATTTTCAAAAAATAATAGATGAATAAATAAGTGACACAAAATATAAGGATTCTTTACGAACCTTTTCGGAAGGTCCGAGAAGGCTGAGAGACCTTCTTTTTTAGTTTTTTTCAAGTTCCACCAGTTTTGAACCATTCTGTCATGTTTTATATGACTTTTTAGATACTAATAGTTTCAAGAAATAAGTGCCTCACCCAGTAGTTACTTAGGCTACTTATTCATGAAATATTAGTACAGGTATTTATCTAAATGTAAGTAACCGATATAAAAGTGGCTATACAAGTGTAGGTACAATAATAATAGTGCATTGCTTTGCTCTGCTCTACCTGGGGCTCGAACTCAGGACCTCTAGCGAAGCAGTTATGCTTACGACCACTAGACTAATGAGGCAGTCTAGACTATTATACAAATACCTAGGTAATTAATACATTAATATATAAAATAATTATATTTAAAGATGACTCTTTACACCAAAAAACAGAATGTTAATTTCGTCCTATATTTTCACACCTATTTGACATACTTAGCATAGCACACTTATTCCTATTTCCAACAAAAAAAAAACGCAAGAACTTGTCTTAACAATTTTTTACAATGCTATTGTATGTGGTTTCTTCATACCCAATAAAATATTCAATGCAATTATTGGCAACATTTTTGTTGCCAAGTAGAACAAAATAATTTGCAAAACGCAGAAAAAGTGCAAAATGTTTTATTGTCAGATGCAGGTTTGCGATTACTGGTAACTTTCGTTTTTTTAGTTTTTTCTGACGAAGTGACACGTGGCACGTAGATTTTAGGAGTCTTGTAGTTAGCACATGTATTATCTCTTTTTGCATAGGAACATAATCTAGAAGAGTAAATAAATTTTGTCGTAGTACACACTCGTAATACAAGCATTTAGTTTAGCACGAGGGGTTAACAAGAATACTAGTAATGTGTGACCCACGTTGTCACATTGCCTATTTAATTGGGGTCTATATAAAACTTAAATAACTGTACCTACTATTGATGTAACTGTTAATTCCTCCAACCATCATGATCTTTAAATAAAACCTTAGATAATCACAACTCCCCAGGCCAGCAGGGTGCACCATACCATGACATTGCTCGTGTTAAACATAAAATCAGTGTTTGCATGTACAGACAGACGGACAAACCATTAACGAACACATTAACACAAATAATACAAACAATGGTAAACAATAGTCCTCCCATGTCGTTCCCATTGTTTACTATAGTAAAACCATTTAAAATTATTGACTTTTACAAATTTAGGTGGAACACTTTTTTGGTGCAAAGTACTCAGAATTTGGCGATTTTGTTCTCCTGTATCGTTAATGAATATTAGTGATTTTATTGTTGGCCTTTTTATAAAAGGTAAAACAGGTATAATTTGTATAGCTATGTCGAATCACGTAGTCGTCGAGTTTTGAGCAATGTTGCTTATCTAGAAACAGACAATTGTAAATCACCATTTCATGATATAGGTTATTCAATTTTGTTTTATAGAACATAGATGATAAACACGGTAAGTACCAGTTCGATGAAATTCAGACTAAGAATTTGTCTGAAACAGTTTTATCAATAGTCTTAATAGTAAATGGAACTACATAATAAACTTGAATTTGAAGGTGATTCAAAGTGTTTTATTTTTTTCGTCGATTCACATTTCAACGAATATTCCCAAGGTGTGCTCTGAATATACTGCGACAGTAGGAAATAATGAAACGTAATAAATCTAAAGATTTATTATTTGAAAATTCGTCCTACCGTTTTTACAGCTGCACCCTTTCAGTGTTTATCGTAAACATAATCGATTTAAGGGCCTTCGATTTTATAACGATTTGTACCCAAAACTTTTTACTTCAGGAGCCGAAAAACTTTATAGCTTGAGCGGATTTGCTTAAACACATTTTGTCACTTCCCTTTAATTACTAAGTATAAAAAACAAAATCATCTGCAAATCATGCAATCAATTTTGAACCTTAAGCCAATCGTGCTAGAAACTAAACCAATTTGTAATGAACGCAAAAGATACTAAACTGATTTTTATTTAGTACCACAGTGATTGCAGCACCCGCAACTAATTTTGAACTCTACAACTCAACTCATAGGTTGTTATTACAGTTTACCAGATGCAACGATTTCTTTGTCAAAATAATGCAGGGGCGTACACATGATTGACGTTTTATGAGACGAAAAACTAAAATTTATAGTTGTAACAATTCGCGGAACGGTTTCCGTCATAAAACCCTTTGACGTAGGTAGGTGTTTTAGTGCACTGCGTTATTTGTGTCGAATTCAGGTGACAAACATTGAAATGTGCTTTTGTAGCAGGACAGATTGTCTCAGATACTGCATTGTCAGCAGATACTGCTATAAATCTGTTGAGACTTTATTTTTGTCTGAATGTTTGACATGCTTTGCAAATTTTGTGGTTGGTTCCACTGAAAGAACTTAAATACATATATTATTTTATGTACCTAATAAAAATAAGTCGGGTTTTCCTTCCTGACGCTATAACTCCAGAACGCACGAACCGATTTCCACAGTTTTGCATTCGTTGGAAAGGTCTCGGGCTCCGTGAGGTTTATAACAAAATAAAGTCCGAAAAAAAAACACGGGCAAAGCCGTGGGCGGAAAGCTAGTGTACCTATAATATTTATTGCTGCAAAAAGGCTGAAGCTAAATTCACTTTTGCAATAAATATAACCTATTTTCATTGGTCTAGTGGTTCTAAGGGCGACTGCTACGCTAAAGGCCTTAGGGCCAGTTCCCTGAACGACCAAGGTGGTGGTTGGGTATTTTTATGAATTCTCAGTAAAAGCTCGGATTTGGAATTGTGCCCGGTTAGTGGCAATTGGCTCGCCCCCATTTATATGGGATTTAAACATACCTGTGGGTGTACTTATATTAGTACAGCTCTACCAAAACCTTCGGGGAATACAGGCGTGATGGTATGTTGTATTTACATAAGTACATACATATTGTCACGCCTGTCTCCCATGGGGGTAGGCAGAGACTATGGATTTCCACTTACCACGATCCTGGCACACTACTTTCGCTTCATCTACATTCATTAATCTCTTCATGCATGACCATCGGTTTAGGGTGCTCGGAACCTGGCCTTTTTTAAGAACATCCGCAATTTGGTTGCGGAACGTTCGCCGAGGTCGTCCCCTTCCAACTCGGCCATCCACACTCGCCATATATACTTGTTTCGTCAATCTCCGTTCATCCATTCTCTCTACATGATCAAAATGTTGTATTTTCATGTTATATTATGTACAATCTGAGGTTTCTCATAAACCTACTTGTTTCACTTTGAGTAAAATGCTTTTTATTCAGTTCTGATTTGCAAAATCTTGTTAAAATGGTTTTTGTATACATTCCTGGGCGTGAAAATCATAACCGTCTTTCCAAAGGTGATAAAAATATGTCTAAAATAGCAACTTAAGGCTGACACACAAATTAGTCTTTCACAAACTTAGCAATACTTATCGCAATACACAAAAATAGTTAACACTCTCCCTCTGAGTGTTAAAAATACTTTTATGTGGACAAAAAATAATCTTCCCTGAAACCTTTTTCACTCCTTTATCATTATGCAAGAGGGTAACAAACTGAAGTGGGTGCAATGTAAGATAGGTAGTTGAGCAAAAACAAAACTTATATTTAAAGGGGACGTAAGCGCTGAAAGCGGTTAAGGGTTAAAGAAATTTTAGCTTTGCTATATAAACTTTTCTTTGGTGATATACCAAAGAAGTTTCATTGTGAAATTATAACACCCATATATATTATCCATTATTATAGAAGATGTAATCTTTCTTTCGGCCAAAAAAAAATAATTATGCATTTAACAAAGAAGTTACCGCGTGAAGTTATATCTGATCTGATAAAATTTTAAGAGAAAATATATTGTTGCTATGAAAACTATCATGTAACGTTTTGTCACATTTATTTCCTTCTAACTTATATGGATATATTTTGTTAGATGCTTTCAATAGATCTTGAAAATGGAAAGTTTATTTTCAATTTCTATAATTTCAGCTCTAAATCTGCTGCAATATACAATCCTTAAGTTTCTTTACACGAATGGTGCAGAGAATTTTATCTAAGATCGTAAGTGAGGTTCTGATAACATAATGGGTGAGACGTTACCATGTGTTAGATCGTCAAGTAGTGATCATTATGTTGCTGCTCAAGTGGTTGTTTTCAAACCATCCTATAGTTGGGACATAAGGGTTGGGAATCGTAAGCTTCATGTTGATTTGTTGAAGTATCTTGTAGTGGTTGCCAAGAGTAGTTATAACCGTATTCTTGTGAGCAAATTTTTCTTATTTAAAGTTGAGATCTCACACACTGTTAGGCAGTCTTACTCAAAGTATTTAATAAAATTTAATTAACTGTAAAATATTGACCGATACAAGCTACTGAAGTACCACCACCACACATAAATAATATAAGTTCCATGTACTTACTTACATGTTGATCAGATAGGTACTTGTACTGAATAAATATATAAATCAAATCCATATAGTATCCAGTATCAATATTGTCATACTGAGTCTTATAAACCCTAAATCACATATAGATGAAACACAACATTGTTTGTGTATTATCAAGCAAATACCTTATTGCAGATGATAATATAAGCGATTATCAAGTTATCTAATTTCTTCTAGGTGGATTAATTGGTTGAATGGGTAAGGAGTTGGTAACATCCAAAGAGATAGATACTAATTTACTTAACGACGGACTAGATTGCTTGGTAGTAGGCAGATTTTCCTTTGTTGTAGTCTTGTGTTCAGCTGTTACGTCATTTATTTGGGAGTATTCAATCACGGAAAGTACTATCGTATACGATAGGTAGGTATCTTTTCTTTTAAATGTATGAAGGATAAGTTGCCTAAACTAGAAACAAAGCTTGTAGTATTACATCATACGAATTCAGTCCAGTGTCTAACAATCGCGTTAGACGCATGTATTATGTCACATGATGCTAATCGTCACAGTGTACTGGGGCGGGAGCCGATGATAAGCCAGCCAGATGCCAGCCATCCGCCCACCGATCCTGTTACAATTGCTGTGAATTGACTCATTATGCGTATCTTGACACTCCTTGATTGCAGTGATACATAAGTACTTTTTAATCGTGATGTTGCTTAAAACTTGACTCTTGATAATTTTAGATACGAACATCATAATTTTGGTATAAATGGCGATGAAAGAACATTGAACGTGGATGAAAGTTACTTATGATAGAGCGATCGTGCAGATTATTAGAGGCAATTGTTGAAATATTATTTAGATGACTCTCAATATTATAAACCCGGAGACCGTCAATATCCTAAGGTCCACTAGATCTTCATTTAAAATGAATCTTTTTTTATCTTCTACAGAAATCTACAAAAGACAAAAAAAAATCCCAGCTACTTACTTAGTTTCCAACCAAAATATTCATAAAGCTTATCAATTATAATTTGTAATGAGTAGCACTTCTCAGAACTTTCAAAGTGATACAGTGTTAAACAGTACTATTATTGACATGTGTTCTTAATAAAAACATGACACATTTTAATATGACAGCCATTTAGTTAGAGTGCAAATTAGTAATCAGTGAATAATCAATGGCCAGTATTTTTAACTGATTTTCCTTGTCTGACAGAAGCGTACAATCATTAAATATGTAATAGGTATTTGTATCAGAAAATACAAATTTAAGTAAATATTGAACACATGGCTGTCTTTCTGAAAGTTTATTTACGTTATATTTCTCTCTGACTCAAGGAACTCTATAAATCAGAATTTATTTCCAATATGTAGATATATTTCACGACCTATTTAAACCATGGGATTAACCATCAAATACGCCGTTTCGGTGAATTTCTCCGCGAAATCTAAACTGTCAAATGACATAAAAGGCCAACTCGACACAGAAGTCGAAAGGCTCGAATTTCAACCTGTCACATGTGGTTGTAATTTTTTACAAATTTGCGTGTGTTCTAGTGAATTTAAGATTTTTTTCAATGATGAGATAAGTTTTGACATGAATTTTGTATGCTACTGCATTACCCATAAGTGTAAGCATATGTTTGATATTTGAAATGACACAAACTTAAGCACCCGATAAGATGGAAGGAATAAAGCAATGGAATGTGAAACTAACATTATTAAACGATATAACAACGATACTTTTGACCAAAAGGCTGGTTATGTCTTTGTAGACACAATAATTTTAAATTACGCCACGCTTGAAAGTGAATATGATTCGGATATCCTTTGTGCTGGTTGTGTCCTTCCACTAATGTATTTCAAAAATAAACAGTACCTCTAAACTGTACACGTTCACGCCTATCTGCCCTCACATTGTCATGAGCCAACACCCCGCTAAGCTACAGTTAAAAACTAACTATTCGTCCAATAATTACTTTGGTAACTTATTCTTTTCTATACTTATTGAAATGGTCAAAACACGAAGGCACGCTTATGTTCCACTCGCCATTGTTTGAATCCTCCACGGTGCATTTGACACCGCAGTTTGTCAAAATTTCGGTTTCCATTTCTAAGAACAAATCTATTTTGAGCATTTGTAACTTGTCATCTTAGTTCAAGGCTCCGTTATACAACTGCTCTCACAGCACACGCTTGACGACAGTTAGAAGCTTTTTTTGTACAGAATTTTATGGAAACCAATAAATATTTCAAAAGTGGAGCATTTTATTAGAGCAGACTTCCATAGTAGCTAATAACTGTTCTTACTTTCAACGAACCATTTGCTTCTTTGTTTATAAACAGTAGATGAATTATGTCTTTGTTGGAAATCGAATAAAAAGTTTCGCTTTTAAAGGTCGAAACAAATTGGAATTACGATGACTAACACTTGTTTCAGTTAGTATACTGTAACTTTATCATTGGATTTTATTTTAAAGATAATTATTATTTCATACAGATGTCAATGGCAGCTGTATTCTATTTCTTTGATAGGAAAGGACTTCAATCAATGACACATTATTTAGTTTAGAAGTAGGTACAGGAACAGGGAATAGAACGTCGAAAAAATATAATACAGTCCGCTGCAATGTAGCCAGCATAATATTGACTTTAATTTCACTAGATCAATAATATTATTTTATTCTATAAGTATTGATCCTTTTTTGTCATCAAACGTTTCAATTTAGTACAGGCTATGTTTATCTAGAAAGCAAAGTAGATATCTACATCAAATCTAATTATCTATCCTGGTCGTATTGGTACGTCTGAAAAGTTAAGCTTGGCTAAGATTGGCTTGTATAATTGACATCATGTCTGTATTCACCATTTTGATATAATATAAACATTGGTAAGTTAAGCTTAAATTCGAACTGAATCATGTTCTTAATTTTAATTTAACATTTAACCCTCCAGATCAAGCCTGAAGCTTATTAGATGTAAAATATAGGCTATACAACAATAATTGTTGTATAGCCAACTCTCTACATTTATAAATTAATTATTAATTTAAGACATGAATAATGTCACGTTCACCAAAACTGTTGTGAATGTACTCGTCACTTGGATGTTGATCATGGGGATTTTTTATTGTATGTACCTATTTTAAAGTTGATAACGTCTATAAACAGATTTAGTTTTTTATACAATTGTCGATTTCAACAATTTATGTCGCGCAATGGTTCTGTAATTACATTAAAATATTGTTAGAACTGGTTTAGCGCATGTTAGGTAATTAACTTCTAGGGATTTTATTCTCAAGCTTAATATGTTTCTAGAAAAGAAAGAAATCTTAAATGTCTCAGTGAAAGTATCAACCCCTTTCCAACTCTTAGTTGAATAGGCGTTGCGAATGCACCAAAATGCAAAGGGAATTTCACTTTTACATCCTAATTACCCTTTATTTCACAAAGACAACTCTTTCATCGGCGTAAAACAGAATTTATGAGTTTCACTGTTTCGCGCAAATGACAAAAGTCAAAGGAAACAATTGTTTTTGTAATGTCCCAAATAAATGCAACTCTTCCTTTGACTCATAGCGGTCCCCTTTAACTGTTATTCAATAGTATAACCGTTCAAACAAAGCGGTCTTAGTTACGGTAACGAAAAGGGTAAAATATTATTCACGTGTTTAACTGTTCACTAGGAAACAAGTAGTTGTCGTTTTGGAAAAAGGAACCTACTGTCATTCACCTAAGAATTGAAATAGTAAATAATACAATTTAGAAGTTTTGCGTATAACCTTGTAAATGTTTATTTCGCCGAAATTGCGAACGGGTAACGCGATTTTCAATATTTTTATTGCGTGTTTTTAGAGTTTGCGAGATTTTAGCGAACCCTTTGGCTGTAAAAGACATTTTGGAAACAGTTTTATTGTTTTTTCAAATAACTGTAAATTTAAAAGTTTATTTTTTAATGTATTTATTGAGGTTTTTAGCAATGGGTAATTTAGCAAAAGAGTTACATTAACAGTTAGGTTTTTACTTTGCAGTTTTTGTTAATTGTTAGCAATGTAAATACATAGTTAATTGTTAGCAAATAATGGACATAATTAATGGCAAATTGGACAACAATTGTTCAACAAACAAGAGAAATGCAAAAAACGCAGTGAATGATTGTATTTGCGTTGAAAAAGCAACTTGATTAATTGCAAGCCAAACAAAATCGCATTTGTTGAATTTTACATAAGTAAGTAGATTATTAATGTTGTTGTTGTTTATTGTGATTCTTGCTTAGACAATATTTGTTTTAAATTATACTTTCAATTACCTAAATTATTTAAATCGTGATTCTTTTGCAATATGATTGACGTGGAAGAGTGAAAAATAAAAATAAAGAAGGATTATTTTGTTTAATAACAGGAAGTTTAAAGGATGCGGCGATGGATGAAGAAATTTTATTAAATAGTATCTGTTCCCCATGGTTTCACTCTCATTTCAAAGGCCTTTTTGAGGCAAAAGCTAAGTCCTGCAAGGTCTAATCTATCTCTTAACCAAATTCATTAAAATTGGTTTTAGAATTAAGGCATGTTTTGAATGCGTAACAAACAGACATACATAATAATGAAATTATTTATTTTATTAATAAGGAATTAGGAATTCTTTCTAGTTCAACCAGATAAGGTACCACATATTATTAGATAATAATTTAATTGGAAAAGTAACAATTTTGAATCACAATATACACGATGTCTTATTGCGAGTTTAAACAAAAAAGCCAAGTCAACATACAATGCTACATTCGAAACATTTCTCAATACTCTTAAGTTTGTTTAGTAAACACGTAATAAACGGTAACACGGCCGGCGTTTTCAAAGAAATGTAACTGGGCTAACGGAAAGAAAGTAGCCGGTTATAAAACTATTCAAACAGTTAAGTAATAAAACTACGATCTGTACCGTAATATAAAGTTAACTGTAAAGGATCCGAAGTAAGGAAGTGAAAGATTTGTAATTGTAACTGTTACTGCAATAAGGCTGGCGAAATTTCATTTTATTGCACATTTTTAGTTCGGTAAACACTTTGACTACTTCGCCCGATAACTGGGTTGGTCAAAAGATTTTATGGGTGCGAAATTTTAAACCGTAGATCACCAAACATGTTTTCTAGAACCGTGTTGAAGCTGGATAGATAACTTGGATGCTTGCAAGAAAGACTGGCTTTAAATATCCTTAAAAGAGATCAGTAAAAGTACAAGGAACAGACTTTTCATTAGCAATGCAGCAACCTTCACCTACTATTACCAAGTTTCATAGGATGAAATCAAATAAAATAACGTTGACTGAAAGATTTTGGTAGAAATCTCTAACCAATTTAGTTATTTTGAATTCTAATCTTCGAAGTGCCTCTCCAATTACTGGAGGTTGGCCGTCAGTTCGGAAAACTTCAGTCTGTCCTTCGCAAGGCGGAACAGTTCTGCGGCGCTGTTAATGCCGGTCCACTCGCGAATATTGCGCAGCCACGACTTTCTTCTTCGGCCTACTGATCTTTTTCCAGCCACTTTGCCCATCATTATAAGTTGCAGCAGTTGGTATCTATCATGTCGCATAATGTGACCCAGATAACCAACTTTTCTCTGTTTGACGGTCTGCATAATTTGGCGTTTCTGACCGGCTCGGCGGAGAACTTCTTCATTGGTCACTTTATGTGTCCAGCTAATAGCCAGCATACGCCTGTAGGCCCACATTTCGAAGGCTTCTATCCTTTTCTTGAGGTCAATTTTAATTGTCCAAGCCTCGCATCCATATAGAAGTATGGGCCATATATAGCACTGCAGAAGCCGAACGCGTAGGGATATCTTTAAGCGGCGACTGCAGAGTACTTTTCTCATAGAGTTAAATGCACTGCGGGCTATCTCTATGCGAGTCTTTATCTCGAGATCACTCTCCCAAACTTCATTTAGCCATGTGCCTAGGTACCTATACTTATTTACCTGTTCCAATTTTACCCCTGCTAAAGAGATACTAAGGTTGGTGCGTGGGTTCTTAGAGATGGCAATGACTTTGGTTTTGCTTTCGAAGAAGAGAATTCTAATCAATCTGAGTCAAGGACTCCTTACAATAATTCAATGATAGTTCCGTACAATAATGGCTAGAAGCAAGAGACCTATTGTCCTGCAGAAAATCAAGGCTCGTTGCAGTATTACTTAAAACCTAAAACATACCAGTGAGCTGTTTGTGTCCATTAAAAACTACCTTCAGGTGAAGGTAGCTATAACTCTATTACATAGGCATGTAACAGAATTGTACTGATAGAGATGCATGAAGATTCTCTAATCCTTCAGGACAAGAGGCAAACTAACAAAAACAGAGCAGCATAATCAGCATAGGTAGCCTAATGGCTAGGGGGTCAGACTTACGATCATGTGGTTGCCGGTTCGAACCTCACCCATTGTACTACCGACGTGAACCTACTCGTAACACAAGCATTTAGCTTAGCACGAGGGGTTAACAAGAATACTAGTAATGTGTTACCCACATTGCTAGTAAGCTTTTATTAAAAAAAATAAAAATAAATAGGTAATGGAGAGGAGACAGAAATAACTTTTCGTCCTAGTGACGATCCAAAGATAATTAATTCGAATGTTGGTTTACTTGCTGCATTTCTAATAACATTTCTAACTTTTAATGAGTTAAGGTTCTTCAAAGAAACTCAAGGTACTCTCATTAAGTAGTTACTGTTTCTTGTTTCTACTACTTTCTACAGTAAAAAATGCGTAACGCCTTTCTCCTGTTAAAGATATGCATACTTTTTAACTATAACGGTTACTTTATTGCCGATATTTCTGTGCTGTTTTTATTACAATTTCTCTAAGCAAACATTTTGCGCAATAAAAATTTCACCTAGCAAACCTACAGTACCGAACTCCGCGCCCCTGCAGTAAAGCGTTTTTATGCAATTTTTAGCCTTTTTCTTTGCAAAAAGATAAAATATTCTCTAAAATGTTCCTTTGGTGCACAGCCGCTAATGGTAGTTAGCAACATTGCTTTACAATTCGGAAGTTTACAATGCTATCCAACAGTAGGACGAATTGCTTTATTGTAGGGAAAAAATTAACTTTATGAAGCCCCATTGTTCTACATTCTTACTTTACTTTTGAAAAAGTTGAAAGATGCCGATGTGTATGCTTCTTTGTGTTTTTTTCTGGCTACGTGCGCCAGTTTTTGTTAATGTTATGCAAAATTTCTTAATAACTAGGATTACGGATTTTATTACTTGTGCACTTTTCGTTAGGTGGTCCCTAATCCTATGTAAACATGAATTGTAATTTTAGGCGTCATCTTATCTTTCCCATCGTATTACAAAACTGTGTGAAGCGAAAATGTTAAGTCATAATTTCAAAGGAAACCTAATTCAATGCCGATGTAATTATTTATTTCGAAGGAACTGAGATGAAAAGATACAACCTACTAAAGGAACCTTGTACATATTTTGTCTCCCACCCCCCGAAGATCATTACTTCCCTACTCATAAGCGTATAATGGAACTAATTTGTTGTTCAAACAGGGGGTCCTCAATACACAAACATTGTAACTTTGATACTACCAGAGAAACACTTCCATTGGAAAAATAACGAGCCACCTCTATGTAAAATTAATAAGGTTCAAAACTCAATACCAATATTAGATGACAACAGCATAATAAATTGGTAATTGGTGACTGCAGGACATTTATTTGACACGTACCGAAAGCAATTGTCGCTTTCAATGTATTGTAGTTTGAATGGGACTCAAAATTGCCAAAGATATCGTGATTTTAGCTTCATGGGTCAGATTTTCTTTTATATTAATTATTATTTTGTTGGGTATTAAGTAATGCTCAATAAAATTATTAATAGCCTTGATTTAAACAGCTTTAGGGATGTTAGAATATCTTTCCGTTTTCTTCTTAAATACCTCGCTTCGACTTATAGTTTAAAAATAGTAATTTATGTCAATTGACAAATTGCAGTTTATTTCAGTTATTGAAACTGCATTACAGTATTTGTGCTTGGTTCATTAAAAAACGACGTTCATTCGTTCTTGTATTCAAACAGGCAAATTATTAAATTGTTGTTGTGTGTGTAATACCTTCAAGAGAAGGATTTTTTTTTTACGTTTGTATCAGTAGTATTTATACATATGGCAAAATAATAATAATTTAAATATAAGAAAATATAATTATAGATTACCAAACCCCAGATATCGCAAAAAAATTCGAAAGCAAACGAATAACGATCAATCGCCAGATCAATTTACGATACGACAAATAATTTTAAATAACCACATTCATACAAAATACGCTACGATTGACAACCAATTGTCAATGAAATCGAAACCGTCAAATGTGCAGTGCGCGGTACAAAAGACCACAATTTTTTTATCTAGTAAATAAAATCTTCCTAATATTGAAATAAAGTCGAAAATTGAAACTTCTCATTGGTGATAGGGAATTAAAAAAATCATACGATGTGTGGTCTGAGTAACTGAGTAGCATTTTAACAATTGAAGTCAAAATGGCGTGAAATTACGTCACATTATTAAGCGTTAATGCTTGACAGAAATTGCGTTTTTGAAGTGGCAAATGTATTGATATGGAGTGTCGTTACACTTCTTAATCCAGTGATGCGAAAGTGTCTTTGTGTTGACGTAAATGCTGGTTTGCTTTACGGTATTTGTTAAACTCACCAGCAATTTCGATATGGCTTAGGAGCAACACTCGACAAGGGAGCAAAATAAATTACTATTCGAATTTTTATTATATCTTGTATGTAGTTAAATCAATCTTGTATGTATTAAGATTTGAAGGTGCTAACAACATAGCGTTTTACATTTATTATTTTAAATATTCCAAAATTCTTCTAAACTGCTTCGTCCTAAGCGCGACTGCTACGCTAGACATCTGGGGTTCAATTCCCAGGTCGACTTCGAGCGGTGTTATTGAGTTTTTCTATAAAATTCTCAGTAGCAGCTCAGGGTTTGGATTGTGATGGTATGTATTTAAGTTTGTAGGTATGTATAATTCTTCTGAATTTCCTTATAAAAATTCTAAATTACTAATATATATTTTACCTCGTAAAATTCAATTGACATTGCAGTGTTGCATACTAGGGGTATTGACAAATGTCCGCTCTAGTAGTTGTAAAAAGTGTGATTATTTTCACAGATCTTCGCTTCAAAATAAACTGTAGGCTAATCCGATACGTGCAAAAACGCCTTCTTGGGTGGCCTTAAGTGGCGTCAGGCCGTGCTACATTCTGTGTATTTTGGCCCTATTTACGATACATTTTTATCTACACAATTTTCTTTCATAAGTTTAAAGTTATAGAGTTCAGTTTCAATTGTAATGACTGGGTGTTTTTACTCAACATCGTAACCAAATATTTACTTTTGCCTTGTCTTTATGAATGAAATTTCTAAACCACGAAATGTCTTAAAGGACTGCGAATGATATTTTTGTTGTACAAAACAAAATGAATGAGGGAAATCCCTGTTCTTACCTATTACCCTCTATTAAATCCAGCATAAATTATAATACCGTACAATTATTTTAAAACCTTTTTTATAGATTAAGGTATTCAATACTTTTAAGGAGTTAGGAGGACAATTTAATATTTTCTAATATTATTTTTTTGTGTATTGAACTTCGGCTTGGTAATCCTTTGAGCTATGTCGGTAACTTTGAGGAAAGCTGACCAGGCTCAGTGGCGTCCTCTAGGAGAGGCCTGATGATGATTGAACTTCGAATTGACTTGGATCAATCTGCATCATAGGATCAAATAATAAAAATAAAACTCATGACCTGATAAGTGCATGCAATGCTTATTTCTCCTTCTCCACGTGCCTCAATTAAACCACGGAAGTCGCGGTCACAAACTTTGAAATTCAACACGTCGTTCAATCGGCTCCTGAATACAATGCCCTGTATTTACTATAAGTGGTCCTTCGAGGCGCTTTTCAAGAATTAAAGATGAAGTGTTGACAGCTCTGTGTATATCGATTACTTGCTTCTTTGAGAATGACCGATAGTTATAGGTATAAGAATTTAGTTACTGTGCCTATGCACTCCGAAATGGCCTAACTAATGAACTAAAGTAGTTTATTTATTCTGCAATGTACCAGGCCCTTTGGGTGTTGATTATTTTATGTGGTCACGCATAATGAGAACATTATTACAGATAATCATTAACAAAAAATAGTTTTATTTCAATGTCTATTCGCGTTAGTGTAAGAAACCAGCATGAAATGGCCTCTTTAAAAAGATCCGAAGCGGCTTTGAGGACCCCAATCACTGGAACATGAGTTCTAGAGTGGAGACCGCGTCTAGGCAAACGTAGTGTACGACGCCCGTCTGGCCAGGTGGAGTGACGATTTGCGAAAGGCGGTTTGCAGCAACTGGAGGAGTAGAGCTGAAGATCGGGCTCTGGGGCGGTCATTTAAAGAGGCCTATATCTAGCAGTGGACAAATACAGTCTGAAGTTAATGGTGATGAACACTAGACTTGCAAAAATTTAAATAAGTAGCCAATTAGTGCAACTGCTTCTGTCAGCTTAGCGAAAAAGCTTACCATTTTATTTTATAATTCTAAACAGTCGCCTCATTTCCTTATCTATGAAACAAGCTAATCCATCGTTAAAACATCATGAAATGCATTAACCGTGATAACGCAAATTATAATTGACACATTAGGTGCGGAGTGCCCACTTCGGTAGTGAGCGGTTAACATCAAAAGTATTAGGAGGATTCTACATTACTTGCATAATAATGCAAATATAATTAAACGTTCAGAAGTAACAGTTATCGATTAGAGCCTTTTTTTCGTGAAGAAAAGCCTGATGGACTTCCGTCGCGAAGGGAAAGGACGACGGGGCATGTCGGACTCCACCCATGGTGGATGACCTAGCGATCACACGAGTGTTTCGACTCACCCATTTTTGCTGATACCACGGAAACGAGTAGTAATTTCTCCGTGACATTGATACTGCCTTGCTTAGTCTATATTGGTCCATAAAAAATACAACTCATAAACAGGAGACCAGTTCCTTTAGATACGAAAATCCTACGTTCTATGATAAGCATCAAATATAAATGGAGCTAAGAGCTTACTAACAACTCCGCGAAATAGTATTTTATCAGATTGTTTCAAGTAAGACTTTTTGGATATTCAAGTAACTCACCAAATAATTAGATGAATGATATAGAAAACGCATAGATGATGACTTTCAGACAATTTAAAAAACAAAAAACACTTTTATATTGGGAATTAGATTCATCGACCATTTATTTGGAGTAAGGAAAGTCCTCGTGGATCATGTTCCACTTCAAAAGAGAGAAAGGTATATCGGACTCGAACCATAACTAAAAACAGCACCTGCCTCCCTTGCCATGTTATCAAGGTTATGAGATTCGTGACATGCATCGGTCTCTATCAAGGGGTATTAGGTTCACCTAGAGTCCTAACTTTCACACTCTGGAGGTAGTTTTTATAGCTTTTCTCTTTCTTACTCTAATCAAATGAAAATGTGCATGCACCTTTACAGTTACTGATAGTGTACTGAAAAGCACTCCTGACTTTAATACGCTGATTACAGCTGAGGTTCCATTATGTTACAGCGCTGACACATTAGCCGCTGCCATGATCGGCGGCGATGTAAGTTAGAGGAGATAGAGATATTTTAATAACGTAAGATACAAGGAATCAAAATGATAGATTCGGGCGTTCACACAGCTACACATCAAGCTATACAAATCCAATTTAGACTAACCTCGTATTGTAAGGTTTTCCGTAGAATTCAAGGCCAGCCTCTACTGGTTTTGTACAACTTGATGTGGAGCCGTTAGCCGTCCGAGTTTTAAACTCATATAATATATACAATATACATATATATGATTGTTACGCTAGCTAGACGTTCTGGGTTCCAAAGCAAAGGTCGAGCAGTGTTGTTGGGTTTTTCTATGAAATTATCAGCAGCAGCTTGGAGGATTTGTACTCGGGTAATAGCAATGGGGTCGCCAGTGCCTTCTCGCTGCTCTTATGCCTTTACGTCGATATCGTCGGTGGACGTACTGATAAAACTGTCATACTAGACATTGTTACCAGACTGCTATTTTTGCACGTCTAGTGTTTTAAATATATAGGTACGAAATAATATCAATATAATGTAGATTCCACCATAACCTAACCATAAATCAGTAATTTACAGAAGTTATGATGTGATATTTCGTTTTCGTTTTTCATGGTAACAATGTTGCCCATAATTCCAAATAAGTAAACCATTAATTTACTAACATACCATTACGCCTATATGCCCCGAAGATTCGGGGCAGAGATGAATACATTATAAAGCCACAGTTCGCCGGTATGTTTAGGTACCGTGCTATATGGGGTAAGTCATTAACCGGACACAAATCCAAACTCCGAGCAGCTACAAAGAAATTCATACAAAATCTCAAAAGGTAAGATTTTGCTCGTCCTGGCAATCGAACCCAGAACCTTTAGCGTAGCAGTCACTCTTAAGATTGCTAGGCTTATGATGCAGTCCTTCCTTCGAAATACAGAAAGCGCTTCAAAATAAGGAGATTTTGAAGGAAATTCACTTCGAAATGAGGAGAAGCTAAATGTGAAAGAATAATGTTGTATGAAACACTATAGGTACTCTATATAAAAATGAAGGGGCTATTAATTGTAATCAATATCCAATTGCATATCTAAACATTTAGGGACACTACTGTGTTAACATAATATGTATATGTTTCCTGTAGCTTCCACATAAGGTCAAGCCTGTGCTGCATAAACCTGTGTGGTAATTAGTACCTATATGCTTTAATCATCATCATCATCGTCCACCCAATACATTGTCCCACTGCAGGGCACGGGTCTCCTCTCAGGACGAGAGGGATTAGGCCATAGTCCACCACTCTAGCCTACTGCGGGTTGGTAGACTTCATACGCCCTCAAGAAAATCTCTCAGGCATGCAGGTTTCCTCACGATGTTTTCCTTCAAAGTTTAAGCGCGTGATAATTAATTATTAATACGCACGCACATGACTTCGAAAAGTCTGAGGTGTGTGCCTTGGATTCGAACTCGAGACCTTTGACTTGGCTGGCAGTCCAATGGTCATATCACTTGCCTATCACTGCACTAATATATGCTTCATACTTTCTACTAATTTGTTATAAGCAGACAAGTGGACGGTAAGCTGTTACTCTTCTCTTGAATATTGACATGATGTTTTCTTGTTTCTCTTATTGTAACATCTACAGGTATGTTGCTGTCAATACTTAACTTTGTTTTATATAATATTGTTACCAAATCTTCTTGTTCGCTACTTTGAGATGATCCCTTGAGCTAATATGACCTTATTTTGACTGATTTCTGGAAATTTTTACACGATGAAACAGATGATTCATGGGATTGTAAAAATAATGCCTTGGAGTTTAACACGATCAACTCATCAACGTTTATGAAAATAATAAACAATCTTATCAACCACTTTCCTATTGAAATTCACATCCTTCTGGAAATTACCTACAATATCAAAGTACTTCTTTCACTGAATAATATCTAGGTGGTGGCAAATATGATTGTGACGCGATATCAGATCAAAGCGTGCCGCCTCTGATAATGACGGTTGTGAAGAACCGACATGCCACAGTAGCCGGTCGAATGTATAATAATATAGATTATTGGCAACACTTTGATGTTTGCCGGTAGATAATGTTGGAGTTACGTGGCTTTTAGTTGCTTCTGCACGTTTTCTGATAGATTTGAGAAATCAGACTGTTTTTGTGAAGTACATTTTAATGTTTATCAACGTCTTTTAGTCAAAACGAGGTCAAGTGGTATTAAGAAAAGGGAGGCCTCAGTTATGGGTAAATTTGGGCTATATAATGGTCATGACAGAACGGCTATTTTGTCAAATAATTAAGTAATAAGATATGATATTAAATGTAATTCCCTTGTTACAAGGAGTTTGTTTCGTAAAGAACTGCGTATCTAAATGAGTCATAGATGACCATAACCATCTGATTATCATTATATTCAACGTATATTATATATACGATTAGTAAAATTGGACAATAGTTGCAAACAAAATTCTGTTTCAGAATTGATATCTGTAATAATATAAATAGTATTGCAAGAAGTTAATTGACTTCTATCAGCACAGTTAAGATGACTAGCTCGGCTTGATTTTTGATGATAATTATTCTGATTGATAATTCCTCCTTCATTTTAAAGTACGGTAAATTCCAATGGATCGTCTTTCACTGAGGGAGGCGATGGGTTACGTCGAACTTGAACCTACTACACATACCTTCTATAGGTCTGTAATCAGGGCCATATGATTCATGATCATATTTTCCATACTCCTGCAGATACTGCCACTAAGATGGCAAATAAGCATACCACTGGCCTGGTAAGCGGTTACCGTAGTCTGTGGATGCTTGCAACACCAGGTATATTGCTGGCGTGTTGCCGACCCCGTAAAGGAAATGGGAGGGGAAGGAGAAAAGGATAAAAAGGGGGACTGAGGGACCGGCACTCCTTTTATATCAAGACAAATAGTTGTAATCTCTGACATTTAATTTTCTTAACTTCCGGACTTGACTCAAGTATTCTCCGTAACGTCATTTCTGAAAATATTGATAGCTTATCAAAAATTTGTTAAGAAGGCACAATATGTCTAGTATTGTGAATATCAAAACTCTTTAGATCGTTATTACACCGAATAACAGGAGATATCAATCTAATCGACGTTAATGTGTGTATGATCATCGTCAGTAGGAGGAAATGTTACTGATAACTTCTGTTTTGATTCATGATTAATAATTATGAATGCAGGAATATAATTATTATCCTGTTGATGATTTCACATTACAGAAGTATTTATAAGTTCACTTCCTTATTTTATTTTAAATGTAGATGTAATGTAACACACCAGAAAATTGAATTAATCATACTTATTATTTGTGTACACAGTTACGTTTGAGTAAAGTTCGATGAGAAATTATTGTGTTCTGATTTGAACGATATCTAATATGTAGCCATATCGTTCAAATCGGAAAACAATAATTTCTCGGAATATCTGTTTTGCCCAGAAATTGGATTGCGGAGGTCTGACTGTCATCACCGGTCATTGTGGAAGTCTATGGGGGAGGCCTTTGTTTAGCAGTGGAATTCATTTGGCTGATATGATGAGGATGATGATGATGATGACTGTCATCAGATGACAGTCGATTCGCGTAAAATACTAATATTCAGACAAATCTGCTTATATTTAAAGCCGACCTTATGGTAGGGAAAAGGATGATGAGGATGAAGACAGTGAAATTACTGGGCATGACTGAAGCCTGGAGATGACAACGCCGTGTTGCTGGCATCTATTAGCCCGCGATTACTGCTTACCATCAGGTGATTCAAATGCTTCTTTTTCATCTATCCTATCCTACTAATATTATAAATGTGAAAGTTTGTGAGGATGGATGGATGGATGGATGGATGGATGGATGGATGGATGAATGGATGGATGGATGGATGGATGGATGTTTGTTACTCTTTCAGGCAAAAACTACTGAACGGATTTTGATGAAACTTTACAGTATTATTGTTTATACATCAGAATAACATATAGGCTTTAAATTATAACGATATTTTGGGAAATTCCCACGGGATTGGGGAAAAACTATTCCACGCGGACGAAGTCGCGGGCAAAAGCTAGTATTTATATATTAACGCTGAAGAGAGAGGTGGATTTGAAAAAATATTTGTGTATAATAAAATTGATAGCCACATTCATAAAGAAAGCTATAGGCTATCTAGCATCACTCTACGATACATACAAGCGGGGCAAAGCGGGTGAAACCACGAAGCACAACTACCACTCTTATAATCAAATGTATGATACTTAATACTTGTAAATGCAATTTTTGCTCAATACGCAGGGAAAGGCAATTAAGAACAAGATTACAATCAAGTTGTTTTAAAAGGAAAAGATAGCGATATAGTAATGTAGATAAGTTAACAGTTGTATATAGGACGTTAAATATCCATAATAGTAAAAAAGAATGTCTTGTAAGTTGTCACATATGTGTTTATTGTTACCCACTTTATTTCTGCTCCGGGTCTTCGCTATGTAGACGATATCTATTTACTTAGTCTGTGGCGCTACAAACAACCCTACTCTCTAGTCTGTGCGAGGACTATGCGTCGCCGTGTCGTCTGAAAAAAGTATTACATAACGACTAGAAGCAAAACCTTTAATGTGAACGCCACAGATCCCGATCTTCAGCAGTCAGCTCTTTTCATCCAGTGGCAGCCAGCCGCCTTAAAGAAACCGCAAAACTTAATGATCCTGCGGAATTTTACATTTTTTTATTTATAAGACTCCGTCATATATAAGTAAGTAAATGTAAGTAAGTAAATTCATTACTTACTTACATATATGTTTTCCTCTTCAAGATATAGGTACCTTATTTTCATTTTCGCTTAGATGTATTTTTACGTATTACGCGCCTTTTTTCTAACCATCGAGCCTCACATAGAATATTATTGTTTATGTGCATTATTTTTCAATTAATCGATTTAATCGATGCATCGATGCATACCAGTGAATTAAATTCAAAGCTACAATGGCTCTTTCTACAAAAGGCCTATCCAGTTATTACTCTATATAAATTATAGAACTCATATATCTAATAGTAGAGACCATAATTCTCTGAGTTTGTTTCGGCAATTCTTCTCAGAGCTTGTCAATTTGGTTAGTCGACAAAATTCCGATGCCATCCAGTTAAAAAATTACAAACATTGACTATTAAAGTTTCTTTAAAATATCAGTCTGTTTACAGAAATAATTATCATTGAATCTTTGTAGGTAATATAATATAAGTATTGCATAAATTGCATAAATAAAGTAGCACAAAAAAATATTTGCCAGTATCGACCACTGTGTACAAGGCTTTTGACTCACACTTCATAATCACTAGTCCAACTAATCGCTTTATCGTCCATTTTTTAATGGATTAACTCATTTCCATTGTCTTACATTATTAACGGAGATAATCCACAATCATAATGTTGTTACAGTAATTGATTTTAAGGATTAATATCACGGACATTGTTACCTTAACGTAACACTTAATATAATGAATCAATTTATGAAATATGTAATTAATTTCAATTTGGATGAATTTAAAAAAATATGGGTTGTAGCGTGATGAACACGTTCTAGAAACGAGGACGACCAGGGAACTGATTAGTGGAGAGTATGAATTATTTGGGTCACATGCCTTGATCAAGGGGGAGAGGGAGGTGAAAGGACATTAAATTAAGTGTTCATCATCATCATCATCATTATTAACCCATTTATTGTTTCTCCGAGTCTCATCTCTGAGTAAGAGAAGTGTGGCTTACTGCTAAGTATAGTCCACTTCGCTAACCTACGTTGGCACGGTTGGCACGCTCCATCCGCCGTGTAGAAAATCTCTTAGGCATGCTAGTTTCCTCACGATGTTTCCCATCACTGTTTTAATCGAGTGATAATTAAATTAATATCTAGTGTTATTTAATTTAATATAAGATATGAAATAGTCTATTTGCTTTAAAAGTATCATGTTTATTTAATTCCGATTCAAGAGGTCAACTTGAATTTGGAATCCCATAAGTAGATGGAGACGAAGTAATTAATTATTTAATTCAGGGAGTTAATATAGACATAAATGCACAATAAGTTCATGTGTTATAATTCTAGCTAACGTGGCAAAATATACTCTAAATATTATTACTACATACCATCACGCCTGTATTCCCCGAAGGGTTAGGCAGAGTTGTACTAAAGTACACCCACATTTCGCCGGTATGTTTAGGTCCCATGTAATAGGGGGCGAACCTATTGCCATTAACCGGGCACAAATCCAGACTCCGAGCTGCTACTGGGAATTTCATAGAAAAACCCAATAACACTTTGCTCGACCTGGGGATCGAACCCAGGACCTCTAGCGTAGCAGTCACGTTTAGGACCACTAGACTAATGAGGCAGTCATATTATTACTATTACATTCATATTATTATTATTACAGCATATTATTGCTTACAGGTAGTATTACTCATTCAGCTAAATTGATCCAATTTCGTCGGAACAAACGAGCCGACGAAACAAAAGAACAATAATATGCCGACTGCGTCTACGCATCGTAAAGTTGCTATTTGTTTACAATAAGTATAATAGCATTAAGACGTCTGACGTGCCACTGTTAACTTTGAGGTTCCGACTTACCTGTCTTATCAGTGCTTAGTTTTAAGTTACATACATTAAGCTCACTGATAATACCAACAAAGACTCGTTTCGCACTTCGCATGACCTATTCTAAGAACGATAAGATATTTTCAGAATTGTGTCGGGATTTTGAAATAGGTATGGGATATTGTTCGTTTACATATTTGTTCCTATTCAATGTTTTCAAGGGCAAAATGTAATGTGAAGAATTTGAATAAAGAATTTCAAATAATGTGTCTTTTGTTTTTTGCGGTGTATGTTATGTCGTTGACTGAAGCTATTAGCCAGTTTGCCGAATCCTTATAAAAGATGCCCTGGATTAAATATTAAACTAACTTACATGAAAAAAGAATAAAAAAGCGTGGTTTCAAGTAGAGTTTTGATCCCAGGTCGTGCATCCGTTTTATACGTCTATCGATCAAGTTTTGTTTTTTATTGTTATTTCTAGTACTTATTGTTTTTTTTTTACTAAATCTAAATGCTATTTAGGTACTGAATTTCATAGTAAAGCCCGATGCTTTACTATGAAATTCAGTACCTAAATAGCATATAGAAAAATTTCTCAGGCATGCAGGTTTCCTAACGACGTTTACCTTCCAAGCATCGGACCGAATCCAACACGAGACCCATGCTTGACTATCACAGTTCGAGGTGCATTCAATCATGTTGATGACGTATGGAAAAAAAAACATCTAAAAACCGTGACGTTCCCTAGTTATCAATTCCCATCTCAGAATAATCTATTCTTTATCACTGAAACAAGGTCTTATAATCCAGCCAATTTGGTATTTGACTTATTTACACAAACCGAAACGTCGTAAGTACTAAGATTATTGCCGTAATTAGTAGTTAGGTGATAATTCTCATAGTTTTTATTGTCTCTGTGCAAATGAAGAAGTATATTGACGGTATTATGTGACGTTGTTTAATTGTTTGTTTGAATACATACTTTACATGATCTAGTTTAGAGGACATTTTTGTAAGGCATCGTTAGGTGCTGTATTGTAACAGCAAAATTAATATTTGAGGCAAAACTCCCGTTTAGAGTTCGTTTTGGTTGATAGGTACCAACCTACCACCATATTGCTACATATACTACCACTAAGATTGATATTAGTGATAATAGCTTTTGCAGGCTGCGGTTGCTGTTTACTATAATTAAAAAAACTTTAATTGGTAATCTTCCAAACTCCAAAGACGACGTAGAAGTGGGGAGAGGTGTCAAACTCAGATCAAATAAAAGTTAAGATGGAACTTTGCGAACAAAGAAGTGAGGCCAGCTAAAACTACTTACGCCTAGCCGGTTACAAACACAATTTTACACTATATAACAATAGCGCAACTACGCCTTGTCTTGTCAGTCGAGCTTTCGATAGCTATTCAAAAAATAAAAATTAATAGAAACATTTTAATAAAATAAGCATAAAAATTTACACTACAATTACAAATAATAAAAATACAATTTAATAAAAATAATACAATGACTTAAATATATGAAGAGTATAAAAATTAAATAAAATCAATAAATATAATACAATACGAAAACACGATATTATACTATGGGAAAATTTAAATAAAACAATTCTAAATTATATAAATTATTATCAGTTCCTTCCTCTCTCCTACCTAAGATGCTGTGCCCGACAGGGTCCATAATTGTTCCAATAGATAAGTTGACCACCTGTATACCTACATTATGGAACGCAACAAAGAATTGAATTGAATTGATAGCTCGACTGACAAGATAAGTAGTTGGGCTATTTACAAGATCCACGAAGCTATTTGGAATTCAAATAACGTATGTTTCCTGTAATTTTGCATATTATGCTAGAAAAGTAAATAAGGTAATAATAGGTAGGAACTTAGATAGAAAGAATAGAAAATATAAATTAGGTACCATATTATTAATATTATATTGTGTAATTATTCTGATTTATCTAGAATCACGGGTGACGACTTCTATAATCTCAATTTTTTTTAGTGAGTACCTACCAATGGTAATGGAATTGTATATGGTATGGAAATGTGAAAATATAAATAGTTAAATATTTACTTCACACATTAGCTACAAAGATTTACTTAAATAGGTATAAACTTGGAAAGATTACTTATGCCAAAAAAAAAAATATAGATCAGAAAGCGTCAGTAATAATAATTAAAATCACAACACAAATTATCCATTAGTATTGAAATTTAAATGTTTAAAATAATAGGTTACATGGAACAAGCACATATAATACTTATAGGTAGGTATACTTTTACAAACTACCGGCCAGTCTTCTTTTTAAGGCCTTTCCACCATTTCTCCTTAATGTTAAAACACTTAATAAAATCTCTAAAGCTAGATTTTAATTAATTGTATGAGTGTCACATTGGATTGTATCAGTTCCTAGTACCCAATACTGATATATGCCAATGCTTGTCTCACAAGTTATGATTGTTTCTCAATAAAATAACATCTCGTGTTCAAAGAGTCGGCTACTGGGTGCGTTATTGCTGAGTAGCATTCATGAGACGAGGAATAATGACCGCTATTATAATGGATTTCAGAACGTTACTGTTTAGTGTGAGTCCCTTAATTCAAACAAGATTGATCCTATTCTTAAAATTATATCTTCTTGTTCTATGCTTAGCTCTAATATATCACTAAACAACTCAAATAAATTTTATGACTTAAGTTGGGCAACCAACTTAAGTTCAAAATCTAAAATTCAGTTCGGGACGGTCGACAAACTTGTATAAAACTAAATGAAAAAGATAAATATAAAAAATAATATAAATAGAACGACGAACATGACAGACATCACATTGAAGCGTGACCTGTGGATTTTCCGTTACTAAATATTAATCTCGATATCATTTAAAATGATTATTTTTTATATTGTTAGAAATCTGATTACTTATGAACAAAAAAAATACTGTCAAAACCAATAGCAGAAAGAGCATTTAAAAAAGTTAATAGCTGTGTTAATAAATTGCTCTGCAAGAAAAAACTAAAAGTTTTTTTAATTATAAATATAGAGTGACCGAAAATATAGACTAGGTATACTAAAGGATAAAAGTGAGTTTAAGGTTTCCTTAGAGGATGTCATAGGCAGAGTTGAAGAGAGAGAGATTTTTGTAAAAGTAGATTCACTGAACTGCATATGTTGCGGTGAGCAAACTGCAGGGGTACGGTCTGTTCAATTTGTTGTGTCTACTGGTAATTACTAACATTAGCTATAAGTAAAATTTCCCTGTTACTAACATACCGTCATATAGACTTGATAGTCTGAATTAAATTATTTTTATTTTATTTATTAAAATTGTAGGCAGTGTGCTTATGCTAAAACGCGTGCCACCAAAACTCTAAGCACATTGGAATAACATTACGCAGGCGAAACAATGGTTTTCCATACAATAATATACACCGCCAAGGATTAGTCTAAGGATTTCTTAGCGATAAAAAATCTAGAGCATTTACTACTACAAAATCTATGCTATAAATTACGACTGTCTATTAAAATTCCTTATCTTTACACACGCACAACAATTTGACTAACATTTCCTCTGATATAAAGATTGTCTTATGACGAAATCTTTTTATATGTGTTACACAAATATTGTCGGACGTGAAACAGAAGCCATGTGTCAACAATTTAATTTGAGCAATAAAACGTTTTTGGTGATAATAAAATAATAATATACTTACTCGACTGAATTCATATATTTACAGCCATTTAAAGCCTCTTTGAGCTATAGGTAATGTGTTTGGTCATGTTATTCCATTAGATATTTTGTGACGGGTAAATAAAATAAAACACCATACCATACGGAAATTTATTGGGAGAACGCCCAATCATTCTTTGTCTTAATAAATTTGTTACGATTTTTTAAGATCAAGAGAACATAGCTACGCTTACACACGTGTTGCGTATTTTGAGAAAATTATTTATTAATTACTGTTTATTTAGGTAGAGGTAATCTATAGGGGAATCGTTCAGCAGTGGACCTCAATTGGCTAATATGATGATATGATGACTTAGGCTAAAATATATTTTCTTATTAACTTATTAAATATTTATTGTCAGTTCAAACTAAATCTGGCCTCGGGCCGGTTTGTCGTAAGGTTAGACCGACTAAAGCAACAGTAAAATTAACTCTGTCCCCAAAAACTGCATATTCTAAAGAAAATGTCCGGATGTAATGCCTACATCCGGTCAACTTATGGGCCGTGCGACAAGGTTCATTATTTTTGTCAATACTTAAACTCTGCGATAAACTGAGGTTAGTTAGCTCTGAGTCTACGGTATGCCTCACTCCATTCAACTATAAACAAGTTATCCGACTCATTACACGTACAAAACCCATGATTGTTCACACCATTACTTAACTGACACGAACTAACACCGAATTCTAGACTCAACAAGGTGTCTAGTGGCTCTAGATTATTTACTAACGAAACGACCATAAGGAACCACCCAATTCCGACAACTGAGAACTTTATGTGGTTGACAATTAAGTCTTAAATTGACTAACTGAAGTCTGAAAGGTATAAAAACTAATTATGAATTGTAATAGCCTAAACTTAAAGTTCAAATCGCTCTGGGGGCTGTTAAAGGTACGATGGTTAAGTTTTAACGCTTGCTTGTTTGCGTCGGCGCCTTTGATATCGGGTACAAAGGGTGCCGGCTGGCTGAGTGTCGTGTGTCCCTCGCCCACCTGACTGTTTGCGTGTGCGCTTCGAAATGGTCGCTGTCGGTGTACCTTATGCTACACTTATGCCGCATTGAAGGTTTGTTTAGAATTTTTGACAAATTCAGCTGAGTGAGATTGCGGAAGATTTTCCAGCTGTTATTAAAATACACAGATTTAAACTTGAGCACTTAGTTAGCTACATACAAATTCATCTCATTGTTCCAAAGAAATGTCACTTATGCTTATAGGTACATTTTCAATTTTTAGTTAAACATTTTGATTTATCAAATTAAAACATCGATCATGCATGAGGAGGTGAATGAATGTAGATGAAGCGAAAGTGGTAAGCCAGGATCGTAGCATTAAATATGTAATAAATAAAATACAGAATGCCATCATACTGTTTACCTTTTTAGACAAAGGAACTCTTGTGTAAAAATCGACGCTTCTAGAGCCACCGGTTGTCTGTCAATTAGTCATATCACTGCGCCTGTATTTCCCGAAGGATCAAGCAGGAGTGATCTTTTGTACACGTGTTTAGGTCCGAAAAGAGCACGAGCCTATATTGCCTTACTGACCTGTCACAATTTTTTCTATTAGATACTCGTAGTAAAAAAAATATCCTTATTGTATTGCACAAATAAAATTGCATACTGTTCTAAAATCAAACGTGAAAAACTGAATTGTAATTTTTTTATGCTTAATAAATTAACAAGTCGTGTCGACTACGTACTAACCACCACCAACACAAGCTTCTGTGTAAGTAGGTACCTAAGCTTCAGTAAGTTTATTATTTCAAAGCTCAATTAGGTACCTACTGTTCATACATTGTATGACTAACTTACAATATTTCAACATAACATTTGAAGCAGGTAGGTAATTCAAATTTGAATAGAGTCCGACAATTTCATTACCTATCTTTTGTACCTAACTTGTGTGTAACGTACATAAGCTATTTTACATTGTTTATTAATAAAACAATAGGATAAGCACAGCATAATGAACCATATACACACCTACCTAGCGCATACTGTACTGTATTTCAAGAATATCCAATAACAATAGCTTATGTGCACTTTAAAAGCTGCCTGTATTCAGATAGGTATGTAGGTAATTTATTCTTAGAATTTATGCAGGACTTTCAATTGTGTAAACATTCCTTCCAATTGTTGTGTTTGTGTAGCAGCTGAAAAAATATTTTTGAGTGTGTTAAACTGCACATCTGAAAGAAAATCTATACCTACTAATAAATAAACAGGAAATATTTGTGTATTTGAAATATGTTTCTAGTAGTAGTGTCTCGAATGGGTCGGCGCGAGCGGAGATAGCTTTGCCAGGCGTCCAGATAAACCCGGACATAGACATAGGCTTTTTGATTGCGTGTCCGGCTTTAATTAGATACGCTTTTTATTTATATACCTACTGAGACACAAAATCTTCAATAATCTAGGGTGTCCGACCTTTTTACCCAAATGTCCGGCCAAACTGGTTGGTTTGTCCGGATTTTAGATTTGGCGACCTGGCAACCCTAAGCGGAGATATCTTGCTTTTGTATACTTAAAGATATATTAGTTTTAGTCAAATATGTTTTAGTAGTAAGTACTTAATAGTGTTTTGCTGGCATGTCTACGTGAAAGCATGAATACCCATTCCACGGCACAACTGGAGAAATACTACCCACGCCAGAATATCTACGTCAAGTAGCAGTAAGTATGCATATTGTTTCGTTTCGTACAGTATGTGGACCGCCGGAAATCCAATTCCTCCCTTAATTCCCTTCCTTCTCTTTTTGTTCTTCCCCTCCCTTTTCCTTAAATAAGCTCGACATAGCATCTGCAACTCTTTTGGATAGCAGATGTCCATGGGCGGCGATGACTATTTACCATCAGGTGGCTTGCCTGCTCGTTTGCCGAGTTATTCCATAAAAAAATCTTTAAATTATGAAACTACAGAACTGATTTTATTAATTATTTCACCACCAGATAGCTACAATATTATATTAATTACATAGGCTAAATTTATCATCCCGCGGTATAACCGGGATCCGATGCAAGAGAACTCTCTAGTTAGGTACATATAAAGATATTATCATTTGTAAATAGGGTATTGATAAAACTTTCAAGTATCAATTAATTATTAATTGTAACATTACTGCCTCATTACGTTAGAGGTCTTGATTTCAATTCCCAGGTCGCGTGAAGTGCTATTGGGGTTTTCTATGAACGTCTCAGTAGCAGCTCAGAGTTTTGAAATAATTATATTCCTGGTGAATGGCACTAGGCTCGCCCTCTATTATTTGGGACCTAAACATACCAGCAAATTGTGAGTGTTCTACAATAAGTACCTATACATACGGCAAATCCCTCTACCTATATAAACTGTAGACTGTTTTAAGTCTCGTATAGATAATTGAGGGTGAACCGAGCAGTCACTCCTCGTAAAATCGCATAGCTTGGAGAAGTGTTATAGATGTGATCCCAATCCTCAGGAATGAGGGAACGACGAAGAAGAAAAAGAAAGAAAAAGAATGCCTTAAGAGTGAGCTTATTGCCATTTGCCATCTACCGGGCACGTTCATACTTCACCTAGGTAAATATCTACCTAGAAAGGTAGATATTGGTACCTGTTTAAATGCTGGACATTACAAAGAAATCAAAGAATGAAGTCCTACCAACAAATGATAAGTATCTAGTTTCTTTTCCCTGGAACTCATATGCGATTATAGTAATTATACTTACACATTATTAGGTACTTCAATTAATTACTTAATATTCATAGTTAGGTCCTGTTTTTAGAAATTCTTTAGGTAGTTAGGTATTCAATTAAGAGCTACTTACTTCTGATATCATTTTGAATTCTTAGAATCTTTATTAATACTATCAATTTGCAATAGTTAGAGTTGGTACCTATTTACCTATGGGGAGTTCCTATACGTGTACTTTGTCAAACAAATTGCATACACAATAATGTCTTTTGCCTAAATCAATACCAATTGAAATAATTTTTAACTAAAAAATATGTACCTACCTACTTATAAGACATATAGTTACCTATGTCAATAACCAAATTGAAATTTTAAAATTAACCTTTGACAAGATCGTTAAAGCCGTTTCATTATTAGTAGCAAGTACCTATGCAATGGATAAGATACCAACATCGAATAAACAAATCGAAGTTGCGTATATTCAGATACGAAAACATAAACAATTTAATCCAGAATGTCTGCGCTTTCACTAACACTCCAAAACAGTACACAAAGCTTCATGTAATACGTGCCTAATCTATACAGATACAAATTACAACAACCGTACAAAGACATGCGACAATCAAACACAAAGCCTTGCCTACGAAACTAAATTACCAGGCAATCCGCTCACCTAATAGCTTCAACGGGACGCCGTGTCACCAAAAATTTGCGTTACCAAACAAACTCAATTACGAAACGATACAAAACCTTCAAGACTTAACTTAGACAAAGTTCCAAATCTCTAAGCAGAGTATTGAAAATAGAACTTATTCGAAGCAAGTGAGGGCATTGTTGAAGCAATTCGCGATTGTTACCGATCGATTCCGAAGGCAGAACTCGGTAGGCCCCGCCTATTGGGAGGTGCGGCTGCCTCGGGAGCCAGCACAGGCGCCGGTCAGAGCGGTGCTTTTGATCTGGCCCCCTCCCCGCTGCGCGCTAGCGCAGGCCCAGATAACGAACGCACACAAACTCATAACGCTCCGCGCGCTCTCACAAGCCGGTTGTCAGCACAAACCAGTTTTGCAGTGACGACACAGCTATAGTGATACCAAAGTGAGCCCGAGAGGACAGTGCCCTAGTGTTTAGTTATATGGACAATTGATTTGTGGAAATGGAAGATAAGCCGTACAGTGTTGACAGTTCGGACGATATCAATATCGAAGAGGAGGAAGAGCATATTGAGGAAAATCACAGTAAGTATTTATGTACAGTTTTTGCGGATTTGTTTTTGTTATGATTATGAATTGTTGACGATAAGGAAACATAAGATGTAAACATTGGAACATCTATTGTTTAATTCTTATGATTAGCTGCTCTTTGACCTTTTAAGATTTTTATTTTAGCAACACAAGCAGACCTTAAATTACATTTTAAAATATTTTTAAGTTAGTGAAATGTAATTTATATAAATTTAATTCAATAAAAATTTAATAATACTTATTCCCAAACCTGAGTCTACCGCACTGAAAAGTGTGTTACATTTTGGATTTTGTAAGAAATCAATCTTGTTAAAAGTATATTATCAAGTTCTGCCCTATATTTTTTACCTCAAAAATGTTGTATCAATATATAATATACTAATTATGGATTCATTGTTTCCCCAGGCTACCCACCGGACTTCCCGATCGAAGCTTTAGTCAAGCTCGAGCGGCCGTCACCCCCTTTGCCGACGCCACCGCATACGCCCACAGACGACACGCCCCCAGCTGTCGTTGTCTCACGGCACCAGCCGTGGACGCCACCCGCTCAGCCCTACACCTACCCCCGACCAACCATGCAAACCCCCTATGCCTACGACAAGGTCCCAGTGCAGAGCTATTCGCACCCCATGTCGGCCTACGTACAAGCTCAAGTCGCAACGCTCCCACCGTCGGCGCCGTACCACGCCATGCTCGTGAATCAGTGGATTAGAAACGCAGCTTTCTATCACCATTCACTGAGATACCCCGGTGTCATGGCTCAAAGAATGCCTGGAAGGAACCCACCGCCGATGCGAGCACCAGGTGCTCCCGGAACAAGACCCAAGAAGCAGTTTATTTGCAAATACTGCAATCGCCAGTTCACGAAGTCGTACAACCTGCTTATCCATGAAAGGACTCATACTGATGAGAGGCCCTATTCATGTGATATCTGCGGGAAAGCCTTCCGTCGGCAAGACCACCTCAGAGACCATAGGTATGTAACACCATTTTATTTATATTTAAGTTGTTTGTATCTCATGCTATTAAATTTCGGGTAATTTGATAGTCAGTTTCAACACATTAAAAGTTTACGTCGTAAAGTTATATCCATCAGCCTCAACGGGAAACAGTTTTAAAATCCACACAAATTTGATACTGGCAAGTAGGTTACCTACATAAATAAATAAAAAATTGCACAAAATATTCAAGCTAATATTGCGATAAAACCGCACCACTTTCACTAGTTAAAGCATTAGTTGGATGTTGATAAAGATTGATCAATTTATCTGGGTAACTTCTAATTTAATTTAATGTTTCCCTCGAAATACCAACAACGTGATTTAGGACGTGTTTCACCGAGGCATTGTTGACGATAAGAGTAGAAAAAAAAATTAAAAGTGTAAACCTTTTTGTGAGGTCGCGAGGCGGCGGTCGCACGCGCGCCCTCGCCAACCGGTTTGGTTCTTTACGATCACCATATCTGTCTTGCTCCGCCGTCGAACAAATTACACGTTATATTTCTTCGCTTTTACGAGACCAAAGTTTTTTTTCTCATATCTTACCGTATATATTAACCGTCTAATGTGTCCGTAATGTAGAATCACTTCAATTTTCATTCAAAGCGCTTATTTCATCGCCTATTGAGCCATAAAGATGTAGATGTTTGTTTACAATGTGTACTCACTAGAAGTGAAAGTTGAACTTGTATCTTATTTCCGTTCTCTATTTTCCAGGTACATACATTCAAAAGAGAAGCCATTCAAGTGTACAGAGTGTGGAAAAGGATTTTGCCAATCAAGAACGCTGGCTGTTCACAAAATTTTACACATGGAAGAATCTCCCCATAAATGCCCAGTCTGCAATAAGAGCTTCAACCAAAGATCTAACTTGAAGACGCATCTGCTAACACACAGCGATGCAAACAAGCATCATTTGGAGCATTTGGAAGGCTGTCAGGAAGTTTCTTCAACGAGTCAGTCGGAGAACTCTCTTTTGGACCTTTCACATAAGCCATCACCGCCTTTACCCCAACAAGTTCAACCACTTGTGAGTCCACACCAATCGCCCGTTGAAGCACCCAAAAGAACATTGGGATTTTCGATAGAAGATATCATGAAGCGTTAATTCTTCAATCTGTTAATATTTGTAAATTATTCTCACCGCGTTCTAAGGTACCTGTTAAAATTGGCAAGAGGCTTAAATTCAGGGATAGATATTAAATTTAGGTAATTGCCAAAGATGTATCACTGACTGATTAGTAATGTTCTTATCATTAGTATCCGTTTTTCCTGTTTCGTTTATCAAATTTATAAATCAATTTCCTTAACATTTCTATTGATCATCACTATTGTATCACCATCGAAATGACTCATGTTACAGTCGAAACTCGGATCTTTTTTTCACTTGAAAGACTGAAATTGTTTTTAATTATTGTTATTGTTTGTTTAGAGGTTTATTTATTGTGATAGAATAACTTAGATAAGTTTATGGTTAACTAAAGTTACCGAAAAGTATTACCTTCGTTTTTAAGAATAATTTCGTTCCAAAATTGTGGCTATGACATCATTCAAATCATGTTCAAAAGTTATAGTAGGTATATTGTATAAGCTATAGACTATAGTAAATAGTTTTAGTGCATGTACATTTTGTTGTAAATATGTAAATTAAGTAATATAGTTAAGTCAACGAGGCTACTATTACAAATCCAATTACAATAAAAGAAAATAGTATTGAACATTACTGTATCGTTTTATTTCTTCTGCGTGTTTATCTACGTTATCATCTCATATTGCTTCGATTGGAGATAATGTAATTTACAACGCATGAAGTACTTTAAATGCTTAACATAAATTATATTAACTATTTGAATTATTATTACTTATTTAACCCCTATCCGTAATTATTATAGTTCAATAAATTATTTGTTGAACGGGTATTTCAATACCTAAATGCGTTCTCTTAAGAAATGTATTATTCTGCTGGTACTTAAATATGTTGCTGTTATTAGTTGAAGAACTAATCATTTTGAAGTAATATAAATTATCTGGTTCTATCCAATGAAGTTGTATTACTTTTATCATTAATAAAAGACAGGCTAATTCATATTTACACAGTGATCTCATAACTTTGATGAATTCTTCATGTTTGATCCATATAATTTATTGAACATCATGTCATCAATATACAAAAAAAGCATATCAGTGAAAGCTTCGAGTTTTAATGTTTTTTTATTGGTATTCTGTGATGAGTACTTGTTTATCTCGATCAACTCGGAAATATTTTCTATTTTTCGTGAAAAAGTTTACTACAATTTCTTGATGATAATAATAAATATTCATCTTAATTATCTTATTGGCATGAAATCTTACCTACTATGCCGTTATTTATAGCCCAAACCAAAATAATTTCACATTTAGAACAAAAACCTAAGGTAACGGTTCCATAGCGTGTCAAAATGCCCATTAGCGAGTGGCCTATGGGCAACTAATAGGGTTTTCACAATTTTTGGGTCCCTGATTTTAAATATCATAACCATTCCAAAAACTATGATGTGCCTAGATACCTTTATGTACCTAGCTTAATTGCTGAAACTATATACCATTCTGAAAGCAACGAATCTAAACTACTGTCATTTCAATGTAAGCCTTGATCGGGAAGCATTCAATTTGGATACAATTAACGTACCCACTGTAAGTAGATATGTATTTGAAGCCTCCGAAGAGAACTTTTAAGGATTTTGACTTTCTTGGTATTCTGCGATTTGTGTTGACCAATAAAACGCATTATAAAAATAAGTATATTTTTTTATACCCAAAGGATCTCTCTTGCAGAAGTGAAATCTGTAAAGATCGATTTCAATTTAAAATAAACAGTATGCTTGTCGGCAACCCTACACGTCACACATCGTGCAATACCAAACACAATCATTATAGTAATGCAATGGAATTAATTATAATTATAGGTGAGAGCGAGTCGAGAGCGATTTCGTACCAAACGCGTTTTAAGTAATGATCATCTTTGCTTAAAAAAATCGTGATGAAATTCACTTGGACGTTTCAATTGAAATTTAAACGCACTTTAGCATGTGTGTATGTAATGAACTATTATAATTCTGAAAAGCGAAAGGCGCAAATTATAACTGTGATAAAATAACACTCTTTACATTTCTATCATTGCTAAGCACTAGCAGCTATCATAATTATTAACCATTGTCACTTACAACAATGATACCATTCCATAGTCTAGACATGCGGGAGCGTATCCAGCCAAGTTTAAAGATCAAAATTTCTAGCTCCTCCATAGAAGTTTCACAAGGTTCTAACATGGGTCCATATGTGGTTAAAGTTGTGATCATATTAACCCCGTATAATCTATTTGTATTTTGAAAAATATTCTTGATCATGGCAGTATTTAATGTTTTCAGAATAAAAAGTAAATAATAGGTAAATGAAATAAGAATGTTCCCTAAGTTAATTTCATGTAAGTAAAATTATATTATTTGAAATATTTCTGTGACGGTCTCCATAAGACCAACTTTTTGGAACAGTGAAACTGGACTCACGTCATTTTATGAATGCTTGTCAGTTACTTTTAAATAAAAGCTGGACCTGAATTTAAGTAAGCTGCTATAAAAGTATCAGTTTTCTTTCTATTAGGGACAGTTTATTCAGCTTATACCAACCAATATTGTATAACCACTTATAGTTTAGTTTTTTTTAAATAGAAGATATGGCTTCCTTAAAGAGGGTTTCCATTCAAATAAATTGATACATGTCTAAAATCAATCAAAGAATTAAATATAAGTACTAACAGATTAAATGCATTATCGACTGGCTTCTTGACTGAGATAGGTAATAGGTATTAAACATTTATAAGGTACAAATTGTAGCTAAGTAGTCGATGAATATTAATACCTATTCAAATTCAACAGCGGTCTTATAAAATACCTACCTACATTGCAAATTATAAAAGGAATTACCAAGAAAGTGTAAGTATCTCTTTTCACACAGAAACATGATTCGTGTGGTACTTTAAACGAAGTTACTGAAGATATAATCAAGCTTATATCACATTCCATCCTTGAATATAAATTATAATGTAATCACATACATTCCATACACATTACTGTATTAAAGTAAGAGCCTTTTACGAAACACTATAATTTTTAGATGCCTCAGCATTCTCACAAGGAATTATTAAATTCCTTGGTAATGGTTGCGGTAATCATTGCGCCATCTAGTTGATTAATGCCGAACTAGGATATGTCATTTGTCACCATGCGATGTCGCTACGCGTAGCGCTCGAAGGTAATTTTATTTATAAACATTATTATCTTGATTCGCCACTTTGATAACTTACTTTAAACTCCTTTTGAGTTTAATGCGTGAGTAAGTGTATTTATGATAAAATTTTAACATTTATGGGTACGACTGCTAAATACCTATATGTAAAAAAAATAATGTGTAAAAATTAAATGACGAATGAAATTTAACCGTTTAGTTAATAATACGTTCAAAGTTTAAGCTAAAATATTAATTTGTTTTATTTATCCCGTTACAGATCAACAACAAAATAGGGAAGGATTTCTTATAATAGAATTGGTCTCAGCATCTTAACGAACAACGGTTTATTTTTTATCGGATTAGGTCAAGGAGTTATTTTTGTGTGGTTGAAACTTATTTAAAAAAACGGATTTAACGGACCGCATCCAAAAAAGTAGCCTACATAGAATTAAAGAAAGGGCTATCCAATTTACTCGAATCGACGTGTGATTGATGATTGAACACTAAACTTGCATATGCAATTTGCCAGTCAATGGAAATTGCAACAAATCCCATCTGATTGGGCTCTAAACGCATCGCAATCGCGCATTCTTCCCCCAAATCACCGCAAATTCCCATGACTATTCCGTTTATCCCATTCCAATAATTGGGTCTGTTGTTTTATGCCAATTAAAAGCAATTCGGAAGGGATTAAAGTCGAATTTGGGGAAAATGGGGCGATAATTCAAACGATTTCGACTGTCATGGCGGCGCGCGTATGCGCAATCCGCCTGACATTGTTGATTTATGAATGTATCGAGCTGATTTATTGACGATAATACAAGCAGTTCTATTCAATTAGTTACGATCGATATACAAACTTAATTAATGAGCTGTGAAACTATAGATTGTGTTGAGGTACACTTTCGATTACCACTTTATTAGCCTCGATTATCTTCTAACCGTTATTGTTTGAACCATTGTTAAAAGGTAAGTACAATAAATTAGAATCGTTTTTTTGTATCAGTGAAATGGGCATAGCATGGGTAAGACATATTGAAGGAATAGGTACCTACTTTATTACTTTCCTTAACTTATTTGGAATTGTAAGTTTATGCTACACCTTTAAATTTAGAACTTCTTCGACTGATATGATTTTCTCTATATTTTTTACTTCTTCATAATAATTGTGTACGGCGGGAGCATTTTTTTGCGTAATTAGAGCGATCAAACTAACATGCGTGCAAACAATTGCTATTATTTAGTTGATCTTTAAAACTGTATGTTTCACCTTTTGCTCTCACAGAACCATATCGCGTGAAGAACAAATCTAATGAAGATTGCATTCACCCTTAGGCTAGATCAAACGTAACGACCACCTGAAGTAGCCTATTGGTAAATTTAAGAAATTATTTATAGATTTATTACAACTTATACGATATTTCTGATGTTTTTTGAGGAAGATTTATTTATAGCTGTAAGCGATATTTTATTTGAAGGATTAAAATAGGTTGATTTATTGTTGCATAGGTTAAGGTAAAATCAGTGGGTTTTAGTTCGAATATTTTGCCTGGGGCCAAAAGGTGTTGTCTAAGGTTCTTTAGATGTGATTTAAAAAAAGTTAATGGGTGCTCACCCGCAACAGTGAGCAGAAGTAAAAATCCTTCAAAAAGAAGACAAAATAAAACTGAAGATTTGATTAGTACCTAAGTACTAATAAAAATTTAGGTCAATAAAATCCGCTGGTGAATGGCAGTTGTAAATAGATTACTTCTAACTATATCATGACCATAGCGAAAAGATTGATGATAGGTACGTGGCATTTTGTGAAAATTAACAAAAATAAGGATGCCTCCATTACTTTAAATTGGTTAAATTTTCCCATAAGAACAAACCCCAACAACATTACATTAACTTGATTATATAAACTAAGGACATGAATTAATTGCAAATGCAGATATCCTTATAAATTGATCCAAATATATTTTCAATTCTTACATATTTCAAAACTAACCGCTCACCGCATCAAAGACAGCGCACGCGCCACCTGGCGGCATCCTCACGCGATGCTGATTGGCAGCTGTCAATCATCACATATCAAATGGATAATAGGTTTTCATTTCGGCCAATTAGAGGTCCGTCGCACCCACTGCCGATGAAGCGTAAAACCCCATACAATAGCTAATGTACGGTAATATGATGTAAAAACGATCTAATATTTTGATGGTAAGCGTTGCGTGATCAAAAAGTTGGAAATGATTGGTTGAATTTAGAATTTGTTTGGTTACGGTCTTGAAATTCGTAGCATCCGGTATTTGTTTAACACCATAAGAATTCGATACTTAATAGCTGTTATAATGTGGATAAGTACCGAGAATTGTAATTGCGATGTATCTGTTACTTTGACGTTTATCCTCCTTATTCTTTCCTCTTTAATTTTTTAGGTAACAATTATTATAATTGTCCTTTTTTGAAAACTTGTACCTTTCGTCTTTAATTTATGGTATTACTGGTAATAACATGAATATCCCATTGTTGGAAAAGTGATGAGACATTTATTCATATTCATAATTTTCTGCTTCCTACAAAATTATTTGCATTGTTGCGTTTGCGAGTACAAAGTATATTTGTACCGAATAGTTCTCCGTAAACACGGATTTCCTAAACTTTAAGTCATTATTGTTTGATTCGTCTTCCTAGTGTACATATACATTGTTTATAATCGATACTTCGTAACGGTTCTTGATATATCGATTTATTTATTCGTACGGAAGTGCGGATGTGTTATTTATCAAATAGTTCCGGGTATTTCAGATATCACTTTATTGATGTTGCATTAGGTATGTATTGTGCAGTAAGGTCAAGGTTAAGCTTCATGATTTATGTTTTTTGAGTACAAAAACACATTTCACATAAAAGATCAAATAATAATATCCACGTGATTGAAAATTCAAAGGAATAATTAATCAAGTTGTAATGGCGAGGTAATTCAACCTCGTTCCGGCTAAAAACTTTTGTCTTCCTTTGCCCAGTCGTCGTGACCATGGATCTCGTCAATACATTCAAAAATAACCCGTAGGATCTTTACAGGTTGGTGAAGATTGTTGTCAACTCCTCAGAGAATCCTCATGTATGTGCTATATTGTGGATAGCACAATATGTCGAACTTGTAACTATTAAAAACCGCACTTATATTCCATTGCCCAATAATCATAGAATCCATGACATTCCCCACTGTCATGTCAGGCTGCAGTCCAGTTATCGCTAGAACCCCTCAAAATGTCACCGTAAGTACCACGCAGCTTCTTATCAACTGACATCCTAAACATATAATTTCGGCCTTCATTTGGTCATGTTCATTTTTCGAATATTTTTTTCCAATCAAGAAAGAACATTCGAGATATAACAAAAAATGATTGACAAGCGAGCAACCATGTTTGGACGAAACTAAATAGTTTCAAAAACACATCTTTACTTAAAATAACAGATATTTTTACTGAAAGTCAGAATGCATTGATAGGGGTTACGGTTACATGTCAAAAATTGAGAAGGACTTGATAGACAGTAGAATAGGTACAAAATTTATTTTGCTATTTTGAATCTTATGTAATCACGGCTACACATAAAGCTACGAATTGGCCTGACATTTCATGTACGGAAATCCTTTACAATAGGAGGTCAGTCTAGACTGGATTTGTATAGCTTGATGTGTAGCCGTGTGTACCTAGCTATATTCCAAATAAATTTTAATTATTAAATCTTAAATGTTATATTGTTTCCGAAACATCCAGAAGAGTTGATACTTTTTTTTTATGGGATAACTCGGCAAACGAGCAGGTGAGCTTCCTGATGGTAAGTAGTCATCGCCGCCCATGGACATCTGCAAAACCAAAGGAGTTGCGAATGCGTTGCTGAGCCTATTTAGGGAAAGGGAGGGGAAGGAGAAAAGGAGAAGGAAGGGGATTGGGGGAGGAATTGGGCCTCCGGCCCTCTCGCTCACCGAACGAAGCGCAGTAACTAAACGCTACTACTCGGACGTCGGTCTTCTGCGAGGGTGTGGTACTTCCCCGGTCAAGCCGGCCCATTCATGCTGCGAACAGCGTGGCCCTACCAAAACAATAACAACTATAACAACGATTTAAGTAATTTTAAATGTAAATGTTAATCAATGTTAAATCAATAGAAAGAGTTTAATCTAAGTATCTGATAATATCCATTAACGTGAACCACTGCAGGTTACACGCACATTACTGATTTATCTCTATTCTTAATGGCATATGTTTTAGCCTGCCCAACAAAATCATGGGATAAAAGGGTAAACTGCTCAATCGAAACTGCCAACCTTTGTACTGACGTAACAAAACCAGGTAATCAAAAAAATAGAAAATCGACGCTCCAAAATACAGATATACCTATAATTATAAAAGATCAAATTGTGAGTTGGCCAAACGGCCCGGTTATTAAACGAATTTAGGGGCAAATGTGGTTATAATTGTCCAAAATCGTTTCCAATGATACAGGAATAGAATATAATTTTATTGTGACTACAAAAAGACAAAATTTTGCAGTTTTGCGGTTACCAGTTTCGTGGGACGTGCCTTCCGTCCTATGCCCTGTCATTTCGCGAAATAACAGGCATTGTGTAAAAGGGACGATTTCATTTCTTTAATGACTGGTTCTTGACAATTTGATGTCATATAAATTGATGTGGTGCATAGATTTATGACTGAATCGTCGTATTTGGGATGACAAATTATACAAAGTATTATGCAATTTATCTAGAAGATATTGCGTTTATATTAATGATAGAAATATCTATAAACATATTAATTGTATATACATAAACATAGTACATGCTTGATTTTTAAATATTGGGTTCGAATTTTCTGGCACTTATATTTTACTATCAATAGTATTCACCATTCTGCTTGAGGTAGGTTAATCCATCAAAATTTGATATAGGTAGGTACATATTTATTTTGATTTTGGTATATTATTCGTAAGGACTAAACGACTGGTTCTGAACTAAATTTTGATTTCAAAAGATTTCTGTATTTCTCAATTAGACTTCATTTTTATCCTCTATCATCCCTACATTTTACTCAAACATCAAAACCTAATTTTTACAAATCACACAGGATAGCAAATTAGCTCTACCGCACATCTATTCTGAATGAGCAACAAATTAAACGGGTAGACACTTAATTCGCTAAATAATAAGTTTGTACAAAGAGAAGCCGACTTTTCGGTAAGTAATGACTGATTCATCGGCGCCACCGCGGTTGTCGGCGCCAACCTTTGCTGAGCCTTCACCATTCACTATTTACCACAAACTAATCAAACAACGTATCATTATACCGTCATTTTTGGAAATGATCACCCGTGGGATAGCCAATGAAAATGAGTAAAAGCTGGTATAAGGATTATTTAGTTTGAATCAAGAGCAGAATTATGCCTACAACCTCTAAGAGGTTGTTAAAAACTGTTTGGTACATTCTCACATATTTTGTGCATGCTTGATGCTTTTTGAAAAAATACGATCACTTTGAATATTCTATTCCATTATTCCCAGTCTGACTTAAGTTTGTGCCATCCATCATGGTCTAATGCTACTATCTAAAAATATGTTAAATAATAATTTTAATAGAAAACTAGAGCCTCTAATAATAATTAAGATTCCAACCGATCAATTAATTACAAAACAATTATGTTGATTTATTTTATAACCAAATATGGCAGTCAAATGTATTTAAAATAATTATACCTGTCTGTACTTCCTTAAATTTTTAATCTCTGTCAAAATTATAAGGTGTTTACGTTCGACATGTCAAAAATTATGGCGTCATTTATTTGCGGTGCAGGTTCTACCGGCCACCTATTATTATAACAAGGGCGATATTTCAGTTTTTGTGCCATTTGTGAATGGACTCCTATGGTTTCGGTTGCGAATTTATTTTTTTGCAATACAATGTAAGTTTAATGGGGCTGTCTACAATGTTTCGTAATTTGTAGGTATTAACATTAGTAATTTTGAGTAGTTGCTACTTAAAGATATTAGTTTAAAAGATTGTCATATCAATGCATTTTTACGAGTGTTGTTTCGGATGCGATGTCATGAATTGAAAGTTTTTTTTCGTGAGACCGGTTATTATTCAATAATTTACATGCAACTTTTCATATAGTATGCATTGCAGACTTTAACTTATACTATATCGTTATATTTTGTAATTTCTCAACGGAATCTGTCAATCTTTGTAAATTGACGATGGATTTATTGTTGCATTGTTGCCGAAGAAATAGTGAGTGTATTTTTATAGTAGACTAAGATGAGAAAACGTTCCGAGACCGTCTGTTTCGGTTGGAGACCAGCAAAAACAAGCAACAGTCTACAATAATAAAATATCTTAAGCATTTTTCTCCTAAAACATATGCTGCAAAGGGTTTGAGCGTCACGATTTGAAATTTTAAATGTCACATTTAAACGCCATCTTGTAAAATATGACGCATTTGTATCTAGCGACATATAAATGTGACTGATAAATTGTCTAGATTACGCGAATAGGTGGTCATAACTACCGGTGACTGGATGATAAAATACAGCACGTGCCAGATGGTGATTGTAACTAAGTACGTACCAACATGACAATGAAATAAAAAAAGTAATCTTCAGAGGACATTATACTGTCGACCCTTGGTCGACATGTGAATGAGAGAATGAGACATGTGAATGTTAAAACTATGAATGTAGAATTAACAAGCCAATAAAGCAATCTCTCTATAACAAATTTACGACTAGTTGAAATTTCACCAATAAATTTTCCGTAACGTTTTAAAATGACGCCATCCACGCACGGGCACCTGTGAAACAAAATAACAACCTACCAAATCAAATTCACCCAAAGGTAACCTTAATACTTAAATCCTGCACAGCAAACAGACGATCCTAGATTACCTCCGACCCAAAAACAAAAGCAAACTCACCTGCGAGTAACACCCAAAACATTAGGCTTGCCTTCACGACTTGCCCGAAGCGAACATGCTTATTAGGGCTGCAACGCACCTGTGTGAATATTTTCATAATCTCACTAATTAGAGGTTCGCGATTCTCCCCAAAGACGCCGAACATTCGGGTTTTACTGCGGAGGCAATAAATTCTTCGACATTTGACCCTGTGGAGTTTTTAGGGAATTCTTCCTGAGGCTGTAGCTGTAACTTTTCTGTATAGAGTAGGGTATCAAATTTAGTTTATGTCGACCATTTGTTGATATTAAATATCAGTTACGTGGGACCTGGGGATTTGTTTAGTGACTTCAAGATTCGATATGTTTACATTTAGATTAGTTTATTATTTCTACTTCATAAATTTGGAACTGAATTGCCTGAAGATGAATTCAAATTAATTCTAAATAATGAAACTTAAACTACCAAGGAAACAACCCTTTGTAGTTTGAAGTTTCTTATTTAGCAACTGTGTAGAAAAATTGTAAACAATGATTTCGAAAACCTAAATTTAAAACCGAACATTATGAGTATAGTAGAGTATCATGTAGTTAGTTCATGTTTCTTCACTACTCTGTGTCTTAATGTTGGATATATTTACCGCGGCGATCGTCAACCGTGGCGAATTGCCTCGAGGCACCCCGCCTTGGCTTTGCGTCTTTCCCACGTGCTCTGAATGCTTAGATTGCGTGCGACCTCCTCACCAACCAAACTCGTTCACACAACACACACTTCATCAACTTACACGCCACATATAATCTTAACACCTTCGTTATTAAACCCAACTTCACCAGTATCATCACCAAAAGATTTGAAATTTGTTGTTCTGTGGCTTTTTTCTTACTGTTGTAGGTTTTGTCTGTGCTATCACATACAGACGCCATTGCTGCTTCAGTGGATCTACCGTTTGCTTCAGGCTAAATTTCTTGGATCTCACCTTCGACTTTTAGGACCGTGGGATCTTGTATAAGATTTTTCGAGATTAATAATGATAAGTGAATTTTTGTGGGTTCACAACAGACCTATTGGTAGGTGGGTCACATGAGTCTACTAAATTAATGAAAGCCAGCAGCAGGAAGATTTAAACACTATTATTAAAATCCATGTCCATGATTATAATTATGGACAAATATTTAGCACACAAAGTTGACAATAAGTTAATGTTAATGAGGGAGAATCAGAGTTAATGTTGACAATAAAACAACCGACAAACAATCGATAGAAACACTATAGAAAATTGGTATTTAAATAACTATAATTAATTATGAATTAATAGTTTGTTGTATTACTTAGGTTAGGTCATTAAAGGACAATCCAAACGTACCTACTAAGATACAAGGCAAGGACTAAATAATGATATTTCAAGATACTGAAATTTGAATGTAATTTGACCGATCTATTAAAAGGGGATATTTCTTGGTAGGCAAAAGAGTAAAAATCAGTCGTAAAATAGAATATCTTGAGTATTGGAATAATAATTAAGGCTACTGTGTTACTGAAATAGACCTAAAACAAAGTGCGTATAGATGAAATTTAAAATATTATAACACAATTTCTACAAGTATCTTGCATGCGGATCTCATTATTGAGCCAAAATATTTTGACCTAACTCTTAAATAAGTTCCTTTAAAATTTTAACCTAATATATCATCGTAGAGGTTCATTCATATGTTGACGTTAAAATATTACGATTTAACTTCCTTAATAACAATATGTACATGTTGATGCAAAAAATATATTGCGGTGTACATAAACAAAATATATTGTGTTCTTGCTTAAACTGTAACAAAAGAGTAGATATATAAGTACATTCTGAAAGGTAAGAGACGATTGTTAAATGTCTTCGACATACTAGATAGTACATTTTCTATCTGAACTATATTGTTTTCTAATACGAACGTCGTTTTTCTTTTGCTTTCAATGATTAGAATGTTCAAAAATTTTAGCGTTATCGTGCGCATCGTGCGTTTTGTTTAAATTAGGATTGTGTTAAGTACAGGTCAATTTACATTATTTATTGTCTTTAGGAAACATTCTAACCAACCTGTTATTATTCTTGCTTGTTATACATTTTTACCGGCTACGGTTTTATAAATGTCCTCATCGACTTTTCCTGGGCCTCCCAAACTTTCACTTTCTCATAAGAATCTAATATTTAATGTTTTTTATGCTTTATTTAATTTTGCTAACTCTTGCAAAAGCTGTTAAAATAAAGAAACATCAGGAATAACTGATTTCTTTATTGAAAAATAAAATGAAACAGCAACATTTTTAGCTTCACGTAATAGCGGCGCTTATGGTAATCACGATGGTAGGGCAGAGGCGATTACAAGCGTTTACCGAAGCATTTACCGGATGATTTGGTAATCGAAGTAATATTGGGAATATCTCAGGAATCCTTAGGAACTTTGTCAGGAATTTCAGTCGTAAATACAATATTTAGTTCAGTTATGTTAATTTGTTGATTGTTGGATAAGTAGGTCGGTAAAGTCCCAGGAATGTTTTAAAGTATGTTATTACTGGACAACTGGATTGGTCTAAACACGATTAACAGAAGAAAAACGTTTTAACTCAGCAGCAGTAGATATGTTGAGAAATCACTTTATTTTAATCAGTAGCTAATTATTCAGGATATCAGGATAAGCAAAAACTTTACACCTTCATAACTGCCTTGACATACGTTATCAGAACTCGCGTGTAAACTTATTTATTCAAGATAGACTACTACTTTAATATATTTAATTAATAAATCAATTCTTTTTCTTCTTTTGGTGCCTTTCCAATTACTGAAGGTTGGCCATCACACATCACGTGAATTTTGAATCTCCATTTTTTAAGCCTACATCTTTTACAGAAAGTTTGATATTTTTTATTGAAATAAATTGCCACTAAAATAAGTCCTTAAATACAGAGTTTATTCCCGGTATATCCCAAAGGATCATCCAGATCTCAATTTCCGAAGAAAGGCCATCTAAGATCACGAGCGTACCTCGGCTCGTTTAAGGTTGCGGCCTACCGCCAATTAGGCACAATTTTCGGCTAGCACAAAGGACTCGTGTCCTCCTAAAGACCGTTGGTTGGTAATTAAAACAAATAGGGTCAAAAGCACCCCGCCCGAGGCGCCACGGGGCGGCGTCCGACGCGACCCGCCGTCGCCGAAGGCCTTCCAACCCCCTCATTACAAGCTTAATCTAATTATTGAATTCGTACAATGTAGTGTTTACATTTTTTTTTCTAATTTGCCCCACTATACTTAAGAATGGACGAGTAAGCGCTAAATGGCACGTTTAAGGTAATATATCATAAGAATCGAGTCACTGTTGAACGATGTGTTCTCACGGTTTTTTGGCCGACTTTTTGAGGTTAGGTCCACTGTAGATTAAGGCGGTGCATAAGATTATTATAAGGCGTTTAAGGTTTTGCCTCTAGATGATTGTCACGATTTTATTGCATTCCATCATTCGGTGGTATTTTTTTTTTTACTGATTTTTATTATATTGAAGAGTTAAGGATGGTTTCATACTAGGTAAGACATATAACAACTAGTAAATAATATAATTATAGTTCCCTATTACATATTTAATATTCTTGTTAACTGTATTTAAACAGAATACTTTGGTTTGACAGGTATTGTAGTAATATTGTGTAACTGTGTGTACGCGTAGTATCGACCAGTACTGACTAGGTACGATTTATCTGCGTCATTACCTGAGAGGTCCCGGGTTTGAAACCGGGTCGAGCAGTGTTGTTGGGGTTCTCTATGAAATTCTCAGTAGCAGCTCAGAGTTTAGATTCGAGCCCGGTAAATGGCAATAGGTTCATCAGGTGGCCAGCACATCAAGTTAAAACAAAATGTCAAATTTTCTCAGTTGATTTTGAACTTTATCTTCAACAATTTAAGGTTTAAAATCATTTGGAGAAATTTGATAGTTTTGTATACCTTGACCTGCTGGCGACTGTACTTACATGTACAATAATTAGTAGGTACTTCTGCTAACCTTTCGGAGAAAACAGGTGTGATGGTATGCAATGATTTGATTATCTTTAGCTTACCTAATAATTTGATAGTATGGTACAAAGAAAGTTTTGTGAATAAAATGGACGACAGCGTCTTCGGGATTTCCTAATGGCAGATATTAATTCCTCTACGACGACAAATTATGATACGATTATGATATGGTATGGTTTTGCTGATAGGATTAACATGTGGAATCATTTACTATATATTACGCATTAGAGATAGTCAGAATAACCTTTAACTTTGCCTACCAGCAATATAATTTTAAATTATCCGCAACTTATTATTGACAACTCATTTAAATAGCTAAAACGGCCGAGATAGTTTAAGCGCCTCGGGGTAAGTCGGCTATCTCCGCCGCGCTTCGGCACTCCTCGGTTTTCTTCGGTCAAGATCGTGTGATCCCATCCATCATAGACGGTAACGACCTCTATGCAAAACGCTGACGTTGCTGTCATCTTTGAATACATTATGGTGCTGTTGTTAGGGTGTGACAATGAATGTTTTGTTGTGATGGATTTGTTAAAGTCCGGGCTTTTTAAAAATAGATCAATCGATATATTCTAATTGGAGTTGTGTTACTGGTTTAGAGTTGTGTTTGAGTGTATAGTATATGCTGTAAAAGTCCAAACTTTTTACCCTAAAATGAAAGGTTTAGAATTAGTGATTTCTGGATTAAATGTTCATACCGTCGCGCTCGTATTCCACTAAGGGTTAGGCAGAGGTGTACTACTAAATGTACACCCACAATTCACCGGTATGTTCAGGTACCATAGTAACAGGCGAGCCTATTGCCATTAACCGGGCAGAAATCCAGACTTCGAGCCACTTCTGGGAATTCCACTGCAAAACCGAATAACACTGAAATCTGTCATATCAGTCGCACTTAGGCTACTAGACAAGGAGGCAGCCACAATTTTCTTTTATTTTCATTAATAACATAAACATAATCATCTAGATTTTCTGTCAAATTACTTGTGACTCTGATATGTAATACTAATCAGCCTAAATCGAAAAAAAAAACCGGAATAACACCGGGGTATCAACCGCTCAGTAGAGATCTCGGCCCAACTTTTATGATTTCATTTCATTATTTATACATACGATGGGGATCATTATTTACTGTTTCGCCCGGGGACACGAGCCGGGTCAAAAGATGCCACCACAAAAAACCCATACACGACCGTTTAATGGACCGCCTTTGTATAGAGTATGGGAACGTAATTACTTATATTCGTCTCATTGTGACAGCTTTTTTTTTCATAAAGAATTTAGGCTGAAGTTTCGAAACTTTCAGTTCCCTCTCTGTGGTTGTTTTATATATATTGGTATAGGTCTCCTGTCTTATTAGTCTAGTGTTCCAAGCGTGACTGAGACGCGAGCAAAGTATTATTGGATTTTTCTATGAAATTATCAAACTCTGCCGCTCGGAGTTTTGTTTATGGAAATAGGCACACCCCCATTCCACTACATGGAAATGTGGGTGTTCATTAGTGTAAGTCTGCCTTACCTGTTGAGGAATACAGTCGATGGTATTTATGTATTGTGTACTGCACCTTGAAGTGAACTTCAAAGTAATGATTCTTAATTACGCGTTTTCAAAAGTTCAATACAACACTAACTGAAGAATCTATCTAAAGTCAACTAAAGAATAAGAATACAGTTATTATAAAAACTTTTTTTTTAAGCTTACTAGCAATGTGGGTCGCACATTACTAGTATTCATGTTAATCCCTCGTACTAAGCTAAATGCTTGTATTACGAGTGGGTTCACGTCGATAGTGCAATGGGTGAGTTTCGAACCGGCAACCACATGAACGCAAGTCCGACGCCCTAGCCATTAGGCTACCGCCACTTTATGTTGCCACATTATTATTACTTTTTAAATTTCCTGCACTATTAGTAAGCTAGTAAAATTTCCATCAAAACGCATCACATAAATCCATTGACATAAACACGCGGAAATAAATTAAAATATCATTCGTTATGCATTCCTGAATTTTTCGTAATGGGAACATAAATATTTCAAATGAAGAATGAAGACGCGGTCTGCACTTTGCTCATTAATGCTCATTTGGCTGGATATTTACACACCAATTACGATATGGTCTCGCTTATTTATAAGTGCGTTTGCGCACTTGATTCATTGCACCTTAGTGCCGCGTCGTTAGTGTCAAAGGAACGTATATTTCAGGGGCAAATATTAAAGGTATTACGATTACGTTTAAGTTTATTGTAAATGAGGAATTTTTCTTTAGTAATCCAAAATAAATTATTGTGTTTGTGTCAATTGGATACTTAAAACATATAATGAGGCTAAATATATTAACTGCCTCATAAGCCTTAGTGGTCGCTAGGGCGTTTTGATATGAAAATTCTCAGTAGCACCTCGGAGTTTGGATTTGCCCATTAAATGGCAATAGGCTTGCCCCATAACACCTTAATATACCTGGGTAGGTATGTCAAATCGGGTAGTGGTGTCAATAGGTATAAGTAGGCACACCTCTGGATTAATGTAAGAATTTAGGAAGTAGCTATTGAACTATAAGTAGAAAGCTTTTTATTTTTGCAATATTTAATTTCCATAACTGATATTACCTATATTTCTAACATATGTACATCGTCACTAAACTCACAACAAAGTACGTTTGTGACTGACAGTCCTCAAAACTTATTTTAACACAAAATTACCTAGCTTTAAAGGAATATTTCTACTCTGGGTTCCTAAATATATTTCCTACCTTAACTGTACACGGATCTAGATGTTCTAGATACGGCAGTGCTCCCGTCACAGCGGCTAGACGCAGTAACGAGGGGAAACGGGCAACATTTCACTGGTCAGGTACGCCCCTTGTTCATCTGATTAGATAGCATTTCTAGTACATTCAAATGTACATTTAAAGTGAGTAAAGATCTTATATTATACTATATATTATACTTCTACTAATTCGACGCCATCTAGTTAAAAAATAATGTAAAAAAACGACTTGTAAAAGTGTCTTAAAAGATCTATTTACAGAAATAAATATCATTTCATTTCAACTGTTGGAGCGGTTTCACTGGCATGTAAAAAGACTTTTTGAGACAAAAAGCAATCTATGTCCTTCCTAAGGACACCTATTTCTATGCCAAATTTTATCGTAGGTAATCTGTTCAGCGATATAGGCAGGAAAAGGGAACAAATAAACATTTACAATATTATAATGAATAGTATACTCGAGGAAGGAGCCATCGAGGCCGGCCCAGAGGTAGCGGGATGACTTGGGTGCGGACAGCAAGGGCTGGTTTGAGGCAACAGGAGGCTCTGCCAAGCATTTGGACAGTAATAGATAAAAAAGTAAGTTAATGGTGGTATGTATGTATGTTACAAAACTGGCAATGTACTCGGTCACTATAATATACTTCGTTCATAATGATTTTTTTATTATTCGGATTACCGTGATGTACTTATTATGTGTACAGTGTCTGAGAATATCTCGTGGTCTCTCGTTGTAAGTTAGGTTACCTTACCATCTGACTTCTGATCACAATTCCTTGACTATACTCTAATCTAGGAGAGTGGCTCTTTCTATCAATCTGAATCACTTATAATCTCACTTCATTCTTACGAACACTAATCTCCTCCCACCAAAATTTTCCTCTTAGTCACTCTAACCACGCTTTAAAAATATTAGGTAGCCTACATCTCAATAAAACCCGATTTCTCAAGACGTTCAATCTACGGCGACAAATTATACACCTAATAAAGAAATCACACACATCAAAACTGATTGGAATAAGGCTCAAAATGTATTCGTAACATATCACGGACCATGGGAACTTAGTTCGGGACACGACCTTACAAATTATAAGTCGGCGAACGTACGTGCGCGTTTGACAGCAATTTTTGTTTCATACGAAGATGTCACGTCGCATGTAAAAGGTCATTTGAGAACTTCTAATTTGGTGTGACGTAAAGTGTTGTAAGTATCGGTGTTGCTATTGAGATTTTTTATCTATCTAAGTGTGTTTGTGAGGGCTTATTTCCCATGGAAGTCATGGTTAGAAAATATTTCAGAAAAACGGGCAATTATTGCGGAAACGAACTGCTTTTCATTGTCAATATAGCCGACATTTGCAGTCATATTTTTTTAAAATAAGTTTGGATATGTTTCCAACTACAGTAACCACAAAAGTTTCCTATACGGGCAGCTGACAAAATTCTATTTTTTGTCTGGAAGCTGTTTTGTTAGCTGCTGACAAGAAAATGTTATTTCTTGTTTCACCTCTCGAGTATTTTGTTAGAACGTGATTACGAAAATTCGGTGAATATTAGAATGCCTTGTGCGAGTTTCATTTCACCATCTCAATTTTCAATCGACCGCCTTCGGTTTTTTGATTGGTTAATGGATTGGAGCCGACTAATCAGCATACAGCACACGGTCAATGAGTCAAATCGACATGGTGAAATTAAACTAGCACTAAACCCCTTTGTAATATATAATTGATGACATATTTACTATTAACTATAATCGCTATGAAGAAGAATGTGACATTAATATTATAGGTTATGTTTTCTTCACCATGTCAATGGGTTTTACGACGGGAGAACACTATATTGGACGGTTACATAAGATATGTATTCCAGTGCGATAAGTATAAATAATGTAGTGCCAAGATTAAGTATAAGTAGGTATGGTTGTTACTTGGAATTATGGAGCAATTAGTTAATTGCTAAATGAAGCGGCGGCAGCCCAATGGCTAGAGCATCGGACTTGCGATCATGTGGTTGCCGGTTCGTAACCCACCCATTGCACCCATTTTTAATGCCAAAAAATATATGGTGATATGCCTTATAGTGGTGGTGTTATTATTACAAACAAAAATACATTATAAAAGTTTAATTCCGAAGTGCACTTCTTAATTAGTATAAGACCTCTATTGGTAGAGTAATCACCACTGATCTACATATATCCTCTGCCTTCTGTTTGACATCTTAATATGAGTCGATTCCAACTTTTTTCTTCACTTGGACCAACTGTGGCACTCGTGCTTGTGACTACTAGATTAGGACATTTAAAACATCAAACTTTTGCGCTATCTCTAATATACTATGTCTTTCCCTTCCTCGTTTTCCATCAATTTTGCATCATAAAAGAAATTGGAAGCGCGCTTCTCGAATAAATTTCCTTATCTGGACAGTCTAAGGTACAAATCGTATTACCACACATGCTGTACTCGTAGATACAAGGCAACCTACTTGGCATCACTCCAATCTGCATACAAGGCACTATGTACTCGGTCGAGTAAAACAATAGCCTCTATCTATTACATTTGGAACACCGGTCACACATGTTCATGCGATATCATCGGCCATCACGAATTGTAGGTACAGTGGGGTAGAAAATGTGAAGGCATCATTACTTGCGATTTTCTTAAGGATTTGCATCGATAATTTAATCTTTATGGATCCATTCCTCGTTTTCCTTAAATTCTGCCTTCTAAAATTAACTTTTAAAAGTTATCGTGTCGCATCAAGTGGACAATCATTTTTCCTCGCCCGTTTTCTATGTCTCCGAAGAAGATGAGATTTCCCCATTAGTTTTCCTTTCGGTCCAACTAATCTTCTCCATCCTCCTCCACCACATTTCAACCACCAGCACCACATTTCAAATTCCTCTAACCCTAATGCAATATGTCCCTCAAATTCAATTTCTTTGAAGTTGCATGTGTCTATAGTCCGCGATGACTATGCAATAAAAAAAAGAACTCAAAAGTGGAATACCAACTCAGCATGTGGACCAATGCGAGACTTCATATGTGATGAAAAGAAACGTTTTTGATTTCATAATCAAAAAGGTTAAATCAAACTTGTCCTAAATACAAACTCCTTGCTAACACATCTAACCACATCGCCATAGAAAATGCATAATCAGCTTTATATAACCACCACAATCAGATATCGTTGCACCTACCAGCAGGCGTGGCGATGGGCGGGCCCCTTCTAATTCAAATTGCCAGCCAAGTCACGCAAACTAGTAACAGTTGCGTTAATATAAAAACATGCAAGTTATGGTGTAAATATCTAATTCATCGTGACCTACTTTTTCACTTTTATAAGATTTTAGCTGGTATCTAAAACTGCCTCATTAGTCCAGGGGTCGTATGTGCGACTTCTACGCCGTCCTGCGTTTGTTTTCCAGGTCGAGAAAAGTGTTATTTGGATTCTCCTATAAAATAATCTGAAGCAACTTAAAGTTTGGGTTTGGGCCAGGTGCTGGCAATAGAATTGCTCCTTATTACTTAGAACCTAAACATTCAGGTAAACTGTGGCTGTTCACTAGTAGATATACCTCTACCTAACCCTCGAAGGAATACAGGCGTGATGGTATGTTATGTCTTAAGGCTCTCATGTTGAGTTCATCTGGGGTGGTGACATTACATCGCCTATTTTCTCGCTTAGAAATTATGTGCGAACATTATCTTTAGTATTAAGTTAGAAGGGCAGTGTAACCACTGAAATTATTGAGCATATGAGACTAAGGATAGTTCCTCATGGCTACTACTAACGGGCGAGTGATACTACTGGTGTTGCTGACCAATAAATAGGCTGCAGTTGCTCCATGCCATCAACCCAATGCGGCCCCTATGCTAGTTACTCCAAGCGAAGTTCAGCATCAGAGTTTCACGATTCTGTACAACAAATTCGGAAGTCGTTTTCAAGTACCTAGATAAAATGGCACACGCAATTATGATCTTAGAAAAACAACAGTCATATGAAACACGAATATCACAATGTACTAAGTGAAGATATTATAGCGATTTAATGATACAAACATAGATATTACTTTTAGTCGCGTGCATGATTCTGACCTTTACGGGTCAGTATTACATATACCTACTATTACTGTAGTTGATGTTACAACACTATAATTAGTAGACCTATTAAGATTATTATGCAGGAATGTGTATGTGCCTAATCAGAAAGTTTTCTCTAAAATAAATTATCTATTCTATAGAATTCTAAATTCTTTTAGGCCTGTAACTGCTGTAGGCATCGTGTCATAGAAGCCTCTGAAAATAATCGCATAAGAGGAGTGTCCCTCGCGAACGCAACAATGTTGCACTGTTGTCGCTGTCTCTACCCCTCGCGATGCGAACGCGTGCCCGAGAGGAGAAACAACAATACATTTGCAAATTTTCACACGTATTTCTTATGTTCCAAATTTTGGAGATTACTCCTGTAATATTGTTAATACGTAAAAAAAAATCTTGTAAAAATATATTCACTATATTATCTGGGTTTCTGTCGAATCAGAATGTTTCTGTATTGATACATTGTCGAGAAATACTAGCATAAAGTCGGGCCGTTTTTCAACGAAAATTGCCAATATTTGAGCTCGTGTAACTTTTTAACCGTATATTGAAATGAAATTGTATACTACAGGAACACGTATTTTAATGATAAGATTGTTACTGCTAAATTCCAAAGACTTTCATTTGTTAATATTCAAGATAAGACCAAACTACGTTTGTATGGAGCGCGGAGCGGATACTATCCTCTTAATGGATCAAACTAGATACTGTAGGAGTTTGTAACAAGAAGTTTTTAAGTGCGCGTCCCGGCATGTAGAATATTTGAACAAAAAAGTAAGTAGTGTTTGAAATATGTCTAGAAAATAATTTTATATGAATGTCAGAAGATGAAGATTGATTCCTTGAACGAATAAAGAAGTCGTGATTTCCCTAATCAAGTGTTTTTAACGTAGAAGCATTACGATCCCATAATATTAATCCTGGTGCTTCTACAATACTTACTGAAATAGAACTAACTTACCATCACGCCTATATTCCCCGAAGGTTCAGGCAAAGGTATAATGTCTATGTCTAATGTATGTTTCGCCGGTATGTTTAGGTCCCATGTAATAGGGGGCGAGCCTATTGCTACTAAACCGGGCACAAGTTCAGACTCCGAGCTGCTACTGAGAACTTCATAGAAAATGAAATGAAATGGATCTATTTTGAATGAATCCCGATCGGTTAGTTCGGGACACAAGCTACGAAACTCATAATATAAATATCGTTACCTAATAAAAAACTTATTATTTATTACCATAATTACTTTTCTTACCATAATTATTAGCTGAGGAAACCTTAGAAACTTTCAGATTACTATTAATTACGTAGTGATCCTTAACAGTACTTGTTGTTGCAAACATTAATAAGACTAAACCATTTAAAGAAACACCAAAAGTTTAACACATCAATATCCCAAAAAACAAAAAAACTAAAAGTAGGTAGTATCTAGGTATACGAAAATAAAAAAATACTTGTTTCGAAGTGCATAGTGTATAAATAGGTATTCCAATATCAGGAAAAATAAAAATAAAAACAATTAAATAGTTCATTATCAATTGAGATCTCCCTGCACAGTGCACTTACAGATACAAATTTCACACATTAATCGCAATTTGTTTACAACAAAATGAAAAGCATTGCAGTCAAGATCGCGTGCTTGTCCCCACTTAATAAGCGCTACCTCTTGCTTGGCTTGAGGCACATAATTGTTTTATACGATCATTATAAAAGATTATGTTAAAGCGGTGACCTCTGATAATAAATAATTAACCCTATTTATTTTATAACTAACTAGAAAATAAGGTAATCGCAGCAAGTCCTGAAGATTTCTAGAAAATTTGTTGATTCAGAGCACCAAATTATCAGGTCATAATAAAAACACTTAGTAAAGAAAATTTAACTAGTTCCGAAAATACTGGTCTTCGATTGCAACCTAGGTAAAAGCGGAAAAAAATTTAGGAGGTATTTACCCTCCAGTGAGATATTATTTTCAGGGTTTTTAATAATAAAAGGAAATTCACATCAGTACCGAACTATTCAATTTTAGATCCTACTGGTTCGTTGAATACATTATTATGGGGATTTAAAGTCCATTGCAAAATGCGCTTACATAAGATGGTGACCAACTGGGCTATCAATAATTGTATTCTACTTGAGCATTAGTTTAGTAATAATGACATGAAACAAAATTAGGAACTCACTATAAAACAATTTAATAGAACTTACTTTAATACCATTAGAATAAAGAATTTAAGTTACTAAATTGAATTAATATTGAATTTCCTCCTCCTGTCTGCCGAGTGTGATCTTTTCACATTCGCGCAAAACAACTTCATTCCCAAAGGATATCTCAATCGCTTGACTCAATAAATTGATTGGCTTAATAAACGTCATTAGTCTTTGAATGTTGTGTTTAAATCACTCAGCAGTTGCGTGTTGTGGACGCTACTCGTGTTTGCACGCAACGCTTAACGCAACGTTATGGCTTTGGGCTAATTTTCAACATGGTATGTTCCTTATGGTAAAACAATTATGTGTAAAGTATTGCCGTCATATAGTTTGAAAACATTGTTGCAAAATAACTCTCTCAGACATGTTTGAGGAACATACTGCTTGTCCCAATTTATTGGGGATAATAATCAATTTAAATAATAACAAAAAAAATATTAATCTTTAAACACTTGCAATCAGTGTGGAATACAAATTTTTTGACCATCGGGATTTATAGAGGGGAACAAATAAACAAAAATGTTAACAAAGTGACAACCAAAACGACATCAAACAAAGTTCTCAAACAATAATAACTCTAAAACAAAAGAGAAATAAATCATAATACTCATAATGACAGCGTACTGCAGTGGGAAAATGATAAAAATAATATTGATTGTGGTGCAATCGGAAGGCCATTAAAATAGTCCGTTTGATTGAATTTCTCATGGAGTCTGGTACAGTTGTGAGAAACAAGCTAATCGGTAGCCATTATGCAGGGTAAACCGTCTCGTTCCGTGCCTTCTTGTTTTACAATTACAATTATTGTATCGTTTTACGTGATAAAATTATCTGAATGCGCATTATGTTTACGGGCTGTTTATGTGAACATTGAACAGTATGATTTTGTTTACGCTGGACAATACTATACATTATTTGTGGTCTGATCGATATCAGAAATTTAAAAAAGGTGACCAATGTTGCTGCCTAGATAAACTTTTACAATATAATTATATTAAATTGCACACAGCAATGAATTACAATACAGCCAATCAATTTGAAACATTGAAACAAAACTTACAGTGCTTATTTAAGGGATCACCATCATCATTGACAAGCTCGTATCTGGCGACTAAATGTTAATCTCGCTTCATATTTGTGACATTGAGAGTTTTTATAATATCCAAATTAAAGATTAGTGTTTCAAGACCTACATCGAATGAAGGAGGCGTAATTTTACTTACTAAGGAATTTATAACTTAAAATTTAAGAAATTTATTAGCTAATTTGGAGATTGGTGCAACACTAACAGGTGCTTCTGCCCCACCGTTTAAGGATTATTGAAATCATAATCTGCGGTAAGAAATCATAGATCGTTATATCCACGATTAAATGTAGGTAGGTACTTATTTTGCAATTTTGATTAGACACGGCACGTATGATTATTTATAACCTGTGCTTTGATATTTTGAAATATCATATCTATCACGTAAGTCCGTCTATAAAATCATGTGTATTTTTCTGGTTTATTAAAGCGTTTTTCTGTTTTATTGCCAAGGTCAAATTTAATTACTTGATTTTGGTTACATTATTAGCAAGTCACGGATTGTGCTTTGCAATCAGACTAGATAATAATAACTTGAGAAATCTAAGGAATATTAAATTATTATTATTAGAATTTAGTTAATTGTTAATCAGATATCCAGGGTCATAGGACTCTCGTCCTATATTTCAGGGGATTAAACCCAGGATCTTTAGCGTAGCAGTCGCAGTAGGACCACTAGACTAATGAAGCAGTCGCATAGTTTTAATTGTTTTCAATTTTATAGAAACATTAAAATATGAGACTATAATATACCTATGTTAGAAAATTAAGTAAAGCGAATGATAATTATCCGCAGACTACAACCTGACTTCATTCGCTAGTCTCTACTCCATCCTTACTCCATCCATGCAGTCCATCATACTTATTTCTGAACAAGATAAGATAGGTTTCTTCTAGGCAAGCGCGCTCCATCGTAGACCACTTCGTTGCTTAACATCAGGCGAGTTGTGATCAAGCGCAAACCTATCTGTGATAAAAAAAAAGATACAATAGTACATATTTACATAACATAACATACCATCACGCCTGTATTCCCCGAAGAGATAGGCAGTGGTGTACTAATGTACACCCACATTTCGCCGGTATATTTAGGTCCCATGTAATAGGGGGCGAGCCTATTGCCATTAACCGGGAACAAATCCAGACTCCGAGCTGCTACTGGGAATTTCATAGAAAAACCCAATAACACTTTGCTCGACCTGGGAATCGAACCCAGGACCTCTTGCGTAGCAGTCGCGCTTGGGACCACTAGACTAACGAGGCATACGAATACATATTTCTTGCTAAATTATACCTACCATTACTACTACTAACATTATTATTCTGATCATTGCATCATTTTAGTCTACTTTGTATACCGTGGGAAAAATATAGCGGCAAAAATAAAAGAAAGACAAGTTAGCGAATTTGGACGGACATTTTGGTTTACATTGTCGATTATTATTTGGCGCATATTTATAGCATTTACATAGAGCTGTTAATTGTATATAGCTCATGTTAATTTTTTCCTGGCGTCAGCAAAATTTATTTATCGATATTCTTATATGGACTATCTTCCTATGTATTATAGAAAAAAATACATATATATGTGTAAGTATGTTGTAATGTGCTGGCAAATGAAAGTATCTTTTTAAATTTTATTTAAGCATTTATGACATAGTGACACTTTCTGCATTGTAAATCTTTTTTAACAAAGAAATGTGAACTGGGAAAAATTAATAAAAAATAATGAGGACGGTTTTTGCGAGGAATAACATTAAAATGCAGATTAAGATATATATCAAGAAACATAATATATAATTTACAGCAATAATGCACAGAAAAAAAAAACAAATTACAGACAAACAGCTCTATATAAGTTCTTTGCATTTTTTCTGCCTGGTGCTCTGCGCACGCGCAAGTGGGTGGATTTTTTCACGTTTCTCCGCGATTAGAATTATAAACTCCCATAGCAATGCTTTTTATTGTACCGACGTTCAACACACAGATAGTAAGAGTACTTTAGTGTCGCTAAATCGGTTTTATCTTTGTAAGTAACTATGTTGAGATGAAGTGATAAATTCTACAAGATTTTTTGAGATCAGGCTTAAATAGAGAATATCATCTTTTTTGTAATTTTTAGGCATTTTCCATGCAAAGATTACTAAGTTATTTTAATAGCGAAGGAAAAATACATCGCCTCAGAAGACGTAAATTAAAAAGGTGGAGGCAAATTCCGACTTGGCGGGTAGGAGTCGTATCATATTTAATTCAATATTGCAAGGAAGCTATTTTAAAAAACTTTAATTTATTTATACTAATCATTACAATATCCTAAGGATAAAGTGGTTGTCAGGTTTTTTGGATTTGAGATAAAATACTGCTATACTAAGTTTATGGTTATTATTATACATCAAACATATCTATTCTTTTCACAAAATATATAAATTCCTCCCAGCTAAAATTCTAGGAGGCGATAAAGAACGGGAGTACACGTACAGGATTGCTTAACTTTAAAAAAAATACGAAGTACTCTAGTAGCATTAGAATTTTAATATATGAGAGTTTGGCTATCAAATTCCGTCACAACAAACTTGATACATATTATTACACGACTACGGTGGGTCGTTGGCAAAAAAGAGGAGTGCAATGCACGCCGCACCAACGTACAGTCTGAGGGGGCGATAAATTCCAATCAGTGCTTCAGAGTACAAGGGCACTGGGTCGCGACCGGAGTTAAATGGAACTTTGACTATAATTGCATCTTTTTATGGTTTGAATCTCTGAATACAGTTACAGAACTTTGTAGAAAGCACTACGGTTGAAAGTAGCAAATAATTTGGCAAATAATATATTAAGTATCAAATAAAAACCTAGGTATCATGACCAGAGATTTATATTTATGTGTTTCAGCGTTATATATCCTAAATCCTATTTGTTATTATCCATCTATCTTTAAAGATAATAGCAAACTATTTGTATAAATAATTTGACGAAACATCGCGTTCAGAGCATTTATTTATTCCATCTTCACTTACCTATATTAAATTCTACTTGTCAATGATTTTGGTTAGCAATATAGAAAAATTGACAAAAATATATTATTCCTACCTTGTCCAACTAAAGATACTGTTTTGATTGGCGTCAGAATCATTTATACCAAAAATAATGCTAAAATTTCGTCTACAAGCTATCTCTAACTAAATGGACCAGTATCTTTGATATTGGTTAAATTATCTTTTATAATTCTGACTTCATTCTATTGGTAGGTACCTAGTAGTAATTTTAAAGTTTATCAAATTAAAAGTTAACTAACTTTTACTGTATATATTTCATCCATCCTATGTATTTGTAGCTATGTATATCGTAATTCGTCACGGCCATTTTACTTCCAACGCAAGTAGGACCATACGGTCCGGACAAAAGCGCGCCATACTCAAAGCATACTCCAATAACAATACCAAACAATGGCTTTCGTTTAAAAACTTTCTTCCTCAACAGCCTACCTAGGCCATTTAATGTTCTAAGACTTCAATAGGAATCCATAACACATCGGCGAGCAACCGCAAACATTTTGCACACAATTTTCACTGGTGTTTTGAAACCGTCCTTCGGCGTTTCAATTTTCTATGCTCATGCGCATATGAATGAGAACGGTGTGTTGCTGTTTATCGTTCTGTACGAATTCTAAGTTTGAAAAGGGTTATAGGGTACTTGGCGGGACCAGACCTTGTTCACAAACGCTTTCAGCAGTTTTTAGGAAACAGTCACTGTTGTTAAGTAGCTAAAATGGGTTAATATCCTCTATATTGTAACGGAAAGTTCTACTAGTTCAGAATTCAAAGAAAGATCCTTCTAAATTCAAAACTGATTTTTTTAATGAAGAATTTTACTGTTTTGAGCATTTTTCACCTGACGAAGTCGTAGGTTAGCGCAATAGGTACATTTTCCCAGAAATACTGATAAGTTTATATGAAATATATTTTCTTTATATGGCTTTATACCTATCATCAACAATATAATTATAAAGTAAGCACTACACAGGTTATTATTCATACAAAACATTACACGTTCAACTTTCTTTTCCTAAGACAAGTACAAATATCATAAACTTAATATAAATCTACCATCTTTTTCTCCTTGATACAACCTCCAAATCTTAAGGTCAAAGGTCATACATGAATTAATGCTAATCGAAACGCACTCACTTGCTTTTTTATACTATGTCCCATTCACTTGCAAATTCCATAAAGCGCCTAAGGGCACGCTCGGTTTCCCACGGTATAATTTATAAGAAAACATGTATTAAAATCCAACCCAAATAATTTTCAATACTGAACTAAAATCGTATGACTCCAAGATCGATATTCGGTTGTGGGTTGATTATCTTAAAGACATGTTGGTACTGAGATACACCAATACTTAATATCGACTAAAATCCGTTCAAAGAAATCTTAAAATGCGACAAAAGAAAATAAACTCTACGCTGACGATATAAAGGCTTTGATAATTCGTTAATGAAGAGATTAGAACGGTTTGCTCTTACATCGTTCACGAAGAAATTTCTAGCTCTTTTTGATACAACACGCGTCTGATTATTAAGGCGCTTTCATATTATGTTATCAACAACTGATTTATGAGCGAAATCATACTAAGTAATTTATTATATTTAATTATATACTTACATCTACATTTATGTTCATTATAATAATTATATTTTAATTATTCGGTTTGAAACTTGCATAAATCCAATTGATATGAACCATATCGAATCCAATTTTATAACTACCAATCAAAATAAACTTCCTATCATAATCACTGCTTAAATAATTATTAATTTTAAAATTTTCATTATGTATTTATCTATAATAATGTATTTATCTATATTACCTTCCTTTGTTATTTATTATCGATCTTTACCGCCACCAAACACTATCGAAACAGCAATTGCTCGATTTTTGTTTTTTTACATTATTCGAAACAGATTATAGGTACTTTAAGCTATTTCGACTGGTTAATTTTTCCATTTCATTTTCAAAGAAATTGCTCTACCTCCTGTAAAGTACGTGATTTGCAAATTCGATAGTGTTTGTAGAGGAAGTAGCTTTATGCATTCTACATAAAAGTACTTTAAATATTATCGCTCTGCTGAATAGAGCCTTATATATCGCGGCTCGCGTGTCTGAAGTCCGGTCCGACACAAAGTCGTGTGAGTGTCGGTCAAATTCCAACATTGACTAATATCAATGTGTATGTATTCTTAATACTTAAACATAAGTACTCTGTTATGTTACTCTGCGTTGTACCTGCAACCGGTGCGAGTGTATGAATGTGAACGAAGCAAAAGAAGTATGCAAGGATCGTAGTTGGCGTTCTATAGTTTCTGCCTACCCATATGGGAAAAAGGCGTGAGTGTTTACATGTACGTACTTGGTTATGCTTTGTTTTAATGTAACTCTAACCCCGATTTCCCACTGACGACTAAACATGTTGCAAACTATTATACTCCTTTCTTTATTAAAACCAGCCGAAACAAATATGGCTACAATACGCCTCTCTCCTATATTCTAAGAAGATGTAACGAAACCTTCCATAAATGTGACCTTAATATATTTTGTAATAAATTAGTTTCATTTAAAAAAGTGATTTACAATAATATGTAATTCTATCTGTCTGCAATAAAATGTCATTTTTTTTTTAGTTACTTTATAAGTTACTTGTAACTACTTACCTGTAACTTGTTTTTTTTTGTATAAGCCCTTGTGGCTAGTTCACATGGCGCAAGTATCCTTTAGTTATAATTAAATTCCTTATTATTAACGGTTTTCAACCAACCATGATTATGTTTTATTTAAGATTCTTGTTTTTCCACATAAAATTGACCAACGTACCATAATAATAATGCTGTGTTTACCTTTAATTTAAATATACTCGAGATCAATACTGTAAAAGATAATTATGTAATGCTGTGTGTGTATTTAGTTGGTAAGCCTATAAATAAATAAACATCTATCTTACTTTAACTAACTCTCAAAGAGTGAGAGGTAGCTGTTTGCAACATGATTTGTCGTCAGTCACAAAAGGAAATGCACTGTTGTCCCACAGATTATAAACATATCCTTCGTTGAAATGAAATGATATTTATTTCTGTAAAAAGATCCTTTAAAGACACTTTTACAAGTCATTTCCTTTTACATAATTTTTTTTTAAACTAGATGGCGCCGACATTTCCTATCTGACGACCTCTGAGAAGAAATGTCGAAACAAACTCAGAGAATCATGGTCTCTTTTAAAGTCCAGACAATAGTTATATCATAGATATGCGAGTTTTACAATGTAGGGCAAAATCTGAACAGGCCTTTTGAAGAAAGATCGTTACTAAGAAATAAGAAAGTTAATCCGTTTCTTCCTGTGAGAAGGGGAGAATTGAGGAGGATATAATCAAATAGAAGATATTTTTATACCACTAAGGTGGTAAGCAAGCATACGGCCGGCTTAAGGGTAAGCGGGAAGGGTAACATATGAACATTTGGAACACCAGGGGTATCCCTCATGTGTTGCCGACTCTGAAAGGAAAAGGGAACGGAAGGAGAAGAAAGGGGACTGAGGGAGGAATTGGGCCTCCGGCGCTCCAGGTTAATGATAATTTGTCCTGAAGTGAATATCTGAAGTCGTTTATCCGATCTTGAAATATATTCTATATGATGTCGTAAAAAAATACCATTTAATAGAGACGCCCACGTGGCTACGTGGCACCAAAGTGGCTAAATATTTAATCTATAAGAAACATGTTTACATAACTTACAAAAATATTTTTTTTTAATTAATCTTTCAATAAGCAAATAAACAATTTATTTTTTTACTGCATCATTTATCGGACACGATCAAGGTCAACATCATAACTGTCAGTTAAAAATCTTAGTTTTGTTAAAAGCATAAACAGTTAATATTTTACAACAAAGCAATAAAGATTCATTGATTGGCTGTGACCTTTCCGGAAATAAATTGAATAGAATAATAATAGACTGCCTCAGTAGTCTTGTGGTCCTAAGCGCAACTGCTACACTTGAAAACCTGGATGCGATTCCCAGGTAGAGCAGTGCTATGGGGATTTTTTATGGATTAGGTCCCCGGTTAATGGTAATCGGCTGGCCCCCTATCAAATGGGACCTAAACATACCGAGGAATGGTGGCCGTGAGTGTACATTAGTAAATTAATCCGACTACTATATCTATGGTTATGAAGTATGGGTACCTTAATACTTCTTACTTAAATACGCTTTTTTTTCCATCATACCTAAATAGTGATTTTTAATTAACTGTTTCCCTTTCAGGAGACAAAATATTAATGATTATAAGCTATATTCACTAGGAAAATGACACTGAAATATGGAAAAATATCAGCTATGTCATATAAAATCCTCTTAAAATATAAAAAAAAAACAGCTGACTATTTTGTAAACATTTCAGAGTTACTCTCATAGTGAAAGTTGTTTACATTCATGAGTACTTTCACACCTCGAAAAGAAAACAGCGAATAAAAAAAGACACCATGTGCCAGTAATCAGTATTTTTTTTATATTGAAGATATACATAACATAGGTACTCATAAGAGAATTTCATAGAAAAGCTCAATAACACTTTGCTCGACCTAGGAATAGAACCCGGGACCTCCAGCGTAGCAGTCGCACTTGGGACCACTAGACTAATGATGCAGTCTTGGAGTCTTGGAGTCTAGGAGATATAGATTTGAAAAGAAACAAAAAGTTAAAGTGTAGTCAATACAAAATTGTCATTCCGAAACTTATATAGATGGGTCATGTTTTGATGTGGACGCGGGCACATAAGTCAGGGGTCGCGTCAAACGTTCGACAAACTACGCCTTTGTAACGCTATTACAAAGCCTTCGAGCGGTGAAGACGAATAGGGAGGTTAGTGCGGTTTATTTTTGTTAATATGTTTATTTCTTTATTCTTGTTTTTGCTTATTGTTGTTAGGTTCATGAAGGCCAGTCAATTTAAAAGTTTTATTTTAATCATGATCATTCTATCCGTGCCAATGGTAAATACTTTTATTTATTTTCATGTATAATTCAGGTAATACAGGGTGTTTAGCTATCTTTTCAGGCCCAATAGCTCATTCCTTGTCACACCGGTTTTCTTATAACAACTTTTTAAACTTTATTTTAAAAAATCCAGATCTCGGCATTCAATCTTCAATAAAAAAATGCAGTGTTTAAAATAATTTCGTTTTCATTTTCATGTTGGGTTCTTCAAAATTCAAGATTACTGGCTTATAACATCTTGTTTCTTTTTAAAAACCTCACAAAGTTTTATGAAAAATAAAAATACACTTACTTAAGACTTAACTTAAAATTGCTGTAAAAAAGAACTAAAAGCGTTTGGAATCTATAAATTGCTTTAAAATGTTCTCTAGCACACCGTTGAAAAGGGTACAGCCCTTTCCAATGGTGTGCAACATGCCAAAAAAATATTTTATAAACTTCAGTATTTCGCTAAATGCGTAACCGAAACACATCAGGCTGATATTCGATATTACGGTTAGTATTTTTACAATCCTTACTAATTAATAGCACTACCTTTAGCTGCAAGCCATAAATATTTCTAATTAGTACTTACCTTACTTAAATAAATTAACAATAACTATATCCAAAAAGTTCAGCAACGTTGTAATGCGGCAAGCTTGCAGTGAACATTCGTCGGGCGCGTCGACAGCTCGTTGCGTTTGCCCGCGAGCGGGCGGCGCGCGCGCCTATTTGTGAACGCCATCTATCGCTCCACTTGAACAACGCGCTGTTAAGGTACAGGACCTTTACCTTGCTTAGGAAATTTGAATAACATTTTAATATTTTTATGTTTAATATTGAGTTCATCGACGGGTCCTTGATAAAATCAACTTTTGAGAATTTATCAGAGAAGACTGCCTCGTTAGTCTAGTGGTCCCAATCGCGACGGCTACGCTAGGTCTTTGGTTCGATCCCCAGATCGAGCAAAGTGTTATTGGGTTGTCTATGAAATTCTCAGTAGCAGCTCGAAGTCTGCATTTGTGCCCAGTTAATGGCAATGGCTCGCCGCTACATGGAACCTAAACAATTAAACATACCGGCGAATTGTGGGTGTACATTAAGTACACTTCTGCCTAACCCTTCGGGGAATACAGGCGTGATGGTATGAGAATTTTTATTTGAAGTCGTTTAGTGAACCATAGTAGGAGAATCATCATCCTCCTAGCCTTTTCCCAACTATGTTGGGGTCGACTTTCAATCTAACCAGGTGCGGCTGAATATTAGTATTTTACACTGCCATCCGATCTCCGCAACCCAATTTCAGAGCAATATAGATATTCGAAGGATAGACAAATTTTCAGGATTTTTGTGCTTCTGACTATTGGGTTGGTATGGATTTGGGTGGTAATGGTAATAAATAAATTGTCAAAGACTTTTGTATACAGGTTCGTTCAACCGGGTTTAAGAATAGTCACCTATGTGTATAGGTGACTATTCTTAAACCTGTGTAGGTTGACCGCGGTAGGCGGTATCTACCCTTCTTGCTGTCGTATATTTTTAAATTATTTTATTTTATTTTTTATAAAATCCTTAAAAAAACAAAAAGTCAATAAATAAATAAGCACTTATAATTTCATACACAATCTCACCCTTAACAGCGTAAAGTTGTAAATGCTAGTTGTCTTGCGAAGATAACTCGCTCACAATATATTCGTAACAAACGCAACTAGTTAGGTACTACAGATGTTAACTATTAAATTTGTCGTTAGCTGATATAAGAAGCCCATTTGTTATTAGCAATGTGCCCCATATACTATGACGATATTGTTGAGAAGCTTTTGTTAAAATGATAGTTCTGGGAATTTGTTGGGCTATTATTTTGTGAAATATTTAAATAAGGTGGTGACATTATTTCATTGGGTATTGGGAAGAAATTAAATTAGAAATTATTGCTTTCTCCCTATGGCATAACAACTATAGTAACAGGGGCATAGCTGACAGAGCTCTGTTAGTATCTGATGTAGGTACCGCAGAAAAATATTTAAATAAAAATGTAATTTAAGTAATTTTTCATTCTTTCCATGGGACATTATAAAAGCGGTCGCGTAACGTATCATCGTATTTAATACAAAAGTGAAGCTTATGAATAAAATAAAAAATATTTTTAACTTTCACTACATAATACTTACGTCTTTATGCGATCAACATGGCAGCATTGTCATATTCTGTAACTATAGCGATATGGAGTCAAGACAGTGTATGGTTTTCCTTGCGCGAACTTCTAAGCCATTTACTAACTTCGTACAATTAGTAGGCTAAAGTGAAAGTTGGCTGGCCATGTCTGCAGTCGGACAGACGATCAATGGAGCAGACAAGTGTTAGAGTGTTGACCGTGTTTGGGTAAGCGTAATGTGGGATACCCTGCGATTCGATGGACTGACGATTTGAAGAAGGTGCTGCCAGCAGATGGATGTTATTGTCCAAAAGCGGGATGGTTGGCGCTCTTTGGGGGAAATCTACGTGGATGGCGATAGGCTGATATGATGAAACAACTTCGGATCTGGTCGAATACAAAGCATAATCGGCCTATAATGTTCCCAGTGCCGGGATCTACCACGCGGGCCCAGTGCAGATTGGTAGATGTCTCTTGTCTTCAAAGTTTTGGTTCTTAACTTTTGGAGCTAGTTTTTGGGAGTAGGGGTGTTGAAATAATTTACACAAAGTAAAGCGCCTGTCTAGAACCTACAGCCTAAAATTCGTAAGTCGCGGCCGTTATCACTTGGCCCCCACCGCGGCACCGCTCCGAATACAAAACTTGCAATAAAAACAAAACAATGTCTTACAGTCTTACCAACCTGTACAGGTGATCGAAGGTTCGAAGCACGCTGCTCGTATCAAAACTTAATATGTAAAATCAAAAGATTATCAGCAGGAACCATTCATTGTTTTCCCTTCACATCCCTATTTGCATACTCTGATCGACTGAACACCGAGATTGCATCGTTTCATTTTGTTTTTATCCCTCGCCCATTCAGTGATGTTTTGAAATTTTACACCATGAATAAAATGCTTCGTCGATGTAGGTCCCGGGAGGTCAATAGGCGTTCTTTATGCTGTCATTAAGTATTAGGTTAGTTATGTAAGTTTTATTGTATCTATTTTTAATATTGACTGTTTATGTAGTAGGTGGTTCATTTGGGGATTCCGAGAATGAATTATATACCCATTAGTATTAGTTTTAGTTTTGCAAGTACTTAAAAGTAGCGATCAGTCATTAAACTGGACTGTCAAGAGATTTGGCTTAAAACTCCTTATATCATTGGAAATGCTGACTTAATTAATCGGATAGATATCGGTGCTTAACCTTATTTTCGATGTGTGGAAATTTATTTATATTTAATATCGAGTATTTGGTATCACCAAATGCTATAAGTATTTCTAAAGATAAAAAATTTAGCGAAAAAAAAATCGGTTTAGGCAAGCCCCTCCGGTAAAGTAGCCTCACGCTTTTATCTACAACATTCGACTCTGGAACCGAACACAGAACCTTTAGCGTAGCAGTTGACTAGATGAATGAGGCAGTCAATAATTTACCACCAGGTAAAAGAATTAAACAATATTTTATCCTCATAATGACTAGGTGAATTAAAATTACGTTTTCGATATGACCACGTCAGTAGGTGAAGCAAGGTGTGGGTTCTAGTGATGTGCTTAATAATAATACCGATATCGATAGATACCAAAGATGTTTTTTTTTATTTGATAAAAGCACTAGACATACCGGGCAGTTTCCACTGGAAACCTTTGGAAAATAATAGATTTGCAGGATAATGAAAGTATCACAATAATAGACAAATGTCTACAACTATTAAAATGACGTAAAGATTAATAATGTTCAGCATGACAAAAAAAAGATATTTCTAAAGAAAAGAGAAAGAGAAACTCTGGACATGGAATATACAGTAATCTTGAGCGTACAAATTTTCATCATTTTACATTTAAAAATGGTCCTTATTTCAAAGTTAGTTATGTGCCATTGTATACTTGAAAACTAACTAAGGTTTTAATGTTAATCCATTTAATGAAGAATTAAAGAATCATCGTCAACACTTTTTACGTTGTTAAACTTATAAATATTATTGAAGCTATCAATCTCATCACTAGACAGAGCTGAGGCTCGCGTGACCTCTGCCCTTCGCCCGCGCACTCCTCCTCCCCCTCCACTCCCCACGAGCCCCGCAAACCGCACACATGACTCGCTCTTAGCAATCCCGCCCAACACCTTTTTGGTATCAACGGAAAAAATCGATACCGAATTTGTATTCGAATTTTAAAACGATAATTATGATAGTGCGATTATTATTTTCACTGTAGTCTTTTTGTCAGTCTGTTTATGGTATCATACGATAAGCATACGTCACGTTCTTAAAATTAAGTAAAACCACAAATTGTTGTTCTTCTTTGGCGGGATGTATTCTTTAAAAGCTGTTATGTAAGTTTAGAGCATAATTAAAATGTTGACGAAATAACGACAAATTAACGAAATGAATAAAGGAATAAATTAATGCTGGATTATTTGCAACCTTTCGAACTTTCGCAATTATATTCTGTAGTTTTTGTTTTGTTAAATTTAGTATTTTTTTTCTATAAGTATCACGGTCTAAGCGTCTAAAAAAGTGAAACCAATCACAAAAATCGACACAATACATTGTTAAAACTACAATACCGAGATATATGGCGTATCAGAATCGAATAAAACACAAAGAGCACGCGATCCAAAACATATGTCCATCATTAAGACACATTCGAACCAAGAAATAATTCGAATTCCATACATTCAAATTCCAAACACAATGCTTAACAAAGGTAAGCTTAACTCAATTAAATCTTAATTCGTACAAAGAAGTCGATTAATGAAATTAAGTCGGCATTTAGTCGATTTAAGCATAGTGATGCCACAATAGCCCTAAATAGTAACAATCGAATGAAAAGATACTCGAAATCTCGACCCAACAAAAGATCTAACTAACCCGGCTTGTGGCGTGA